>CAWUFW010019477.1:0-185253 GCA_963921515.1 Calotriton arnoldi | reverse complement strand
GAGAAAATTCCCAGGAGGGCCCTTGCCACCACAGGTGCTGTAGTGGTCCTAAGGGGTATAGCCTCTGGGTACCTGGTGGCATGATCCACTACCACCAGTATAAATCTGTGCCCAGATGCTGTTTGGGGATCCATGGGACCAACAATGTCAATCCCTACCCTCTCAAAGGGCACCCCCACCACAGGTAGTGGTATCAGGGGGCCTTTGTAGTGCCACCTGCTTTGCCACTGGCTTGGCAGGTTACACAGGAGCGACAAAACTCCTTACTGTCTTCAGACATGTGGGGCCAGTGAAAGTGAGGGACAATTCTGTCCCAAGTCTTGTTCTGGCCCAGGTGTCCTGCTAAGGGAATATCATGGGCTAGGGTCAATAGGAAGCCCCTGAACTTCAAAGGTATTACCAACCTCCTGGTAGCACCAGGCTTGGGGTCTCTACTCTCTGAGTACAGGAGTCCATCATCCCAATACACTGTATGGGGACCACTAGCTTTCCCAGCAGCCTCAGCAGCAGCTTGCTGTCTGAGGGGTTCAAGGAGGGGCAGCTCTGCTGCTCCTGGCTCAGATCTGCCCTAGAAGGTCCCCCTGTCCCCAAGAACTCAACCTGGTCAGGTTCAAGTTCCTCTGGGACAGTTCCTTCTTCAGGGCTGAGATCATCCCCCTCAAGGGACTGATCTTCCTCCTGAGCCAAGGGGAAGGCACTGCCTTAACCCTACTACTCCTCCTCTTGGAAGGCACTTGGTCCATTCTTCCAGAATCCAAGGCCTGTTCAGTGCTAGACATTTTGGCTTGTGACCTGGTCACAGCAAACACATCTGCAGGGATCCCCAGCATTTCTGCATGGGTCCTGAGCTCCACTTCTGCCCAAGCAGAAGTCTCTAAGTCATTGCCAAGCAAGCATTCGACTGGTAGGTTTGCACTTACCACAACCTTCTTAAGGCCAGTTACCCCTCCCCAGGAGAAGTTAACAACTGCCAGAGTATGGTCTGTTCTGACATTGCTAGCATTGGTCACTTGGTACATCTCACCAAGCATAACTTGCCCAGGTAGCACAAGGTCTTGTGTCACCATTGTGACACTTGCCCCTGTGTCCCTAAATGCCAAAGCCTCTCGTCCATTGATTAAAGGCTGTTGTCTGTACTTGCCCAGATTACTGGGACTCATAGAGGAGGGCACATCCATGCCTCCATCACAGACTAACACAGCCTGAGTCAGTTCTCTAACTAGGTCAGAGCCCAACTCAGTTCCCAGGGTGAACCCTACTAAACCCTTTGCTGGAGCACTTCCACCAACTGTACTAGGGGGAACAGGTGCCTTAGGGGCATTGGTGGGTGCTGGACTGGAGTCTTTGGACTTGGTGCAATCACTGGTCCAGTGGGTCTTTTGCTTACAGACCTTGCACCATGGTTTTCTTTGGCCTTTACCCTTGGTAGACTGGGAATCCCCACCAGAAGAAGATTTTTGGGGGCCTGATGAAGACTTTTGATCTTTACCCTTCTCCCCACCCTTGTCAGAGTTCTTAGCATCTTGCTTCTTGGTTTCCCCACCTTGGTTCTGTACCTTCTGCTTCACCCTGGTTCTGACCCATTTGTCTGCCTTCTTTCCCAATTCTTGGGGAGAGGTCAGATCAGAGTCAACCAGGTACTGATGCAACAGCTGGTTTTGACAGTTATTAAGAATCTGCTCCCTCATTATCAGATTATACAATCCTGAGAAGTCACACACCTTACTGCCCATCAACCAGCCTTCCAGAGCCTTGGCAGAACAATCCACATAGTCTACCCAGTCTTGAGTCTGTGCTTTTTGGGTGTCTCTGAACTTCAACCTGTACTGTTCAGTGGTTAGGCCAAACCCATCAATAAGAGCACTCTTCAAGACCTTGTAATTGTCAGCATCCTCCTCTCTAACAGTGAGGAGCTTGTCTCTACCTTTGTCAGCAAAGGAGAGCCACAAGATTGCTGCCCACTGCTCCTGAGGGACCTTCTGTACTTTACAGGCCCTCTCTAAAGCAGTTATCCATTTGTGGATATCATCCCCACTCTGGTAGGGAGGGACAATCTTGCTCAGGTTCCTATGGTCATAGGACCTTTCCCTATCTCTAGGGACATGGCTGCCACCATGGGACTCTAGTCCCAACTTTCTTCTCTCTTTAAGGAGATCTAGGGATTCTCTATCTAAAGCCAATTGCTTCTTCCTGATCTCCAGTTGAGTTTCCTCATACTGGACCAGTCTCTTTCTTCTCTCATGAGAGGATTCCCTCCTGTGAGAAGAAACAGAGCTCCCTATGGAGGTGCCAGAGTGGTTAGACTCCTGAGAAGGAGACCTAGACTTTCTGAGCACACTCATAATCCTTCCTGGGGGGACAAAGGTGTGGTTCTCCAGATCCTCATCTTCATCTTCCCCAGAAGGGATTGGGTTTTCCAGGTCAGGGTCATTGTCACCCTCCTGGTCAGTTTCAGAGGGGGCTGGGGGTAGTGGTACCCCTGGCCCCTTCCTCATCTGCTGGCCCACCCTCTGCTCCTACCCCTTCAGTCTCTGAAGACTTACTAAGATCATAAGCCACCAACAACTCCTGGAGGTGTTGGGTGGTGGGACTTTGGCCTGTCCTTAATTTCCTCACGTTACACAAAGCTCTCAGTTCCAAGAATGGGAGTGTGTCATACTTGGAGGGGAAGCTCCATGGCTTCCTGCAGGGCATCTTTGGATCCTGCTTTTAAAGACATTACTAGTGTGGTGTGGTGTATGCACTACCTACTCTAGTGTGGCCTACTAAACTCTCTTGAGTTGTAGAAAGGGTTGTGCTATCCCTTAACACACAACTCTAAGTTCAGTAGAACTTACTGATATTCTAAGCTTAAATTATATGTACCTTAGGTACCTTTAGTGGTTTTCAGTTGATCAATTCAATTGAGATTATCTGGTAAAACAATAGCAAGCTGGAATCCCACACGCTGCACACCAATGTGAGAAGTTGGCCTGGTATATGCTGTCCACTAATTATAGTGGGCACCGTGCACCAGTCCAAATCGACTCTTATGGTAGGTAGGTTAAAGACAACCTTATTGAAAGCTATCCTAGTGGTAGCTATGGAGAGCAGCCTTCAGGCTAAGTCTTGAAGGAATGTAAAGCAGCTTGTTTTACCAGTCTATAATCTCTTGAGTGACCAAATGAAAGAGCACCACACCAGGTATATATTCAAAATATATGTATTTATTACTAAACACACCCCTCTAGTCTCTTTATGAGGCTAGAGTTCGAAATACATAGGTTATAAGATCTTAAATCACAGTAATAGCACAAATACACGTTTGGGCCCTAGGGGCGTACCAAACCATATACCAATAAAGTGGTATGCGAACCACGACTGAACTAGACACTAGGCCTAGAGCCTCTAGAAGTGCTTGGACCACAAGGAACCACCCAAGGTAGTGACACAGGGGACCCACGGGAGACGCGTGCAGTGTAAATACACAACCGCGATACGCCGTTAACTTCTATGGAGAAAGTCGGGATCGGGAAAATAGAGGAAAGGGACACTTAAAAGAGGACTAGGACAAAACCCTTTGAGATCTAGGACTTTGAAGAGTCTCTACCCACGGGAGCACCGGAGTACTCGTGTTACCTCACCCAGGGAAGCCGGGTGCATAGGTGCCTTTCGGGGTCGGGTTTCGTCGTCGGTTCTTATGGCGATCTGCTGCAAAGTGCTGCTGGCGACCAGGAGAAAAGTGTCCGGGTGGATCCAAGAGTGGATCGGAGTTCTGAAGAACCTGAAAGCAGAGGGGACAGAGTCTGGGTCACTAGCCAGTGACCAGGGAGGTGATGGACAGATGCCCACCGATGTCGAGTGCTTCAGGTTCGATGACGGTCGTCTTGACTCTTCAGCCACGAGGTCCGGGAGGCGTTGTCGGCAACCAGGAGCAGGATTCGGGCTGTTGCTCGATGTCTGTCGAGTGCAGAGGTGTCGGCGACCAGATTGGACCCAACAAGCCTTGGCAACGGCAAGTCTCGAGTAAGATGTAGATCGTCGATGATGCAGACCAGCAAGGTCTGGGGAACTCACCCAGTGAGGGTAAGTGAGGGCAGGCCTGGAGCAACCAGACTGCCAAGTAAAGAAAAGATTGGCCTTCGTTAAGGGCTACTAGCCAACGGGCTAGCGACCGCGAAGGAGCCTCGTGACGCCGCACGTGGAGCTGGCTTACAGGACACTCGTGGAGTGGGGGCCAGTGATCTTCGGTGCAGGTGGTGCTGGAGGCTAGGGCTACTCGGAGCCCAAAGCACGACTTCTTGGGAGACCCAGAAGATGGTGCACTTGCAAATGTGCTCGGTGTCCAGGGGTCACGGTCTCAAGTCACCCACGATAGCCACGGGCCTCAGCTTTGCTGGGGACTCAGGGTAGCCTCGGGGACGTCTGAGAATCCACCTCTGGTGATGCGATGACTTCGGCATCCGACGGGAGCTTCAGTGATGCAAACCGGACAGATGCTTCTTTGGTGCCTGCCAAGCAGGGGAGTCACTCCTTGACCCCAAGGGAGATTCTTCAGTCCTCTAATCGTGAGTAGAGCGTCGAAGGTCCAGGATTCTGTTTCAGAGTTTCGTCCAGGTATAATCTAAAGTCCTAGGGACTGGGTTCCTACCTTTATTCTAAAAATAGGGGATGGACTACTCTGTGGCCCCACCTATGGGTGGGTCAGGGCAAACGGGTGGCTACACCCCTTTCCCTTTGTCCAGTTCGCGCCAAACCAGGGACTGCAAGCCCCTGATCCGGTTTGAACTGGGGTATGCACAGGGACACCAAATGTGCCCCCAGTGCAGGACTTCAAAGCACCCGAAAGTGCTCCCGCCCAGCCCCAATACACATTGTCCTGTCTGGGGAGGTGGTCACACCTCCCTGGGACAGGAAACCTATTGTCCTGGCCTCCCCTGATGGAGTTTCGTCCAGCAGCAGGAGGCCAGACTCGTGTCTGTGGCAGCAGCATCCATTTTGTGATGCCAGGGCTCTGGAAAGAAGTTACCGGACTCGTCAGAGTTAACATGCCTTTCCCTCTAGAAGGGTGGAATGCTACCCCCGCCGCCAGGATTGGCGGGGGTAGTATTCCAAGATGTTTGACACCAAACACGACATGTTTAGGTGCAGCCATTCCATAGTTAGCATTTTACCGCGAGGATATAATGCGTTTAAGAGTATATGGTCAGGCTGCACTACAAACAGCATCAGAGATGGTCTCCGAACGCTGCAGAGGGGCCCTGCTCATGCAGGGGCACCCTCTCACATAGGAACCATGCACTCTGCCTTTAGGATTGATAAGGCCTGCCTTAGGAGTGACTTATAGGTTTATATGTGTGTATGCATTTAGTGATATAGGTAACCTATACCACAGCAAGGGGTGCATGCACCACCTTACCCAGGCTGCAGTAGCAGACCTGTGGTGTCAGTTTGGATGGCCTACCAGGGGTGGCATAATACATGCTGCAGCCCCTGGCAGGCCTCTGAGGTACCTATGCCCTTGGTACATAGTATACCATATACTAGGGACTTACAAGGGCACTCCAGATCCCAATCAGTGATGTGCCTAAGGCACATGGAGACCCTTTTAAAGAGGAAACAGCTAGGCTGGGGTTCTGAATAGCAGGGCCCCAGCCAGACTAATGTCGAAAACCAGTGAAGTATCAGCAAAAAGTGGGGGTACCCCTGTGAAGCAGATCCTACTCTCCTACACGCACTCTCGTGTACATGGAGAGCACAGCCTTCCTATGGTGCGCACTCTCGTGTACATGGAGAGCACAGCCTTCCTCTGGTGCGCACTCTCGTGTACATGGAGAGCACAGCCTTCCTCTGGTGTGCACTCTCGTGTACATGGAGAGCACAGCCTTCCTCGGGTGCGCACTACTGTGTACATGGAGAGCACAGCCTTCCTCGGGTGCGCACTCTCGTGTACATGGAGAGCACAGCCTTCCTCGGGTGCACACTCTCGTGTACATGGAGAGCACAGCTTTCCACTGGTGCGCACTCTCGTGTACATGGAGAGCACAGCCTTCCTCGGGTGCACACTCTCGTGTACATGGAGAGCACAGCTTTCCACTGGTGTGCACTCTCGTGTACATGGAGAGCACAGCCTTCCTCGGGTGCGCACTACTGTGTACATGGAGAGCACAGCCTTCCTCGGGTGCGCACTCTCGTGTACATGGAGAGCACAGCCTTCCTCTGGTGCACACTCTCGTGTACATGGAGAGCACAGCCTTCCACTGGTGTGCACTCTCGTGTACATGGAGAGCACAGCCTTCCACTGGTGTGCACTCTTGTGTACATGGAGAGCACAGCCTTCCTCGGGTGCGCACTCTCGTGTACATGGAAAGCACAGCCTTCCTATGGTGCGCACTCTCGTGTACATGGAGAGCACACCCTTCCTCCGGTGCGCACTACTGTGTACATGGAGAGCACAGCCTTCCTCGGGTGCACACTCTCGTGTACATGGAGAGCACAGCCTTCCTCGGGTGCGCACTCTCGTGTACATGGAGAGCACAGCCTTCCTCGGGTGCGCACTCTCGTGTACATGGAAAGCACAGCCTTCCTATGGTGCGCACTCTCGTGTACATGGAGAGCACAGCCTTCCTATGGTGCGCACTCTCGTGTACATGGAGAGCACAGCCTTCCTCTGGTGCGCACTCTCGTGTACATGGAGAGCACAGCCTTCCTCTGGTGTGCACTCTCGTGTACATGGAGAGCACAGCCTTCCTCGGGTGCGCACTACTGTGTACATGGAGAGCACAGCCTTCCTCGGGTGCGCACTCTCGTGTACATGGAGAGCACAGCCTTCCTCGGGTGCGCACTCTCGTGTACATGGAGAGCACAGCCTTCCTCTGGTGCACACTCTTGTGTACATGGAGAGCACAGCCTTCCTCTGGTGCGCACTCTCGTGTACATGGAGAGCACAGCCTTCCACTGGTGTGCACTCTCGTGTACATGGAGAGCACGGCCTTCCTCTGGTGCACACTCTCGGCCTTCCTCTGGTGCACACTCTCGTGTACATGGAGAGCACAGCCTTCCTCGGGTGCACACTCTCGTGTACATGGAGAGCACAGCCTTCCTCTGGTGCACACTCTCGTGTAGATGGAGAGCACAGCCTTTCTCTGGTGCACACTCTTGTGTACATGGAGAGCACAGCCTTCCTCTGGTGCACACTCTCGTGTACATGGAGAGCACAGCCTTCCTCTGGTGCACACTCTCGTGTACATGGAGAGCACAGCCTTCCTCTGGTGCACACTCTCGTGTACATGGAGAGCACAGCCTTCCTCCGGTGCTTGCAGGTGTCACATGCTGCGTGTGAGGTTGCGCTGGGAGCCCCAGCCCAGCAGGGCGCACTGGCCCCAGACAAAGCCCTGATGTCGCCTCTTCTCCCCTGCCCCGTGCTGTGGACGCAGCTTCTCTCCATCCGAGGCCCACAAAGAGGAAACTCGGCCCCATCTATATCTGCATCGGTCCCGGCCAACAGCGTTCATTCTCGGGGCGCTTCCGAGCCCCCAAGCTCCACTTATGCCCCCCTGGAAGGCAGGCTTTTTTTGAGGCGGGGCGGGGGGTCAGCAGCTTGAGGGCAAACCCTGGCAGGCGTGTGTGCTGCAGAAACGGGGGCCGGGGCACTACTCATCGCAGGGACAGCCTAAGGATGTTGGGGGCCCTGGGCAAAACGTGTTTTTTGTGCCCCTGTTCGAACAATTTTTAATTTATAATCCAGTTTCAGCTCCTTGGGCCCCCTCTGGCAGGTCACTGAGTGCACATGCGCACTCCTGCAGATTCGAATTGTGTGCACATATAACATTCAGGGACAGTGAATATTGTAGCCCAGCAGCAGCTCACTGATATTACTGCAAATAATCTCTTTGACACCCTCCCGCTTCTCAAATGACGGGTCCTGTTTTGATCTAAAATAAACCTTTTTTATGGATGTTGCATAAAACATAAACTCACCATTGCTCTGCAAAATGTCCGTAATAGACTCTCTCGCAGCACCCTACATTAACAATACAGGAAAACAGTATTTAAAACAATCTGTTTCAGAATTATTCAAGTAATCAGGGAAAGACTCCGTAGAACAGGGTGGCTCCATCAGGGGCCCCTGAAAGGCTGGGGCCCGGGCCAGAGCCCACTTTGGCCATGCCTTAAAACACCTCTGACTCCTCGGCAATGGATCACACACTCGCATATTGGGGGTGTAGCTCCACAATCCTGCACACGTCTGCCCTGAGTGACGGCGACGGCTCCGCGGAGCTCAAAGCGCTGGGAAGACAAGTTCCAGACACGTCATTCTGCAGAAGTTATGATTAAGCCTGGGCGTAGTTCGCGAAGTAGCGCTACGCGAAGCTACGCAAAGTGCAGTTCGCACTACGCGAACTACGCGTAGCACTACGCGAACTGCGTAGTGCACTGTTCGCAATGATTGCACAGTGCCGGATGCTTGTCCGCACTGTGCAATCATTGAAAACGGCATCTTGCACAGTGCGAGCTGTCTTTACTGCCGCTCGAGTAGATTTTTACTCGAGCGGCAGCTTTCTCAACGCGGACTGGTAGTTTCTCATCGCGAGCGGTCGCGAGCATACGCGACCACTCGCAATGAGAAACCTGACCTCCCTGCGTTGAGAATCTCGCCGGGATGTCATTTTGCTTGCTCGCGGTCGCCAACTTGACGTTGAGGACCGCGAGCAAGCAAAAATGACCGCTGCACTACGCTACGCTACGCTACGCGTGTTTGCACTGTGCTACGTGCAATTTGCGTTGTGCGAAGTAGCGCAAACTTCGCAAACTACGCGAGCGTAGCGTAGTGCTTTGCCCAGGGTTAGTTATGATGCAAAGTCTGTAGCAATGCACAGCACACGGTGCACAGTGCAGGCGGGGGATGGTAAATGTGCGGACCGGCGGCTGCCCCTATCATCAGTTGTCTCAAATATTGGCCTGGACGGAGCACAGACCCCGAGGTTGAGTCGGGAGCACGAGTCGTCACTCCCCCTTTTTTTGTTTTTTTGTTGCATATTTATATAGCGCGAACTCGACCCAAAGGTATTGGAGCGCTTTACATGAGCACCGTATTTACATTACACATTCAGGCATGGGGAGATTAAGTGATTTGCCCAGAATCACAGGATGTGTACGCGACCCCGAGGCTCGAACCCTGGTTTCCTGCACCAAAGACGGCAGTCTAGCCGACGAATCACATCCTCTCCCCTTCACGCCGCTCTCGAGGGGGGGCCTTCAGTGCTGATGGGAGGGGGGATCAGCACATAGGGCGCAATCCATGGGGGGTGGCACTCCCCAGACCTACTCCTGCTCACCCAGGCACTCCCCAGACCTACTCCTGCCCACCCAGGCACTCACCAGACCTACTCCTGCCCAACCAGGAACTCCCCAGACCTTCTCCTGCCCACCCAGGCACTCCCCAGACCGACTCCTGCCCACCCAGGCACTCCCCAGCCATACTCCGGCCCACCCATCACTCCCCAGACCTGCTCATGCCCACCCAGATACTCGCTAGACATACTCCTGCCCACCCAGGCACTCCCCAGACCTACTCCTGCCCACCCATCACTCCCCAGACCTGCTCATGCCCACCCAGGCACTCCACAGACCTACTCCTGCCCACCCATCACTCCCCAGACCTACTCCTGCCCACCCATCACTCCCCAGACCTGCTCATGCCCAACCAGGCACTCCCCAGACCTACCCTAGCCCACCCAGGCACTCCCCAGACCTACTCCTGCCCACCCAAGCACTCCCCAGACCTACTCCTGCTCACCCAGGCACTCCCCAGACCTGCTCATGCCCACCCAGGCACTCCCCAGACCTACTCCTGCTCACCCAGGCACTCCCCAGACCTGCTCATGCCCACCCAGGCACTCCCCAGACCTACTCCTGCCCACCCAGGCACTCCCCAGACCTGCTCATGCCCACCCAGGCACTCCCCAGACCTGCTCATGCCCACCCATGCACTCCCCAGACCGACTCCTGCCCACCCAGGCACTCCCCAGACCTGCTCATGCCCACCCAGGCACTCCCCAGACCTACTCCTGCCCACCCAGTCACTCCCCAGACCTTCTCCTGCCCACCCAGGCACTCCCCAGACTTACTCCTGCCCAACCAGGAACTCCCCAGACCGACTCCTGCCCACCCAGGCACTCCCAGCCGTACTCCGGCCCACCCATCACTCCCCAGACCTGCTCATGCCCACCCAGGCACTCCCCAGACCTACCCCTACCCACCCAGGCACTCCCCAGACCTACTCCTGCCCACCCAGGCACTCCCCAGATGTACTCCTGCCCACCCATGCACTCCCCAGACCGACTCCTGCCCACCCAGGCACTCCCCAGACCTGCTCATGCCCACCCAGGCACTCCCCAGACCTACTCCTGCCCACCCAGGCACTCCCCAGACCTACTCCTGCCCAACCAGGAACTCCCCAGACCTTCTCCTGCCCACCCAGGCACTCCCCAGACCTACTCCTGCCCTACCAGGAACTCCCCAGACCTTCTCCTGCCCACCCAGGCACTCCCCAGACCGACTCCTGCCCACCCAGGCACTCCCCAGCCGTACTCCGGCCCACCCATCACTCCCCAGACCTGCTCATGCCCACCCAGGCACTCCCCAGACCTACCCCTGCCCACCCAGGCACTCCCCAGACCTACTCCTGCCCACCCAGGCACTCCCCAGACCTACTCCTGCTCACCCAGGCACTCCCCAGACCTACTCCTGCCCACCCATCACTCCCCAGACCTGCTCATGCCCACCCAGGCACTCCCCAGACCTACTCCTGCCCACCCATCACTCCCCAGACCTGCTCATGCCCACCCAGGCACTCCCCAGACCTACTCCTGCCCACCCAGGCACTCCCCAGAATTACTCCTGCCCACCCAGGCACTCCCCAGACCTACTCCTGCCCACCCATCACTCCCCAGACCTTCTCCAGAATGAGGCGTGCCGCACCTTGCTAGACTTCACGTGACCTAGCTTCAAGACTTCAGACCTATTAGGAAGGGGCGTTCCCTTACTAATAGCGACAGCAGAGCCATGAATGAATGTTTTGCGACCGCAATTGCGGTCGCAAAACACTCATAAATTACCGCCCTCTTCAAGAGGGTGGTAATGAAGTCGCAAATGGGAAGGGGTCCCCAGGAGACCTCTTCCCCTTTCTGACTGGTGCCTAAAATATTTTTAAGGGCTGACAATGGTCCCAGGGACCACTGCCTGCCCTTAAAAAATGAAACGAAAACGTTTCATTTTTTTTTTTTTAAATGCATCCCGTTTTCCTTCGAGGAAAACGGGCTGCATTTAAAAAAAAAACTGCTTTATTTTAAAGCAGTCCCAGACATGGTGGTCTGCTGAGCCCAGCAGGCCTGCCATTCCCAATGGGCTCGCAAATTGCGAGAGGCTCATTAATATTCATGAGCCTCGCAATTTGCGACCCCATTGGGAATCGCAAACAGTGTTAAACACACTGTTGTGCATGCAAAATAGCGCCTCGCAAATTGCGAGTCGCAAAAGACTCGCAATTTGCGAGGCGGTATTATGCGCGTCGTACATCTGGCCATAAGATTTAACGCCATGTTTGCGCCACAAAAGTGACACAAAATGACGCAAACTCTTATTTTACCAATTTACTTTCCAGCGCTAAACTTCTTTAGCGCTGGAAAACACTCGAAAGTAGCACAAAGCAACGCTTAGCTCTGCTTTGCATTACTTAGCGCCAAGGGGGCTTACCGTGGGTGGTGCATGGGTGTTCCCATGCAACCACCCAAGGTTTCTCACGCTAAGTCCTGTTTACTGAAAAAACTAGACAGAGTTTAGCATCAGAAAATAGCGCCCATTTCCAATACACACTGTGAAGGAGGAATGCATTTACTTTCCCTTCCTTTTCCCTCTTGGTATGTGCGCTGCACTGTGAAGCACACACACAAAGAGGGAAAAGGTTTCAAGTTAGTCTTGGCATAGTATTTTGTGATGGAAGGGTTCCCTTCCAGTATGTTAGGCTCACACAGACACCCTTGCACTATGGCACAAAAGTGTGTGCGTACCGCACGGTAGCTAATTTCAGCGCCGGCACTAGGGAGAGGGGCGGAGAGTGCCATATTTCTGTAAATATGGGGCTCTCCGGCTGTCTTCTTCTTGTACAACGCAGTTCATCTTTTTTGCCCGCTGCTTTGCGTGAGATTTTAGTACATCTGCCCTAAGTTCCGATCACATCCTGGTTTCTGCATTACAGCCACTCCGGGTCCTGCACACATATTTCTAAGTAAAGCACCGCGGCTTCCAAGTTAGTCCTGGCCCATCACTTCTCTCAAGGGTTGCTGACAACATATTACTATTTATTTGCCACCCTTCGGACACCCTGGCCCCTCTTTTATGTGAGATCATCAGGGTTGGGGGCTTCCCTGGCCTCCATATTAATTGGGCGAGATCTGAGTTATTCCCCCTTACAGATGCTACAAAGGCCACACCCTGTGTATTCCCTTTCAATGGTGTGAAGACTCCACTAAATTTTGGGTACAATCCTGCACTGAGAAAAAGAACAGGGATTTGCCTTAATTTGGACCCGCCGTTGACGAGCTTACAGTACAGATTGATGATGGATCCGTCTCCCTCTCGCTATGGTGGGAAGGATCACCATCATTAAAATGGTGTCCCTCCTGCTCCTTGTATCTGTTTTTAAATATACCCACACCTTAACCCACTCCTTGTTATTTGGCTGAGATGGGATACACATCTCCTGCCCTGTGATTGGGGCAGGTTTGCAGTCCCGGAGTTCCAGGTGTATTTGCTTGTGGTGCAGTGTCGATTTATGTACCACTGGTTTCACCCAGATGATCGCTTACCATACGCTAAACCCGAACGAGATCTTGCAGGGATAACCTCCTTGGCATCTCTGTTGGTGCTGGGGCTTCCACTAGACCCCTCAGACATTCAGACATTATCTACCACGAGCTGGGCCTGGAGGAAACTCTGTCGTGTTTTGGGTGGCAACCTTTTGTATTCCCGTGATCTCTCTGTGGTACAAAACCCTTGGATTCCCTTGACCCTGGAGGCCGTGGTCCAACTCACACTGTCGAGGCACGAGATCCAGACGATGGCGACCTCTTCCCAGATGGTCACTTCTCTCACTCGCAGATGTCACCAGGTTCACTGACGCCTCCATATATATCATTTTATCCTCTGATAGATGCATGGGGCCCAAGGGTCCCGCTTCACAGAGTATCCATTAGCCCCTGACGATTTCACCCCCGGTCATTATTAATGTCTGACGTGGAGGGGACTTGCATGGTCTCTAAACTCTTTCATGCATGTATGGCCCTCAACATACACATGAGCTAAATGGGAACACGACTTGGGCTGCCCCTTTCTGACAAGGGTTGGTCCTTCTGTTCGCAGACGAGACTGGTCTCTCCCAATCACCATCATAAATGAATCCACTTTAAGTCCCTGCATAGGGCCTACACAACCCCAGTGGATTGAGCCCTCCAGATCTACCCACTGTCCTTAATTCGGATCCTCTGAGGCCGACATCCCCCACTTGATGTGGACATGCCCACCTATTTCCTTCTTTTGGACTGAGGTGTTTGACAGTCTCTCCCGTATGATTGTGACGGAGATTGAGAACCCCCCCCCACCCCTTGTGGCACTTTTGGGTTATGTGGCCGACATTCCAAAGACTACTTGCAGAGTTACAGCCATCCCCCTGCTTCTGGCGTAGAGAGAGATCATTGGGGCAGCGGGGTTCGTCCCACGCTCAAAGCCTGGCCACACAGTATGACATATTGTGACACAACTAGCGAAGAGTGTACCAAGTTGCACACTCCCACTGCATGGCCGAAACCTTCTTTGGCGGCCTCTCCATGGCTGCTTGCTGGCTATGGAATTGGACGCTCGTAGCCAGGATGTCGAACCACTCTCCTCAGATCAAACCCCACCACCTAAAATAAAGAGGCCCACGTCATAGACAGTCACTAGAGTCCGTCTGCACTGCCTCTCCACAGTCGCCATGTTCCCTGCCCGCTACTTTCCCGTTTGGTGCATATCTTGCGATACTCGTAAATGTTATCGTCCTCTCTGTTTATAACTGCTGTAATACCATGTGCCATCCGATGTACCACCCTGGGTTTTTTATTTTGCTTTCTTGTTTGCTTTGTTGTAGAAAATGATAAATAAAGTGTTAAAAAAAAGACCAGGGCAAGGATAGAAAGGAGGTATAGCAAGTGGCGGCTCGCACAGGTAAAGCAGTGGGGCGGTGAGGTGGGGCAGGGTGGGGGTGTATTGAAATATATCCTCACATATATGTAAAGGTCGATACCGTACTTTTAATTCCTAACCTCTTTATCTGAAAATAGAGTAACGTTTACCCGCTTCGACCAGAAGTAGGCCACCACGTAAACTTACACATGGCGGCAGAACAGGGTTGTCCTTTGGAGAAGCAGAAGTAGCGGAGATTTTAGCTGGGCCGTCTCTACTGGGGGACACCTCAATCAATCAGGTCCTCACACAGGGAGAGGGCTGGGACACATTGTTAGAACTAAAAAAAAACTCATGTGAAGACTATTTTGCATGGGGCGATCCTCACGGAATACCTTAGAGGTAATGCTGCCCCACGAGGCCTTTTGGTGACGAATGAACCCCTGATTTTCCTAGGAGACGCAGCCTTTCGAAGGGACTGGGCTTTAATAGCCTGGAAATGTACCAGAGACTGGCTGGTCTTAATTATTAGCACAGCAAAGAGACTAGCAGACACGTTGATGATCCAAATACAGGCCAGTGAACAAGGGATCAAACCAGTGTAATTCTAGCCATAAACAAAAGGAAACTGGTGGAAGTTAATACAGAGCTGAGGGAATACAAGGAATGCCTCATGCAATCAAAAATAACCAAGCTTCAGAAAGATCTCAAACGGTTTTCAAAGGAAAAGGTTTATCCTTATACCAATGATGAGTATGTTCAGCGAAAGCAGCCAGAAATGAAGAGAGGGTCACAGACCAGTAGGAGAGATACGAACACACTAAGCAGCAGCAGTGACGGAAGTGACACAGAACCTCAACAACGAAGGAGAGGGAGAGGAAGAGGGACACAGAGAGGGCCCCATCCATTCTTTCCAGTACCCTTCCAGAGCTTTTACAATCAGAGCTATATCTGGGCCAACATGGGTTTCCCCCAACAACTAGGATACCAGAACCCCCAGTTTGCACAACCTCGGTTCCAACAACCACTCCCTCCTTTTTTAGGCAGAGGCAAAGGGAAACAACGAGGACAACAGAGGGTCACATGGGAGGACCTAGAGCAACGCGTGACGTGGAGCATGGAACAGCAACTGACACCAGGAACAAGCAGAGAAATTCCCTGATTGTTAACCTGTCTAATACAACACTAACAACAGCTCACGAGAGACTACTGAATAGAGAGCTAGGCTTTGTTCCAACCAAGATGCTGAACCACTTTAAGATCAGGCAGGAACTAGCAGCCTTCTTCAGAAATATTCAACTAAGAGTAACCCTGAGCATAATACTTTGCTACGCTCACGGAGCATGCAAAGTTTGCGCTACTACGCACATTGCACGTAGCAGAGTGAAAAACTGTGCTAATTGACATAGCGTAGCAGCAGTATAATCACCAACAAATGCTTTGATAAAGCAATTTTCAATGCTAAAATGCATATAACCAATTCACAAAAGTGAACTTTGACAATAAAATATCAAGCAATGAGAGAGGTGATGATTTTGGGGTCCCCCTAACCTAGGGGGAGGACCAAGCAGATGCCTTGAACACAAAAAGCATATCATGTGAACGATTCAGTGGTGGTCCCTTCCTCCTAGGACCACCCCAAGCACAGTTATGGGCAAAAATACAATCCCAACCAAAGGCCCTGCAAAGCATTATGGGACGAGATTAGCAGTGGGCAGTGAATATTATAGTGTCCAATATCAAAATAATTCTACAAAGAGCTGCAGTTCAACTAGTCGTTACTAGATGTCCCTCACGAGTCAAATGCAAAAGCATTGAAATTATTAATACATCAAGCTGCAGTTCCACTAGTCGTTACTAGATGTCCCTCATGAGTCAAATGCAAAAGCATTGAAACCCTTTCATGAAGCTTTTGCATTTGACTCGTGAGGGACATCTCGTAACGACTAGTGGAACTGCAGCCCTTTGTAGAATTATTTTGATATTGGATACTATAATATTCACAGCTCACTGCTAATCTCGTCCCATAATGCTTTGCAGGGCCTTTGGTTGGGATTGTATTTTTGCCAATAACTGTGCTTGGTGTGGTCCTAAGAGGATGGGACCACCACTGAATCGTTCAAAAGATGTGCTTTTTGTTTTCTAGGCATCTGCTTGGTTCTCTCCCTAGGTTAGGGAGGATCCCAAAATCATCACCTCTCTCACTGCTTGTTAATTTATCCTTTTCACTTTTGTGAAATGACTATATGCTTTTTTTAGCATATAAAGTCAGAGATATTTATTTTATCTTAACTTGCACTGTGCAAGATGCCTTTGGCAATTATTGTACAGTGCAGTCAAGTACACAGCTACGCTAACCCTGGGCATAATACTTCGCAACGCTCATGGAGCATGCAAAGTTTGTGCTACTACGCAAACTGCACGTAGCAGAGTAAAAAACTGCTAATTGAGATAGCGTAGCAGCAGTATAATAAACACATGCAAATGCTTTGATAAAGCATTTTTCTATGCTAAAAAACATATAACAAATTCACAAAAATGCTCTTTGACAATGAAAATATCAAGCAATGAGAGAGGTGATGATTTTGGGGTCCCCCCTAACCTAGGGGGAGGACCAAGCAGATGCCTTGAACACAAAAAGCATATCATGTGAACGATTCAGTGGTGGTCCCTTCCTCCTAGGACCACCCCAAGCACAGTTATGGGCAAAAATACAATCCCAACCAAAGGCCCTGCAAAGCATTATGGGACGAGATTAGCAGTGGGCAGTGAATATTATAGTGTCCAATATCAAAATAATTCTACAAAGAGCTGCAGTTCAACTAGTCGTTACTAGATGTCCCTCACGAGTCAAATGCAAAAGCATTGAAATTATTAATACATCAAGCTGCAGTTCCACTAGTCGTTACTAGATGTCCCTCACGAGTCAAATGCAAAAGCATTGAAACCCTTTCATGAAGCTTTTGCATTTGACTCGTGAGGGACATCTAGTAACGACTAGTGGAACTGCAGCTCTTTGTAGAATTATTTTGATATTGGATACTATAATATTCACTGCCCACTGCTAATCTCGTCCCATAATGCTTTGCAGGGCCTTTGGTTGGGATTGTATTTTTGCCAATAACTGTGCTTGGGGTGGTCCTAAGAGGATGGGACCACCACTGAATCGTTCAAAAGATGTGCTTTTTGTTTTCAAGGCATCTGCTTGGTTCTCTCCCTAGGTTAGGGAGGATCCCAAAATCATCACCTCTCTCACTGCTTGTTAATTTATTGTTTTCACTTTTGTGAAATGACTATATGCATTTTAACATATAAAGACAGAGATACTTATTTTATCTTAACTTGCACTGTGCAAGATGCCTTTGGCAATTATTATACAGTGTAGTCAAGCACACAGCTACGCACTACGCAATTTGTATAGCTACGTGTAGTTCAAAATGTACTTCACGTAGCTACGTGAAGTGCTACTACGCAAACTACGCCCAGGGTTAAGCTACGCACTACACAATTTGCATAGCTACGTGTAGTTCAAAATATACTTCACGTAGCTACGTGAAGTGCTACTATGCAAACTACGCCCAGGCTTAACTAAGAGTCTTCTTTGAGGGGAAAGATGATATAAATGAAAAAACTGGGGATACACCTCTACGCCCTAAATCTTCATTCACACCTCCCATTTCAGCACTTCCAGTAGAGGTGGCAGCTTTTGAACAAGCGGTAATCCATGACTTCGAAACCTTGCAGAGACCTGAAGGACGCCCTTTTTCTAATCTCTCTAACATCGAGAAAGAAGCACTACAGCAACTCAAGGAAAACAACTCTATAATCATAAAATCAGCAGACAAAGGGGGCGCCATTGTCCTACAAGAAAGAACAGCGCATACAAATGAGTGCCTATGCCTCCTCTCGGATGAAAGAAACTACAAGGTCCTTAATAGAAACCCCCACAGGAGACCGATTGTCTCGGGGTTTGGGTCCATCCTGGAACCCCTATCACAATTTTGCGATTTCTTTTTTAAACCCTTGGTCCAGAAACTACCAGCTTATCTGCAGCACACACGAGACGTGTTGAACCTCATCAAGGAAGTACTTTTTGACCCAGAACAGGATTTCCTGCTGGGCCTGGATATTGAGGAACTTTACACCAACATCCCCCAACAGGAGACACTGAGAGTTGTGGAGGATATCTTGTTCAAGGAAGAATGGCCTTACCAAACCCCCAGAGCATTTATACTTAGCCTGGCGGAAATAGCCATAACGAAGAATTTCTTCGAATTTGAGGGAAGACTGTACCTTCAAACCCACGGAACATCGATGGGGAGCACGTTTGCTCCCAGCTTGGCAGGATTGTATGTGGGAGCATTCGAGAACAACACTATTTACACAGAGGACAACCCCTGGTCCAACAACATAAAACTGTGGAGGAGATTCATAGATGACGTCATATTGATTTGGAGGGGTGACGAGAATTCAGTCATGGAATTTCTGGAATGGCTAAACAACAGGAATCCTCTATCACATTTCACTTCCACCATAACCAAGACGGAATTGCCCTTTCTAGACCTCGTGATAGAACCCAGGAGTGGTAGACTCTCCACACAAATTTTTCATAAACCAACAGACAAAAATGCCCTGCTCACCTTTAAAAGCTTCCACCACAAATCATTGAGGGAGAACTTACCGGTGGGGCAATTCTTCCACCTTCGACGGAACTGTGCGGACATTACCACCTTCCTCCAAGAAGCAGACCTATTGGCGGACAAACTACAGGACAGAGGATACCCCAGAAGAGTGGTAAAGAAGGCCAGGAAAAGAGCACCGAACACCAACAGGGACAATCTGTTGGAGCAGGTGGAAAAAGAGAAGATGGAAAAAACAGTATGTGTGACAACGTTCAAAACTGCCTCACACCACATTAAGAAACTTATCCTGAACAACTGGCGGATTCTTAATTCAAATGGATTGAGCTTGGAGAAACCTCTATTCTCATTCAAAAGGAGTGCAAATCTGAAAGACATGTTAATTCATACAAGACCGACTGCTGTAAGATCAACGGTTCCATGTCATCAAGGCATGCTTCCTCCTGTCACAGGACACACCAGATGCGGTTCCTGCGAGGTGTGCCACCTGACTAGTAAAACAAAGAGTGTGGAGGTTGGTCTACAATCACCCTGGGAACAAAGGGTACACACTAATTGCAACTCTGATCATGTCATCTACCTGATTACCTGCCCTTGTGGGAAGCAATATGTAGGGATGACTCCACGGAAGGTGAGAACTCGCATAACAGAACACAGAAGCACCATTAGGTGCAAAAAGACAAATACAAAATTGAGTGGAAAGTGCCCACACAGAGAATGATCTAACATGGACCGTGTTGGACAAACCCAGATTTCACCCAAACTCGGGGGATAAGAAAAGGGCACTCTTAATCAGGGAACAAAAATGGGTGTACAGATTGAAGAGCCATATAAATGGGCTGAACGAAGATATTCCATGGACTACCATAAACCATTGACGTCATGGATATTATTCATTTGGTACCATAATTAAGTGGACGTATCAACACCACTTCTCCCCGGGTGAAAAGGGATTATTTTCATCTCTCCCATAACATCTGCCCTGACTTACCCTCGCTGGGGAGTTCCCCAGACCTTGCTGGTCTGCACCATTGACTTTTATCCTTTCCACGAGACTTGCTGCTACCAAGGCTTGTTGGCTCCAATCGAGTCGCCGACACCGCAGTCAGCTGCAGACTTCGTGGGACACGCTGAATCCAGCTCCTGGTCGTCATTGACACCTCCTGGACCTTGTGGCCGAAGAGTCAAGACACCCGTGAACGACCTGAATCTGTCGACAACGGTGGGCATTCATCTTCCTTGCCCCGGGTCACTGCCAAGTGACTTTGAACACTGTCCCCTCTGCTTTCAGGTCCACCTTCTTCCGAATCCAGGCTTGGATTCCACCGGACACTTCTTCTGTCTTCACAAGCAGCAAGTCTTCATTGGCTCCCATTGAATACGACGCCGCGACCCGACACCAAAGGACACCTATGCACCCGGCTTCCCTGGGTGAGGTAACTCCAGCACTACGGTGCTCCTGTGGGTGTTGGCCCTAGAACTACTTACCCTGTTAGTGACTTTCTTGTAGCTACTCCCGAAGTGCCTTTAAACTCTTGATTTCCAACCGCGACTTGCCCCATTGAAGTCTACGGCGATCCGCCCCTGTGTTCACTCACTGCACGCGTCCCCCGTGGGTCCTTTACTTACCTGCCTTGGGTGGTTTCATGAGGCCCCAGCACTTCTGAAGGCCCTAGGCCTTGTCTCCCTGCAAGTCGTTGTTCTTAAGTCTCTTTTTTAGTATATGGTCTGGTACGCCCCTAGGGCCCCAGCCATACTTGTGCTCAATTTGTTGTGAAACGTTGATTTGTACATATGTTCCAGACTTCTAATCTCACAAGAGATTAGTAGAGAGTTGTTTAGTAATAAATACATATATATTTGATATATATACCTGTGTGGTGTCTTTTCATTGGGTGATTCAAGAGATTGTGTGGTAAAACAAGCTGCTTTACATTCCTCCAAGACTTAGCCTGAAGGCTGCTCTCCACAGCTACCACTAGGATAGCTTTCTGTAAAGGTTGTCTTAAACCTACCTACCATAAGAGTCGAATTGTACTGGTGCAAGGTGTCCACTTTAACTAGTGAACAGCATATACCAGGCCAACTTCTCACATTGGTGGCAGCGTGTGGGATTCCAGCTTGCTATTGTTTTACCAGAAAATCTCTATTTGAATTACTAACTGAAAACCACTATAGGTACTCAAGGTACATATAAAGTCAAGCTTAGTATCAATAAGTTCTACTGAACTTAGAGCTGTGTGCCAAGGGATAGCACACCCTTTCCACAGCTCAAGCTAGGATCAGTAGGCCACAAACTAGTGTAGGTAGTACAACACTGCGCAACACTAGAATGTCCTTAAAGGGTGGACCCAGTGGATCCACTCAGCCTCAGTATAAGGACATGGCTTTCTCTGACTTGAAAGCCATGTGTGCTGCAAGGCACCTGAAGCTAGGACAGAGTCCCTCCACACTACACCTGATAGATCTGCTGACAGCAGATGATCTTAGATTAGCTCTAGGAGCTAATGGGTCTGAATCAGTGAGTGGGTCAATTACAGTGTCTGGGTCAGATGATGAACATCAGGATGACCAAGACTCTGTGGTTGAAGGGCCAGGTCCCAAAGGGGTCTGAACAGGACAGAGGAATTCTCCCTAAGAGAACTGACATAGTGGAGGAGAGGCCTAGGTCCCTTTCTAGGGACTCTGACCACTCCTATCACTCTGGCAGAGAATCTGTCTACCAGAGGAACTCCTACTTCCCCAGAAGAGAGACCTCCTCTAACAGAATGTACAAACTGCTGCACTATGAGGAAGCAAGACTTACCCTCAAAACCAAGCAGTTGGCATTAGATAAGGAAGCCCTGGAGCTCCAGAGAGCTTCTAGAAAAGAGGGGTTAGAACCCCCTGGTGGCAGCCACAGTGTCCCTAGAGGCAGAGAATATATTCCAGACCATAGGAACCTGAGCAAGGTTGTTCCTCCCTACCAGAGTGGGGATGATATCCATAAGTGGATAACTGCTATGGAAAGGGCCTGTAGAGTACAACAGGTCCCCCAAAAGCAACAGGGGCCCACGGTCACTCGGGATGGGGTAGGCCTCTGATCTTGGGAGGGATCTCTGCTAGAGGCTGGGACCACACGTGGCCCAAAGCACAGGTTCGTAGAATGTCGTGAAGGGGTTGCACTTGAAAGTAGTGCACGGTACCCAGGGATTGCGGTTCCTCGTCACTCGTGGGGTCCACTTGCCTCAGCTTCACTGGGGACTCACGATGGCCTTGGAGAAGTCAGGAAATCCTCTTCCTGGGCTGCAGGGACTTCGGGCTCCGGCGGGAGCGGCGTAATTTGCGACCGTCGTTGTAGTCTTTGGTGCCTGCCAAGCAGGGGAGTCACTCCTTGACTCCAAGGGAGATTCTTCAGTCTTTCCAGAGGTAGTGGAACGTCGAAGGTCCGGGATACTTCTTAAGAGCGTCATCCAGGGAGATCTAGTGTGCCATGCACAGGTTCCCTCTCTTATACTGAAAGGAAGGGAGGGACTAGCTCTAGGACCCCACCTATGGGAGGGTCAGGGGAGTGGGTGGCTACACCCACTTCCCTTTGTCCAGTTTCGTGCCAGAGCAGGGGCAGGTAGCCCCTGGGCCGGTTTGAACTGGTGTATGCACAGAGGAGCCTACTGCTCCCCCAGTGCAGGACTTCAAAGCACTCTAGGAGTGCACCCACCCAGCCCCAATACACTAAACCCTGTCTGGGAGGTGGTCACACCCCCCTGTGACAGGATACCTATTGTTGGGCCTCCTCCACTGCGAGTTTCGGTCATCAGCATGAGGGCAGCCCAGTGTCTGTGACTGGTGGCATCCATTTTGTGATGCCAGGGCTCTTCAGGATTCTACCGCGTTTCCACAGTAGGTACATGTCTATCCCTCTAGAAGGGTGGGATCATACTCCCACACCAGTTACTGGTGTGGGGGTATGATTTCAAAGTGTTTGACACCAAACACGACATGTTTTGATGCAGCCATTCCAAAGTTAGCATTAACCGCGAGGTTATAATGCACTTAAGAGTATATGGTTTGACCGCATTCACAAACAGCCCCAGAGAATGGACTCTGAGAGCTGCACAGGGGCCCTGCTCAGGCAGAGGCACCCTCTCACATAGAAACTAAGCACCCTGCCCTCAGGATTGATAGGGCCTGCCTTAGGGGTGACTGATAGATTTAAATGTGTGTGCAGGAGAGATATAGGGAACCTATATCTCAGTGAGGAGGGCTAGCACCTCCTCACCCAGGCTGCAGTAGCAGGCCTGGGGTGTCAGATTTAGTCTGCTTCCCAGGGGTGGCATAATACATGCTTCAGCCCCTGGTAGGCCTGTGAAGTACCTATGCCCTTGGTACCTAAGGTACCATATACTAGGGACTCATAAGGTACCACAGTATCCAATCACTAGTGCACCTAGAGTGCACTCCAAGTCGTTTAGAAAGAACAGAGAGGCTGGGGCCCTGATTGGCAGGGTCCCAGCCAGACTATAGCCAGAAACCAGTGTAAACATCAGAAAAAAAAGTGGGGGCAACATAAGAGGCAGATCCTACTCTCCTACAGCGAGGAACTAATGAGAGGCTCTCCCACCAATGCATGTGGACTGCTCATCCCTTCCATTGGCCTAGGTGATGCCAACATCCGAGAGACTCGGGCCACGTCATTGCCTTACTGCAATGTGCGCCCTTCAAAATGCTCTGTGCCGATAGGTATTTATTGTGCCAGCCGTTTGTGATCTTCCCTTTCTGTTCCTAGTTCTCTGATTGCTTCTGCCTGCCGTTCGCTCCCACTCCCTTTATGTGGTAAAAAGAAGGATGTGTCGTCAGCGCTCAGTATGCATTATGGATGAACCGCAGACGAGGGTTATGTAAATGTCACAGTCTGAATTAGGGGAGGTAGCCCTGCGCTCCTGAAGACAGAAGCCTCGAACCTGTGGAAACCAACACCACACTCTCTAAGAACATTAGCAAGTGGGAGCTGGAGCTTTAAATCACACTGCACTTCTGTACTGCACAAAAGGCCAGTCTTCACCGGTCTGTCCATAACTGATTATTGTGTAATATTCTGTGGTTTTCTATTATGTGGCTCACTTTCAGACTTTCATAAAACATATTTATGAGAAACATTTTTAAAGACCAATCCTTTGCTACTGAGTGACATTAAAGCCAGTGAAGCATTTTAATCCTTCTCAGTGAAGCAGGCCACCCGCCACTGCTCCGAGGTTTGTGGTTCCAGAGCAGCTTGTTTCGGAGTCAGCAAGGCTGTGAGCAGGGTGCTTGTGGCATACTGGCCTGTGAGCAGGGTGCTTGTGGCACACTGTCCTGTGAGCAGGGTGTTTGTGGCACACTGTCCTGTGAGCAGGGTGCTTGTGGCACACTGTCCTGTGATCAGGGCCCTTGTGGCACACTGTCCTGTGATCAGGGTGCTTCTGGCACACTGTCCTGTGAGCAGGGTGCTTGTGGCACACTGTCCTGTGACCAGGGCCCTTGTGGCACACTGTCCTGTGATCAGGGTGCTTCTGGCCACTGTCCTGTGAGCAGGGTGCTTCTGTCACACTGTCCTGTGAGCATGGTGCTTGTGGCACACTGTCCCGTGAGCAGGGTGCTTGTGGCACACTATTCTGTGATCAGGGCCCTTGTGGCACACTGTCCGGTGATCAGGGTGCTTCTGGCACACTGTCCGGTGAGCAGGGTGCTTCTGGCACACTGTCCTGTGAGCAGGGTGTTTGTGGCACACTGTCCTGTGAGCAGGGTGCGTCTGGCACACTGTCCTGTGAGCAGGGTGCTTCTGGCACACTGTCCCATGAGCAGGGTGCTTCTGGCACACTGTCCTGTGAGCAGGGTGTTTGTGGCACACTGTTCCGTGAGCAGGGTGCTTGTGGCACGCTGTCCTGTGAGTAGGGTGCTTCTGGCACACTGTCCTGTGAGCAGGGTGCTTCTGGCATGCTGTCCAGTGAGCAGGGTGTTTGTGGCACACTGTCCCATGAGCAGGGTGCTTCTGGCACGCTGACCCATGAGCAGGGTGTTTGTGGCACACTGTCCTGTGAGCAGGGTGCTTCTGGCACACTGTCCCGTGAGCAGGGTGCTTGTGGCACACTGTCCTGTGAGCAGGGTGCTTCTGGCACACTGTCCCATGAGCAGGGTGTTTGTGGCACACTGTCCCGTGAGCAGGGTGTTTGTGGCACACTGGCACACTGTCCTGTGAGCAGGGTGCTTCTGGCACACTGTCCCGTGAGCAGGGTGTTTGTGGCACACTGTCCCGTGAGCAGGGTGCTTGTGGCACACTGTCCTGTGAGCAGGGTGCTTGTGGCACACGGTCCTGTGAGCAGGGTGCTTCTGGCACACTGTCCCGTGAGCAGGGTGTTTGTGGCACACTGTCCTGTGAGCAGGGTGCTTCTGGCACACTGTCCTGTGAGCAGGGTGTTTGTGGCACACTGTCCTGTGAGCAGGGTGCTTCTGGCACACTGACCCATGAGCAGGGTGTTTGTGGCACACTGTCCTGTGAGCAGGGTGCTTGTGGCACACTGTCCTTTGAGCAGGGTGCTTCTGGCACACTGTCCTGTGCGCAGGGTGTTTGTTGCACACTGGCCTGTGAGCAGGGTGCTTCTGGCACACTGTCCTGTGAGCAGGGTGCTTGGGGCACACTGGCCTGTGAGCAGGGTGCCTGTGAGCAGGGTGTTTTTGGCACACTGGCCTGTGAGCAGGGTGTTTGTGGCACACTGGCCTGTGAGCAGGGTGCTTCTGGCACACTGTCCTGTGAGCAGGGTGCTTCTGGCACACTGTTCTGTGAGCAGGGTGTTTGTGGCACACTGTTCTGTGAGCAGGGTGCTTCCGGCACACTGGCCCGTGAGCAGGGTGCCTGTGGCACACTGTCCTGTGAGCAGGGTGCTTCTGGCACACTGTCCCATGAGCAGGGTGTTTGTGGCACACTGTCCTGTGAGCAGGGTGCTTGTGGCACACTGTCTTGTGAGCAGGGTGTTTGTGGTACACTGTACTGTACGCAGGGTGCTTATGGCACACTGTCCTGTGAGCAGGGTGCTTCTGGCACACTGTCCTGTGAGCAGGGTGTTTGTGGCACACTGTCCTGTGAGCAGGGTGCTTCTGGCACACTGTCCTGTGAGCAGGGTGCTTGTGGCACACGAGCACCCTGTCTTGTGAGAAGGGTGTTTGTGGCACACTGTCCTGTAAGCAGGGTGCTTGTGGCACACTGTCCTGTGAGCAGGGTCCTTCTGGCACACTGTCCTGTGAGCAGGGTGTTTGTGGCACACTGTCCTGTGAGCGGGGTGCTTCTGGCACACTGGCCGGTGAGCAGGGTGCTTCTGGCACGCTGTCCCGTGAGCAGGGTGTTTGTGGCACGCTGTCCCGTGAGCAGGGTGCTTCTGGCACACTGTCCTGTGAGCAGGGTGCTTGTGGCACACTGTCCCGTGAGCAGGGTGCTTCTGGCGCACTGTCCCGTGAGCAGGGTGTTTGTGGCACACTGGCCTGTGAGCCAGGTGCTTCTGGCACACTGTCCTGTGAGCAGGGTGCTTGGGGCACACTGGCCTGTGAGCAGGGTGCCTGTGAGCAGGGTGTTTTTGGCACACTGGCCTGTGAGCAGGGTGTTTGTGGCACACTGGCCTGTGAGCAGGGTGCTTCTGGCACACTGTCCTGTGAGCAGGGTGCTTCTGGCACACTGTTCTGTGAGCAGGGTGTTTGTGGCACACTGTTCTGTGAGCAGGGTGCTTCCAGCACACTGGCCCGTGAGCAGGGTGCCTGTGGCACACTGTCCTGTGAGCAGGGTGCTTCTGGCACACTGTCCCATGAGCAGGGTGTTTGTGGCACACTGTCCTGTGAGCAGGGTGCTTGTGGCACACTGTCTTGTGAGCAGGGTGTTTGTGGTACACTGTACTGTACGCAGGGTGCTTATGGCACACTGTCCTGTGAGCAGGGTGCTTCTGGCACACTGTCCTGTGAGCAGGGTGTTTGTGGCACACTGTCCTGTGAGCAGGGTGCTTCTGGCACACTGTCCTGTGAGCAGGGTGCTTGTGGCACACGAGCACCCTGTCTTGTGAGAAGGGTGTTTGTGGCACACTGTCCTGTAAGCAGGGTGCTTGTGGCACACTGTCCTGTGAGCAGGGTCCTTCTGGCACACTGTCCTGTGAGCAGGGTGTTTGTGGCACACTGTCCTGTGAGCGGGGTGCTTCTGGCACACTGGCCGGTGAGCAGGGTGCTTCTGGCACGCTGTCCCGTGAGCAGGGTGTTTGTGGCACGCTGTCCCGTGAGCAGGGTGCTTCTGGCACACTGTCCTGTGAGCAGGGTGCTTGTGGCACACTGTCCCGTGAGCAGGGTGCTTCTGGCGCACTGTCCCGTGAGCAGGGTGTTTGTGGCACACTGTCCTGTGAGCAGGGTGTTTCTGGCACACTGTCCCGTGAGCAGGACGTTTGTGGCACACTGGCCCGTGAGCAGGGTGCTTCTGGCACATTGTCCTGTGAGCAGGGTGCTTCTGGCACACTGTCCCGTGAGCAGGGTGTTTGTGGCACACTGTCCCGTGAGCAGGGTGCTTGTGGCACACTGTCCCATGAGCAGGGTGCTTGTGGCACACGGTCCTGTGAGCAGGGTGCTTGTGGCACACGGTCTCATGAGCAGGGTGTTTGCGACACACTGTCCTGTGAGCAGGGTGCTTCTGGCACACGGTCCCGTGAGCAGGGTGTTAGTGGCACACTGTCCCGTGAGCAGGGTGCTTGTGGCACACTGTCCTGTGAGCAGGGTGCTTCTGGCACACTGTTCTGTGAGCAGGGTGTTTGTGGCACACTGGCCTGTGAGCAGGGTGCTTCTGGCACACTGTCCTGTGAGCAGGGTGCTTGTGGCACACTGTCCTGTGAGCAGGGTGCTTCTGGCACACTGTCCTGTGAGCAGGGTGCTTCTGGCACACTGGCCTGTGAGCAGGGTGCTTGTTGCACACTGTCCTGTGAGCAGGGTGCTTGTGGCACACTGGCCTGTGAGAAGGGTGCTTCTGGCACACTGGCCTGTGAGCAGGGTGCTTGTGGCACACTGGCCTGTGAGCAGGGTGTTTGTGGCACACTGTCCTGTGAGCAGGGTGCTTCTGGCACACTGTCCTGTGAGCAGGGTGCTTCTGGCGCACTGTCCCGTGAGCAGGGTGTTTGAGGCACACTGTCCTGTGAGCAGGGTGCTTGTGGCACACTGTCCCGTGAGCAGGGTATTTCTGGCACACTGTCCTGTGAGCAGGGTGTTTGTGGCACACTGGCCTGTGAGCAGGGTGCTTGTGGCACATTGGCCTGTGAGCAGGGTGCTTGTGGCACAGTGGCCTGTGAGCAGGGTGTTTGTGGCACACTGGCCTGTGAGCAGGGTGCTTCTGGCACACTGTCCTGTGAGCAGGGTGCTTCTGGCACACTGTCCTGTGAGCAGGGTGTTTGTGGCACACTGTCCTGTGAGCAGGGTGCTTGCGGCACACTGGCCCGTGAGCAGGGTGCCTGTGGCACACTGTCATGTGAGCAGGGTGCTTCTGGCACACTGTCCCGTGAGCAGGGTGTTTGTGGCACACTGTCCTGTGAGCAGGGTGCTTGTGGCACACTGTCTTGTGAGCAGGGTGTTTGTGGCACACTGTCCTGTGAGCAGGGTGCTTGTGGCACACTGTCCTGTGAGCAGGGTGTTTCTGGCACACTGTCCTGTGATCAGGGTGCTTGTGGCACACTGGCCTGTGATCAGAGTGTTTGTGGCACACTGGCCTGTGAGCAGGGTGCTACTGGCACACTGTCCTGTGATCAGGGTGCTTCTGGCACACTGTCCTGTGAGCAGGGTGTTTGTGGCACACTGTCCTGTGAGCCGGGCGCTTCTGGCACACTGGCCTGTGAGCAGGGTGTTTGTGGCACACTGTCCTGTGAGCAGGGTGCTTGTTGCACACTGTCCTGTGAGCAGGGTGCTTGCGGCACACTGTCCTGTGAGCAGGGTGTTTGTGGCACACTGTCATGTGAGCAGGGTGCTTGTGGCACACTGTCTTGTGAGCAGGGTGTTTGTGGCACACTGTCCTGTAAGCAGGGTGCTTGTGACACACTGTCCTGTGAGCAGGGTGTTTCTGGCACACTGTCCTGTGATCAGGGTGCTTGTGGCACACTGGCCTGTGATCAGAGTGTTTGTGGCACACTGGCCTGTGAGCAGGGTGGTACTGGCACACTGTCCTGTGATCAGGGTGCTTGTGGCACACTGTCCTGTGATCAGGGTGCTTCTGGCACACTGTCCTGTGAGCAGGGTGTTTGTGGCACACTGTCCTGTGATCAGGGTGCTTCTGGCACACTGTCCTGTGAGCAGGGTGTTTGTGGCACACTGTCCTGTGATCAGGGTGCTTCTGGCACACTGTCCTGTGAGCAGGATGTTTGTGGCACACTGTCCTGTAAGCAGGGTGCTTGTGGCACACTGTCCTGTGAGCAGGGTGTTTCTGGCACACTGTCCTGTGATCAGGGTGCTTGTGGCACACTGGCCTGTGATCAGAGTGTTTGTGGCACACTGGCCTGTGAGCAGGGTGCTACTGGCACACTGTCCTGTGATCAGGGTGCTTCTGGCACACTGTCCTGTGAGCAGGGTGTTTGTGGCACACTGTCCTGTGAGCAGGGTGCTTCTGGCACATTGTCCTGTGAGCAGGGTGCTTGTGGCACACTGTCCTGTGAGCAGGGTCCTTCTGGCACACTGTCCTGTGAGCAGGGTCCTTCTGGCACACTGTCCTGTGAGCAGGGTGCTTGTGGCACACTGTCCCGTGAGCAGGGTGCTTCTGGCGCACTGTCCGGTGAGCAGGGTGTTTGTGGCACACTGTCCTGTGAGCAGGGTGTTTCTGGCACACTGTCCCGTGAGCAGGATGTTTGTGGCACACTGTCCCGTGAGCAGGGTGCTTCTGGCACATTGTCCTGTGAGCAGGGTGCTTCTGGCACACTGTCCCGTGAGCAGGGTGTTTGTGGCACACTGTCCCATGAGCAGGGTGCTTGTGGCACACTGTCCCATGAGCAGGGTGCTTGTGGCACACGGTCCTGTGAGCAGGGTGCTTGTGGCACACGGTCCCATGAGCAGGGTGTTTGCGGCACAGTGTCCTGTGAGCAGGGTGCTTCTGGCACACGGTCCCGTGAGCAGGGTGCTTCTGGCACACTCTCCTGTGAGCAGGGTGCTTGTGGCACACTGTCCTGTGAGCAGGATGCTTCTGGCACACTGTCCTGTGAGCAGGGTGCTTCTGGCACACTGGCCTGTGAGCAGGGTGCTTGTTGCACACTGTCCTGTGAGCAGGGTGCTTGTGGCACACTGGCCTGTGAGAAGGGTGCTTCTGGCACACTGGCCTGTGAGCAGGGTGCTTGTGGCACACTGGCCTGTGAGCAGGGTGTTTGTGGCACACTGTCCTGTGAGCAGGGTGCTTCTGGCACACTGTCCTGTGAGCAGGGTGCTTGTGGCACTCTGTCCTGTGAGCAGGGTGCTTCTGGCACACTGTCCCGTGAGCAGGGTGTTTGTGGCACACTGTCCTGTGAGCAGGGTGCTTGTGGCACACTGTCCCGTGAGCAGGGTACTTCTGGCACACTGTCCTGTGAGCAGGGTGTTTGTGGCACACTGGCCTGTGAGCAGGGTGCTTGTGGCACACTGGCCTGTGAGCAGGGTGCTTGTGGCACAGTGGCCTGTGAGCAGGGTGTTTGTGGCACACTGGCCTGTGAGCAGGGTGCTTCTGGCACACTGTCCTGTGAGCAGGGTGCTTCTGGCACACTGTTCTGTGAGCAGGGTGTTTGTGGCACACTGTCCTGTGAGCAGGGTGCTTGCGGCACACTGGCCCGTGAGCAGGGTGCCTGTGGCACACTGTCATGTGAGCAGGGTGCTTCTGGCACACTGTCCCGTGAGCAGGGTGCTTGTGGCACACTGTCTTGTGAGCAGGGTGTTTGTGGCACACTGTCCTCTGAGCAGGGTGCTTGTGGCACACTGTCCTGTGAGCAGGGTGTTTCTGGCACACTGTCCTGTGATCAGGGTGCTTGTGACACACTGGCCTGTGATCAGAGTGTTTGTGGCACACTGGCCTGTGAGCAGGGTGCTACTGGCACACTGTCCTGTGATCAGGGTGCTTCTGGCACACTGTCCTGTGAGCAGGGTGTTTGTGGCACACTGTCCTGTGAGCAGGGCGCTTCTGGCACACTGGCCTGTGAGCAGGGTGTTTGTGGCACACTGTCCTGTGAGCAGGGTGCTTGTTGCACACTGTCCTGTGAGCAGGGTGCTTGCGGCACACTGTCCTGTGAGCAGGGTGTTTGTGGCACACTGTCATGTGAGCAGGGTGCTTGTGGCACACTGTCTTGTGAGCAGGGTGTTTGTGGCACACTGTCCTGTAAGCAGGGTGCTTGTGACACACTGTCCTGTGAGCAGGGTGTTTCTGGCACACTGTCCTGTGATCAGGGTGCTTGTGGCACACTGGCCTGTGATCAGAGTGTTTGTGGCACACTGGCCTGTGAGCAGGGTGCTACTGGCACACTGTCCTGTGATCAGGGTGCTTCTGGCACACTGTCCTGTTATCAGGGTGCTTCTGGCACACTGTCCTGTGACCAGGGTGTTTGTGGCACACTGTCTTGTGATCAGGGTGCTTCTGGCACACTGTCCTGTGAGCAGGGTGTTTGTGGCACACTGTCCTGTGATCAGGGTGCTTCTGGCACACTGTCCTGTGAGCAGGGTGTTTGTGGCACACTGTCCTGTAAGCAGGGTGCTTGTGGCACACTGTCCTGTGAGCAGGGTGTTTCTGGCACACTGTCCTGTGATCAGGGTGCTTGTGGCACACTGGCCTGTGATCAGAGTGTTTGTGGCACACTGGCCTGTGAGCAGGGTGCTACTGGCACACTGTCCTGTGATCAGGGTGCTTCTGGCACACTGTCCTGTGAGCAGGGTGTTTGTGGCACACTGTCCTGTGAGCAGGGTGCTTCTGCCACACTGTCCTGTGAGCAGGGTGCTTCTGGCACACTGTCCTGTGAGCAGGATGTTTGTGGCACACTGTCCTGTGAGCAGGGCGCTTCTGGCACACTGTCCTGTGATCAGGGTGCTTCTGGCACACTGTCCTGTGATCAGGGTGTTTGTGGCACACTGTCCTGTGAGCAGGGTGTTTGTGGCAAACTGTCCTGTGAGCAGGGTGTTTCTGGCACACTGTCCTGTGATCAGGGTGCTTGTGGCACACTGGCCTGTGATCAGAGTGTTTGTGGCACACTGGCCTGTGAGCAGGGTGCTACTGGCACACTGTCCTGTGATCAGGGTGCTTCTGGCACACTGTCCTGTGAGCAGGGTGTTTGTGGCACACTGTCCTGTGAGCAGGGCGCTTCTGGCACACTGGCCTTAGCTCTGGTTTATGTTGTACACGCCTCTTGCTCTATTTAGATAGCTCCAAACCTCTACAGCTCACTGCTTGCTCTCATGCCAGCTTTCACAATATCCGCTCGGATTGCAAGCCGGTGGTCTCCAGCCTGGTTCCACAATATCAGATCCTGTTGTGTACTGCAGTGTGATCTGAGGCAGACCAGTAACACCGCTGAGTACCATGTCTGTTCTTCTAACACAGTGTCCGTCCCCTACAGGCCCTGCTTTCAAGCATTAGGTGATGTAGTGCCTGAATGAAGTTATGTGTTTATTTACAGATATTTGTATTGTATAGATTGTAGTTTGGGATCCCAAACAGGGCAACTTCCAAGGCAAGGACAGACAGCTGCAACACCACACTGCCCCTATAATAAGCCAAGCCAGTGCCTGCTCTAGGTGAGGTTACCAGACGATACGCGGTATCGAAGTTACAGTACAATGCTTATTTGTCATCAGAAACACATGTTCCAGCTCTGGAGTTTATATTTTACAATGCATCGTTTTCTGGGTTGTTAGTTCAACTGAAATGAGCCAAGATTGCAACTCCCACAATGCACAGTGAAGAGTGGGCGGGTACGTGCCTGGGGAATTGTTGCTGGCGGCATCAAGATTGCCCCTATAATCCGTAAAATTACTTCAGGAAGGTGGGAGAACAGATGGCAGGAGCAAATAAGAGCGCTAGGCGTTGGTCTGGGAACAGCCAGCATGGTAGAGCCATATTGGCAGTGCAGGCAGCAACCTCTGCTACAACTTGGGGACAGGCGGAGTGGAAATGTCCCTTCTCGGATGGAAAGCCTTTCTTGCACCTGCCTTTAGTTCGTCTTACGCTATATGGTTGTGGTGCGGAACGTTTTCACAAGTCTGACCAAACATTAGACCTGGTTACGTATTCTGGTTTCAGGCTTGGTGGTCGCGCACTGTGATAAAAGGTTAGACGTTGTGGGTTTGTTGAAACCATGATGGCTGACTTCGTACATACTACGTGACAGGTAGGCTGTACAGCGTCAGTTCATCCATGCGCTTGGTAACGGTAGAGGTGATGCTGTGAGAGTCTGTGTGTGGTTGTAGCAATCATAAAACAGTAAACAATAACAGACATCCCATGCCCTGCGCCTCCTTTACTCTCGCAGTCTCTGCACAGCTGCCTCAGCCCCGCGAGTCCCAGCTGATACCTTTTTCGCAGGCCAGCAGGAACAGCCTCTCCTCCAGGGTGGTTTCTTCCTTCACCTCACGTCCATCTTTCCGGTACAGAAATTTGTTGGGTGAGGAGGAGGAGTCCCTGCTCAGGTAGAGAGCAACCATGGTGGGGTAATCCCATCGGATTTACGGCGCGTTCAGCCTCCACCAGCCCTGTCCCTCCTTCTCCGGCTGCCTGAGAGATGCTGATGCTTCTGCGAAACCGCTGGCACGGAGGCAAAGTCTGTTTCCAGCGAGCGCAAGTAAAGCGAGCCAGAGACATAGAAGAAGGACCAGGCTGACAGTGCCTCAGCTGCCACCTTAGAAGGAGGAAAACCAGAAACTCAGCGCCAAGAAACCAACCGGTGTACGAGCGCTTTATAAGTCTTTTTTAACATAACATAACATAGGACTTGCATTTACGCGAGACCTATTGCATTGGAAACGGGAGTGCGGGCGGGCGAAATGGCACGATCTGGAGTAGGGGGGGCAAGAAGTCACAGACTGCGGGAGGGGGCGGGGGGAGACAGGGAAGAAAATAGTGTTCCAAATAAAGGGACCAGTAGCCATGGAAGGATACAAATGACGACATGGCTGTCATGAGGAGGGACTAACAAGCCTAAAATCAATCGGAAGGCAGCATTTAGGACCTAAGCCAATGGAAAATATAGGCGGAGCTTCCACGATATACTGAATACTGCATGCCTCGCAAAGCGAGCAGCGCATGCGCTGCAACGCTAGGCTCGACCTAATACTAAGCAAGAAACATGCAAAAGAATGAAGGTAAGTTAGGTGTCGTAAAGAGCCTTCACGTGTGAGACACAAATGTGAGTTTTAGCCTTATCTATAATCGAAAACTGCACCGACCGCCATTCAGCAGAACTCCTCGGGCTCTCTAATGTGCAGGCTCAGCAGGAGAAGGCAGGTCCAGGGAGGCTCCGTCAATCCCTGAAAATGGGTCAGTGCTAATATACTTTGGTATTCACCAAGATGTCATTGAAGTTAGGCACCTTAGCTGCTCATTTAAAGGTCATTTGTTGTTGCCCAGTGGACTGTAGAGTGATGGAGCAGCTGCACTTTCCTCTCTGGTCCCAGACGCTGTACTAGGGACAGTCTATTGGTAGTTAGGCGTCCTCTGTTTTCCCTATTCCCGGGGCCTATTACTAAGGAATGCGGCACAACCACCATTTCATTTTTCGGATCCTGCTAGAGTCTTGCAGGATCGAGGCATTTTTTGCCGATTTTCGTTTTTTTGGCCTGGGGGTCCATCTGTGTCCCCCCCACCCATGTAGCCTAGGGGGTCAGGGTATCCCTACCCTGCCCCTGTATAACTTTATTTTGTTATAACTTCTCTTTTCCTTGCCTCTCCCCTGAGTCTGACAAAGCAATGCCCCCTGTGCCCATTAATACCAGTAGCCCCTACATGTGCCTACCCCACATTCCTGGCCATGATGCTGGTTTGGGTCTGAAGATTGAGACTTTTTCCATAGTGACTCCTACAAATCTGCTATTGTCAATGTGGAGGGGTTTGCTGTCAAGGATGTTGTATGAATGCATTCAGGTTTGGACAGTCAGGGGTGAATTCGAAGGGGAAATGTCGGTTTTGGAAGGGTTCAGTTTTAGTTGTGAGAAGTCATCCGGTCTTGAACGGAGTTTAGAGTGGTGGCAAGATGAGAGATGTCGTTACTGGATGAGACCTTTAGATAGAGTTGAGTGTTGTCTTCATAGTGATGTAGAGAATCCGCACCTTTCTTAGTAGGACTCCCAGAGGCTTGATATAGAGGTTGGATAGGGTCGGAGCAAAGATCGAAACCCTGGGGGACTCCTTGATCGACTGCCTTCAGTGACGAGAGACATTCATCGATTTTCATCCTCTGTGACCTGCCCATGAGGAAGGATGCAAACCAGTTTAGGACCACACTGCCAATGCCCATCCAATTTATTAGTATAGAGGAGCAGCTAGAGCCACCTTATAGTAGACCACCGACTGCTGAGGCACTCCCTGAGCCACCTTGTATTAGACTGCTGACTGCTAAGGCACTACCTGAGCCACCTTGAGGTAGACCACCGACCGCTGCGGAGCAGCCTGAGCCCCCTTGTATAAGACCACTGACTGCTGAGACGCTCCCTGAGCCCCCTTGTATGAGACCACTGACTGCTGAGGAGCGGCCTGAGCCGCTTTGTAGTAGACCGCTGACTGCCAAGGAACAGCCTGAGCCACCTTGTAGTCGACTGCTGACTGCTGAGTAGCTCTTTGATACAATATTGATGTGTGCCATGATATATGTACGTATAACAACAAACTTGCATCGCTGTTGTTGAATCCACCCGATATGACCTCCCCCTGAACCCCAAATCAGAAATACGTGATCAGGCAGGCCCTGCGAACCACTGACTGCTGAGGAGCTGCCTGAGCCACCTTGTGTCAGGCCTCTGCCTGCTGAGGAGCAGCCTGAACCACCTTGTATTAGACTGCTGAGGAGCTCCCCGAGCCACCTTGTTTCAGGCCTCTGACTGCTGAGGAGCGGCCTGAGCCACCTTGTATTAAACTGCTGATTGCTGAGGAGCGGCCTGAGCCACCTTTTGTTAGACCCCTGACTGCTGAGGAGAGGCCTGAGCCACCTTGTAGTAGGCCGCTGACTGCTGAGGAGCAGCCTGAGCCACCTTGTAGTTGGCCACTGACTGCTGAGGAGAGGCCTAAACCTCTGTGTAGTAGTCCACTGACTGCTGAAGAGAGGTGCTGGGGACACCCATCCACAATGCAAAAAATACATAGTAGAGGTGAGCTGTGAAAATCTTTGCAAGAGGAACCAAAGTTGGCTCGTTTTAGCTCAGGAAAGGACCTACTGGGGCAGGCCGCATGGTGAAGTAACAGGCAAAGAATGACTCCCCAGGTAGGTTTAATTACCGGGTCATGTAGAAATGAATCCATCTCTAAGTATTCAATAACATCACGTCCCACACAATCCCCAAGGTTTTCACACACCATTCTGTATATTGCAGTCATGCACCACGTTTTGACATCCCTTAAGGGACGGGTCAGACTCACAACTTGTTGATGACCCAGATGGTGCAGATGTTGCTCTGTGTTCTGCTGGCCAGCTGAGCTGAGGCTCACCCAGCGCCCCTCCATCTCAGTGCTTCAGCTATCCTCCATGTGGATTTGTCAGTCGATTGGTGTTAGAAATGGGGGTCTCTAGTTGGCAATGGCTGGCCACTGTCCAAGTAGGGACCCTTCTTCCTAAGTCATAGTGAGAGGGCTACCCTCTTTAATACCCCTGCTCAACCCTGTGGTAACGTAGCACGAGCAGGTAGGCTTATCTCAGAGGCAGGGTGTGAAGCATTTATGACCATACACAGTAACACAGTGAGGAACACTACAGAGGGACACCACACAAGTAGTTATAAAAAATAAGTATCTTTATATATATATATAGACTTATCACAAGACCAATAACTGTAAAAGCCACAATACTGTCAAAAATAGGATTGCTGTTGAAGGGCTGTCAAAAATAGTTCAAAGGTTGCAAAAATAAGGTTCAAATCCAAAGCAGTGGTCCCTGCGACCCTTTCTCTCACAAAGTACCTGAATTCAGTAGCAAAACCAACAAAATGTTGCAAAGGAGTGGTAGCGATGATTTTCCTCACGCGAGGCCGGCGATGGGTTAAATCTTTGCCGCAAGGGAGGATGATGCGCCGATCTGCTGATGCGTGCGGAGACGATGCAACCAACTTCTGCACGCTAGGCCGCCGATGCTATGACTTTCTTGCCGCGAGGGAGAAGTCGATGCGACGATCCTGTTGCGTTGTGCGATTGTGTTGCGATGCGAAGAGATGACGCTCCGCGAGCGAGCAACGAAATCCGGTGCGATGCGATGAAAATGGCGGACGCACGGCGTCCGCAATGCGATGTCTTGAAGCGATGATTTCTTTAGGGGTTGCGAGCGCTCGGCGACAGCAGCGCGATGATTTTTCCAGCGCGTCTCGGCTGCAGCGGCTCGCAAAGAGGCATTAGCGATGGTTTCGTGTTGCGAGCACTCAGCGGCAGCAGCGCGATGATTTTTCCAGCGCTCTCGGCTGCAGTGGCTCGCAAAGGTGCGTTAGTGTCGATTTCCAGCACTCTTTTCTCTGAAGCAAGCTAGAGGCCCTGGAACTCACAGGAGCCTCATCAGCAGATAGCAGTCCTCGCAGGGAGGAAGCAGGAGGTTGGTGGTGGAGTCTGATGTGCCTGAGACTCCAGCAGGAGGCTAGCTCTTTTCCTAGCCCTTGGGTAATTGCTGTAACAAAAATAAAAGTTCTCTCAAAAAGTCCTTTTCCCTCTTCTTCAAGGTCCAGTGGTCACTGCTGCAGGCCAGTCCAAGAAACAACACACAAGCACAAGGACAGTCACTTCCTGCAGATTCCTCCAGTGGCACGGACAGAGGTTCCTCTTCAGATCCAGGGGCAATACAATTTGTAGGGGTTTGAGCACAGATATTTATACCCCAAAAGTCTTTGTTCTCAGAAGCTACAAGTCACTGAACCGAGCCAGAACCAGTTCTGCTCAGCCCTGGAGCACTTTGTTTACCAGGCTGCATCCTTCCTTTCAGAAAGAGGGGGTCTGCTATCAGACACACAGTAGGAGGTGGAGCCAGCATTCACCTTGCCAGGCACAGCCCTATTCAGGTCAAGGAACTACCCCTCCCCATATTCTAAATGCAGATCTCTCTATTCAGCCCAGGTCTGACTCAGCCTGCCCTGTCCCTCCAAAACCAGACAGCCAATACACATAACAGCAGAGCACACTGGAAGGCTTAGGCAAGAAAATACCTACTTTCTAAAAGTGGTATTTTCCAACACAGAATATAAAAATAAACTTCACTAAAAGGTGTATTTTAATATTCTGAGCTCAGGCAAACTAAATTCGTTTTTCTACCATGTTCCTGGGGTCAGTTAGGACTATAGCATGTAATAGTCAAACTGCCCATTCTGGCCTATGAGGAACAGGTAGCCTTACAGTAGTGAAAAACGAAATTGGGTGAAATTCACTACCAGGACATGCTACCCACACCTAGGCATGTCCTACCTTACACATACAATGCACCCTACCATAGGGGTGACTTACATGATGCCAAGGGAAGGTTCAGGGGCTGGGAAGTGGGTGCACTTCACAGCCAAGATGGCAGTTCTGGACTGCACACAGACTCTGCAGTGGCAGGTCTGAGACACACTTTACAAGCTGCTTCTGTGGGTGGCGCAAACCAGCGCTGCATGCCCACCAGCAGCATTTGGTTTACCAGCCCTGGGCACACACAGGCCACTCTACTAGGGACTAACAGATAAACCAAATAAGCCAATCATGGATGTACCAATTCACATAGACATATTTACAAAGGGAGAGCATATGCACTTTAGCACTGAACAGCAGTGGTAAAGTGCCCAGAGTCATAAAACCAACAAAAACAGGTCAGCAAAAATCCAGGAGGAAGGCAAAAGTTTAGGGGTGACCCTGCAAAAAGGGCCATTTCCAACACAACCCCTTCCAGCAAAAACGCAGGGTAGACCAATCACTACCTTGATGGGCTTCCCTGCTTCGGGCGATAGAACACGGAACTGGCCCGCAACTGCAGGGGCATATGCCAGCTCTACTCCAATCTGAACCCTGGTGGATTCCTCTGTCCACACTCCCAGGGCCCACTAAGATAACCAATGGGGAACTCTTCCCCTCACCTGTGGGCACCACCTGTGCAGCACCTAACCTTAACTGGCCCCCAGGTGTGTCCCAACAGATAAACAACAAGCCCCAGTAGCCACCGACAGTAGTCAGTGATGAAATCCAAGCCCTATACCTCTCAGGGCTCTCAAACTTTTGTGGCATCAGAGAGTGAGGGGCAGTAACCCCAGGTGTCTGGCACCTTTTGTCCACTCTCCCTCCTGTCAGGTCAGGTGACGCACCCTGACACTGACCCACCAGCCCTGGGCCTGTACCCAGCGGCGGGGCCAGAGACTGGGATGGGCTCCCCCACACCCGGTCCTCCTCTTTGGGGCTCGGTACCCTCCCACCTGGAGCGGTACCCCCTTCCAGAATTGTCAGGGCCCCTGTGGCAGGTGTCCTGCCTAATTCGCCCACCAGTTCAGGGGTTCTATCCTGCAACTGGTATCCCAGCATAGGGTCTGTACCCTTAGACTGGGCGGAGGTCAGGGGTGAGGCTGCCCTCTCCCCGCCCCCTTTACTGGGGCCTGGCACCCTCCCACCTGGAGAGGTGCCCCCATAACACAAACCGGGAGGGGCACTGTTAGCAGTTGCCCCTTCCTCCAGGTCAGGGGGACACCCTGAACCTGGCCCTCCAACCCAGGGTCTGTACCCTTAGGCTGGACCTGTGCCTGGCAACCCAGGACTTCTGGGGAGTACACCAATTCCCCCAAGGAAAGCACACTCCTCTAGAGTTGTGCGACAGTCTGCCTGGCACACCAGGACTTCCTGGGGAGCACACAGGCCCCCTCAAGGAAAACACACCCCTCCACCAGTTCAGGGCTTGGACCCTGCAACTGATCTACCAACCTGAAAAAACCCTCAGGTTGCACCGGGGTCAGAGGCGAGGACTCCCTCCCTCTGCACCCCCTTCCAGCATACTGCACCCTCCCACCAGGAGTGGTGCTCTTAGAAAACAAAATGGCCGGGACACTGCTTACAGTTGTCCCTCCCTCCAGGTCAGACAACACCTGGACCTGACTTACCATCCCAGGGACCAACCCCTGCGGTTGAACAACTGCCTGGCCAACCAGGGCTTCCTGAGGGTGACACATACCTAGCGTGTCGTTTGACAGTCTGCCTGGCACAGAGCTCACGACCTCCTGTCCCTCTGACAGTGCATGAAGATGCCCCAGGACAGAAGTGGCGACACCATGGCCAATCCTATGAGGCTCAGCCCTTCTGGCTGGCCCCTGACCCACTGGTTCTTCCACTGGGGACTCTTTCCCCCCCTCACCCCTCACTCTGGCCTTCTGCACCCTCCCAACTGGAGCGGTACTGCCAGACACTAGAACTGCTGGAGGTCTGATTACAGGCACTCCCAGCTCACCTAACACGGGGAGACCCCCCACAACGGACGGTCCATCCGGACAGACTAGGCTCCCTACCTGGTGTTCCCTCATGGAACCATCCAGTCCTGGAGACTGAGGTTGGGGCACTTTGGGACCTATCCCAGTCTCACTCCTGCTCCCACGAGACAGGATGTGAGGCACTACAACCTCCTCACAACAAGGGGACCGAGCTGTATCACTCCGAACCTCTCCCACCACTCTGGGTTGGAAGACATCTGAACCACTCCTCTTAGGGTCATTCCCCAATACCTCTACAGAGCCTCTGGTACTCACCCAGAGGTCTGCCTCCTGCGCCAGTTCCCTAGAATCAGAGAACTCGCACTCTAACACATGTTGGTTTAGCTCTGGAAAATAGGAACTCACAATATGCTCTCCCACAATTGGATTACACAGTTCCACGCAGGTGCTAACCTTTACCTCACAATCCAGTGTCTCACACACGTACCCCACACCACTCTCTTGAAATGGGCGAGACATTAACTGACTGTCTCTATCACTCAACCCACACTCTTCTGGGCGGTCCTCACACTCATACACCAGCACTTCAACCACGGGGGAACCCCTCTCCCTGCACCTCTCATCCAGAGTCGGTAGAGTATCCCTCCTTTCACTAGGACTATGTGCCCCTGCGCTAGTTCCCCAATCCACCTCAGGGACACTGCACATCAATGGAGCTACCTCATATCCTTGAATCCCCTGGTGTAGATCAACCCCCTCCTTCAAGTCAGGTACCACATCTCTGGGTGGGTGTACTACACTGTCATCACTATATACCTCAATTTTGCTGCCACCACTGGACCCCACCCTCACTGGTGAATCCAGACAATAAAAACTGCGCTCAGGGGATAACCTACCCTCCCGAGCTAACTTCTCCTTTCTTGCTATCTGCGCTAGGTGTGCCTCCAGCTGGGCAATCTCTATTTGGAGCCTCTCTAATTTCAGCTGGTTCTCCCTCTCCCTCTGTCTGTCCAACTCCTCTGGGGACCATGAAGGGGATTGGGCACTACCCTGTGCACTAGACCCAGCAAGGAACTCCCTACCTATGGGACCTTCCCGCCTGTCCACCAACTCCTCTGGGGACCATGAGGGGAATCTGGCACTACCATAGGCACTAGACTCATCAAGGAACTCCCCACCTATGAGATATTCCATAACACGTTCTTCCTCCTCTTCAGACTCTCCAGAGCCACCCTGTTGGAAACGGGGTTACCGAGTCTGGCACGGTAGCATGGCGCCAGGCGGGAAAGCACCCGAAGGCAATGTGTAAGGCAGTTGTGCAGCACACTCTTACTTTGACTCAGGAATGCGGACGCAATAACGTGACACCACACCAGGCTTGTGTATTTAAAAACAAGATCTTTTATGTAAATCAATGCAGCATCAGATGAGGCAGATTAATTCAGGTCAACATTTAAAATCATGGCATTACTCAACTGGTGCATACTTTCATTAAAGCATCATAGCTCATCAACATTGTAGGCCCCTAAAAGGCCGCAGGAATCATCTCCTAAACGTAGCACCAATAATGATCACAAGGTGCAATAATCAAACATGGGCCTACAACACGCAGTTCACCTCATGAATATTCAATCCCTTGTACATAGGCATTTCACGTTACATTTCAAACAGGGCCTGCATTAATCTAGGCGCACCCACATTCAGTACAGTGGGCGTCGCAACTCCGGTACACCTGCAACACAAAACACTTCAACTCTTGGCGGTGTACACTTCAGCTCGATTCAATTAAGCACCTTCACACTAGGCAAAAACTTTGCAAGAATAAGCATATGCATCAGGCCTAGACAGTAATTACAGCAGGCGTAACAATGAGACTGATGAACAACGTAGGGAACCCCTCAACATGTCCTTTATTCTGGGGCCTTCCTGTAAGTGAGGGCTTCTGTGTCTCTCAGGGGTTAATTTGGGCCAGGCCCCCTCCTCTCCGGGGCCTCGCCTCGGGGGTATAAGGCTGGATGACTTCCCCCTAATTATTAATCGGGAAATGGTGGCCCCCGGCCCCCAGTGGCGTCTCTGTGGGCCCTAGGGGCCTCCTGGGCTCACCTGTGGTGGGGGTCGTTGGTCGCTCTTCGACGCGACTGACTGTCTCCCGGGCCGGCCCGTGTTCTGCAGGGCGGGGCCCGGTCTGGGTTCCTCGGCCTTCCGGCCGGAATTGCGGGTCGTTGCGGGGGCCGGTATCACTCTCCTCCGGCCCCCGGGATTAGATGGGGAGATTGCGGAAAGGGGAGCGGGAGCCGGCAGTCCTCTCCGGCCGGCCTCCCGTCTCCCTCTGCTACTTCGGCGCTCTTCTCTGGCCTCCGTCGGCGCTGGGGGCGTGGCGGGAGCCGGCGCCCAATCGTTGCGCGGCCTTTCCGGGGGCGCGGCCGGTGACGCGGTCGGCGTCCCCGGTCTCCTGGCAACGGCGTCAGCGGGGCCTGGAGGCCTCGTTCGTCCCGCTAGGCCGCAGTTTCTTCACGCGGGCCCCCTGGGCTGCGGCGGTGATCTTTTTGGGCCGCGACTTCGTCGGTGGGGCTCCCGGGCCCGGCGGTGACCTTTGGGGTGATTCTGTAGGCTTCGGTGAGGGCGCGGACGGCGCACCTCACCACCACGATCTCGGAGGGGCCTCGCTCGCCTCCGCAATTCTCCACATGCGGCGGCGGCCGCGGCGGTAGGTTCCAGTCACGAGGTCAGTGACTTGGGGGGGCAATTTCTCCTTCGTGGAGGTGTAGCGCGGGCGCGCTGGCAGCCTGTGGGCAGGGCTGACTGGAAAGGGTTCTTGGGGACAGCCCAGCAGCAGGCAGGAGTAGATAAGGGGTGAAGGTCTAGCGCTTCAGGGCACGGCGCTTTACCTGGTGATCCCCAGTTTGGCAGTTCAGGCTTCTGGCCTTGCTGGTCGGTCAGGCCTTACAAATTATGGTTTCTTGCGGCTGTTCTTGGTTGGTTGCTTCTTGGGGGTTTCTTCTTAGGAGGGGGAATGAGTTGGTGGTTCTGGGAGTGCTGGATGTTACTTCCCAGCACGCTGAAGGTGGTTCCCTGGGTCCCCTCACGCTGGGCAAGGTCAGTGGGTGGTGGGCGTTCCTCAGCTAACTTACTACAGCAGTGCCTAAGCCTTGTCAGCAGCAGTAGTGTAGGTCTCCCCCTAGGCCCTACAGCCTGTACTCCGGCAGAGGTTCTCCCAGGATCAGTGGTGCCCCAACTGACTAAAAGATTTCCCTCCAAGCCTCTTATACCCCTAGGTCAGGTGACCCTCCTAAAGGCGGCAAAACATAACTCCTCCCACAGCCCGGAAGGTTCTGGAACCTTCCACATGTCTGGCTATGTGGCCCAGAGGCGGGGACGGGATGGATACTGTATCCCTATGTCCCAGCCCGACCCTGGCTACTAGTGTGTATGTGTGCAAGGCCCCTCTGCAGTAGCAGGGGCCTGTGGCAGCCATCTTGAGTGAGAGAGCACCTGCACCTCAGCACTGGTTAGCAGTGGTAAGGCGCCCGGAGACCTAGGTCCAGTAAAAATACGGTGGCAAAAATGAGGCGCAAAAGGGAAAAAAACAGGGCAAGACCACCCTAGGGCTGACAGGTCTAACACGCGTCCCCCCCAGCCGAAAGAGGGGAGAGCTTCCCAACCTCTAGGGAGTTCTCGTCGCTAAGGCGGAAAAACCGGGAGAGACCGTCAGCGTTGGCGTGGTCTACACCGGGTCGATGTTCCACCCGAAAGTCCATCCCCTGGAGGGAAATGGACCACCTCAACAATTTGGGGTTTTCGCCTCTCATCTGCATGAGCCAGCGAAGGGGTCTGTGGTCGGTCTGGATCAGGAAGTGACAACCAAAAAGGTATGGCCTCAACTTCTTTACAGCCCAAACCACGGCAAAGGCTTCTCGTTCGATGGTACTCCACCGCTGTTCCCGGGGAAGTAGTCTTTGGGAAATGAAGGCCACTGGCTGGTCTTGGCCATCGTCATTCAGCTGCGAGAGCACAGCTCCTATGCCATGCTCAGAAGCGTCTGTCTGCACGATAAATTCCCGTCCAAAGTCTGGAGTCCTGAGCACCGGTGCGGTGCACATTGCACGTTTGAGGGTCTCAAAGGCTTCCTGGCAGGCAGCCGTCCAGATGACTCTGCGTGGCTGCTTCTTTGAAGTCAACTCCGTCAAAGGGCCCACAATGGTTCCATATCCCTTGACGAACCGGTGGTAGTATCCTGTGAGGCCGAGAAAAGCCCGGACCTCTGTTTGGGTCTTGGGGGGCTCCCAGGCCAAGATGGTCTCGATCTTGGCTTGGAGGGGTTGCACCTTACCTCCGCCCACCAGATGTCCCAGGTACACGACAGATCCCTGTCCAATCTGGCACTTGCTGGCCTTGATGGTTAGACCAGCCCGTTGCAGAGCCTGTAGCACCTCCTGGAGATGCTCCAGATGGTCCTCCCAGCTGCTACTGAAGACAGCTACGTCATCCAGGTAGGCAGCAGAGAAGGCCTCTAGGCCAGACAGCACCTGGTTCATCAATCGCTGGAAAGTGGCTGGAGCATTTTTCAACCCGAAGGGCATCACCCGAAATTGAAAGTGGCCCTCGGGGGTGGAGAACGCAGTCTTCTCCCTTGCTCCTTCCGCCATGGCGATCTGCCAATAGCCTGATGTCAAATCAATGGTACTCAGATACCGGGCTGCTCCCAGCCGGTCAATGAGCTCATCCGCCCGAGGGATCGGGTGAGCGTCGGTCTTGGTGACTGAGTTGAGTCCACGGTAATCCACACAGAACCGAAGTTCTGGTGTGGTGCCCGGTGGGGCCGCTTTCGGCACCAACACCACTGGACTAGCCCAAGGGCTACTGGAAGGTTCAATCACCCCCAGTTCTAGCATCTTGGTAACCTCACCCTGGATACTAGCCTTGACCTTATCGGACAGCCGGTAAGACTTGGTTTTTACTGGTGGACTGTCCCCTGTGTCCACATCATGGGTACACAGGTGCGTGATCCCAGGCGTGAGGGAGAACAACGAGGCGTACTGCCCCAAGACCTGGCGGCAGTCCCTCTGTTGCTTTGGGGTCAAGGATGGGGCGAGGACCACTCCCTCTACCGAGCCATCCTTCTCATGGGCCGCCAGAAGGTCTGGAAGAGGCTCACTCTCCTCCTCCTCACTTCCATCTGTTATCATCAGGAGAGTGAGCTCTGAACGCTCCTGGTGTGGCTTCAGGGGGTTGACGTGGAACACCCTGTGGGGTTGACGGGGGTCTTCACATCGACGACATACGTGGTCTGGCCTCTCCTTTCCAAGATCTCAAACGGTCCAGTCCACCGGTCCTGGAGGGCGCTAAGCTCTCCTGGCTCCATGACCCACACCTTCTGTCCAGCGTCCAACTCTACCGTCCGAGCGTTCCGGTCATACCATTTCTTCATGACGGCCTGACTAGCCTCTAGGTTGTCCGAGGCTTCCTTCCACAGCTTGGCCACTTGGCTGCGGAATGCCAGCATATAGCTGACCACATCACGGGGAAGCTTCGAGGAAGACTTCTCCCACCCCTCCTTGACAAGACTGAGGGGCCCCCGAACGGGGTGGCCATAGAGCAGCTCAAAGGGGCTGAAACCGACCCCCTTCTGCGGCACCTCTCGGTAGGAGAAGAGCAGACAGGGTAAGAGGACGTCCCACTTCCTTCTCAAGTCCTCGGGTAGGCTCCGGATCATCCCCTTCAAGGTCTTATTAAAACGCTCCACGAGCCCGTTCGTCTGGGGGTGGTAAGGAGTGGAGAACCGGTAGGTCACTCCACACTCCTTCCACATGGCCTGCATGTAGGCCGACATGAAATTCGTGCCCCTATCTGACACCACGACCTTGGGGAATCCCACTCTGGTAAAAATCCCCATCAGGGCCCGCGCCACCACCGGTGCAGTGATGGTCCTCAGAGGGATTGCCTCTGGGTACCGGGTGGCGTGGTCTAACAGCACCAAGATGAACCTATGTCCCGCAGAAGTCGGCGGGTCCAACGGCCCGAGAATGTCAATCCCTACCCGCTCAAAAGGGGTATCGACAACTGGGAGAGGTTCTAGAGGGACCTTCACTTTAGTCCCTGTCTTGCCGCTCGCCTGGCAAGTGGTGCAGATCTTGCAGAAAGTGTCAGAAGTGACGCGCATCCTGGGCCAGTAAAAATGTGGGACCAAACGCGCAAACGTCTTGTCCTGGCCCAGGTGTCCTGCTAGTGGTATTTCGTGTGCCAACTCTAGCACAAAGGCTCGGTAGCATTGGGGGACCACTACGGCTCTTGATGACCCATGCACCGGAGCCTTAGGCTCACTGTAGAGGAGACCATCCTCCCAGTAGACATGGTAGTTACCAGTCTCTGTTCCAGTTGCTTGGGCTTCGGCCTGTTGCTGCATGCCTTCAAGCGTAGGGCACTCCTTCTGCGCCCGGCAAAATTCCTCCCGGGTAGGCCCTCCTTCCACCTTCCACTCTGCAGGGGTCGGCAGGTCCCACACGGGAACACCATCCACCTCAGCGGACTCCGGGGTCACCTCCGTGGGCTCCCCATCCATCTCACCGGGTGTCTCCTCCTGGACATCTCCTCGTCCAGCAGTGGGCTGGGCCATTATTTCAGGCTCCAACCCGGGCTGAGTTCCTTGTCGGGCAGCCATGGACCGCGTGACGACGCAAGTCCATCCTGGTAATCCCAACATCTCAGCATGGGCATTGAACTCTACCTCCCTCCAGGCAGTATGTTCCAAGTCGTTACCCAGCAGACAGTCAACTGGCATGGCAGGGCTCACCGCAACCTTCAACAGGCCTGAGACTCCTCCCCACTCAAAGGGAACTTGGGCCACGGGGTAATGACCCAGGCTATTATCAGCCATAACAACCGGGTGGAATACCTCAGGAATCACCTGCTCTGGGGACACCAGCTGACGTCTCACCATCGTCATGCTGGCACTTGTGTCCCTCAGAGCCTCCACCTCCTCCCCGTTCACCAGGACCCTCTGCCGATACTTGGCAGTGTTCGAGGGTACCTGAACCCGTGGGATGATCTCTCTATCCCCCAGGGAAACTAAGGTCAAGCCTGTCCACTCACCTCCCCTACCTAGGGACAACTCCTCCCCAAGCGCTACACTGGCCACCCCGGGGCTCTTACCTCCTGTGGGGGCTGGGGTTCTCTTGCGACACTGGGGATCCCCCTTGTAGTGTCCAACCTCCCCGCACTCGTAGCACCGGACAGTTCTGGGCTGCCGACTCCTGTCAGGGTAAGTGGGTTTCTGGGATCCAGATTGGGATGGGGAACCTACCCCTCTCCCAGGCGGTCTATTTTGGGGGCCTTTAAAGAACTCCCTCCTTTTATCTCCCCCCTCTTTCTTCTGGGGGAACCCCTGTCCACCTTTCGGGGGGTCCGCCCCGGCTCCCTTGTGGGACACCCGAGTGGGTTTTTCATGTGACGGACGAAAAGGAACAAAAAATTGAGAATCGAAATAAATGGATTAAAATTACAAAACTGGATGATTTTTTGAAGTTTTTGGTGCAACAAAGCCTTTCAGCAGTGCTTCCGGTATGGGAGTGACAAATCGTTCCCTAACCCATTGTTCTATATACACCCGAGTGCTGACCCACGTGTCTGCCTCCTCTGCAAGATCCCTCGGATTGGTCAGCTTGCGGTCCACCAAGTACTGACGCAGCTCCGGAAAACATTTCTCTAGGAGGTGCTCTCTCAAGAACAGGTCGTACAGCCCTTTGTAATCATCAATGTTGCTGCCACGCACCCAACCCTCCAATGCCTTCCGGGCATAATCAAAAAAATCCACCCAGTTTTGTGTGTGAAGCTTGTGGCTGTTGCGGAACTTTTGGCGGTACTTCTCTGGGGTGAGGCCAAACTTCTTAAGCAGGGCCTCCTTCATGATAGGGTAGTTGGTCTGATCCCCCTTATCCAAGGTCAAAAGTGTGTCCCTTACTGGGGGAGGTATGTACCTGTAGAGACCTCCCCCCCAGTAGCTCTCAGGAACCCTATGGGCCACCAAAGACACCTCGTACGCCGCCAACCACTTATCGATGTCATCTCCCACACTAAAACTGGTTATCACCTCTCTAGGTAGATAGAACTTGGGCTCCTGTGGAACCCCAGCAGGTACGCTGCCACCATTCAAATTGCCCTGCATCTCCATCTGCAAGGCTCGGAGCTCTAGTTCCTTCAGGCTAAGCTCATGCGCAAGCTTCCTTTCCTCCATGGCTAGCCTTGCCTGTTCTCGCTCCCTGTCCATCCTAGCAAGTTCTAATGTTAATTGCCTCTCCTCCCTCCTGTCCTCAAATTCCTCTGCAGACAAACTCCCCCCTGACGCACTACTGCCTGCCCTGGAACATCTTCCTGGCAACACATTCTCGCTAACGTCAATGTGCAGTAGGTCCAGTTCTCCTGGATTGTCTGCCTCCCTCTGCTCCTCATCCCCTCTTCCCCCCGGGTGGGCCATTACCCATGCCCTCAAAGCTTTCTGAAGCACATCCTTCCTGGCGCCTCGCTTGACGGACACCCCCCTCTCTAGGCAGAACTCCTTGAGCTGTGTCACCGTATACCTTTCTAAGTTGGCCAACTCAAACTCCATCCTCCTAGGTGGGGCCCCAGACAATTTAGAGAAAGGGTTCTAAACTGTAGGTAGCAGGTCTAACGCAGGAATGTACACAATCAGGCAATTCACAAAAGAATTCTTAGCGCTTGCATTTCAATAGGTGTCCAATTGCGGCGCACAATGAGTCACTGTAGGGTGCTGCACAAACACCAGTCCTTATCCCACCGCTGAACACCAATGTTGGAAACGGGGTTACCGAGTCCGTCACGGTAGCATGGCGCGAGGCGGGAAAGCACGCGAAGGCAATGTGTAAGGCAGTTGTGCAGCACACTCTCACTTTGACTCAGGAATGCGGACGCAATAACGTGACACCACACCAGGCTTGTGTATTAAAAACAAGATCTTTTATATAAATCAATGCAGCATCAGATGAGGCAGATTAATTCAGGTCAACATTTAAAATCATGGCATTACTCAACTGGTGCATACTTTCATTAAAGCATCATAGCTCATCAACATTGTAGGCCCCTAAAAGGCCGCAGGAATCATCTCCTAAACGTAGCACCAATAATGATCACAAGGTGCAATAATCAAACATGGGCCTACAACACGCAGTTCACCTCATGAATATTCAATCCCTTGTACATAGGCATTTCACGTTACATTTCAAACAGGGCCTGCATTAATCTAGGCGCACCCACATTCAGTACAGTGGGCGTCGCAACTCCGGTACACCTGCAACACAAAACACTTCAACTCTTGGCGGTGTACACTTCAGCTCGATTCAATTAAGCACCTTCACACTAGGCAAAGACTTTGCAAGTATAAGCATATGCATCAGGCCTAGACAGTAATTACAGCAGGCGTAACAATGAGACTGATGAACAACGTAGGGAACCCCTCAACATGTCCTTTATTCTGGGGCCTTCCTGTAAGTGAGGACTTCTGTGTCTCTCAGGGGTTAATTTGGGCCAGGCCCCCTCCTCTCCGGGGCCTCGCCTCGGGGGTATAAGGCTGGATGACTTCCCCCTAATTATTAATCGGGTAATGGTGGCCCCCGGCCCCCAGTGGCGTCTCTGTGGGCCCTAGGGGCCTCCTGGGCTCACCTGTGGTGGGGTCGTTGGTCGCTCTTCGACGCGACTGACTGTCTCCCGGGCCGGCCCGTGTTCTGCAGGGCGGGGCCCGGTCTGGGTTCCTCGGCCTTCCGGCCGGAATTGCGGGTCGTTGCGGGGGCCGGTATCACTCTCCTCCGGCCCCCGGGATTAGATGGGGAGATTGCGGGAAGGGGAGCGGGAGCCGGCAGTCCTCTCCGGCCGGCCTCCCGTCTCCCTCTGCTACTTCGGCGCTCTTCTCCGGCCTCCGTCGGCGCTGGGGGCGTGGCGGGAGCCGGCGCCCAATCGTTGCGCAGCCTTTCCGGGGGCGCGGCCGGTGACGCGGTCGGTGTCCCCGGTCTCCTGGCAACGGCGTCAGCGGGGCCTGGAGGCCTCGTTCGTCCCGCTAGGTCGCAGTTTCTTCACGCGGGCCCCCTGGGCTGCGGCGGTGATCTTTTTGGGCCGCGACTTCGTCGGTGGGGCTCCCAGGCCCGGCGGTGACCTTTGGGGTGATTCTGTAGGCTTCGGTGAGGGCGCGGACGGCGCACCTCACCACCACGATCTCGGAGGGGCCTCGCTCGCCTCCGCAATTCTCCACACACGGCGGCGGCCGCGGCGGTAGGTTCCAGTCACGAGGTCAGTGACTTGGGGGGGCAATTTCTCCTTCGTGGAGGTGTAGCGCGGGGCGCGCTGGCAGCCTGTGGGCAGGGCTGACTGGAAAGGGTTCTTGGGGACAGCCCAGCAGCAGGCAGGAGTAGATAAGGGGTGAAGGTCTAGCGCTTCAGGGCACGGCGCTTTACCTGGTGATCCCCAGTTTGGCAGTTCAGGCTTCTGGCCTTGCTGGTCGGTCAGGCCTTACAAATTATGGTTTCTTGCGGCTGTTCTTGGTTGGTTGCTTCTTGGGGGTTTCTTCTTTGGAGGGGGGGAATGAGTTGGTGGTTCTGGGAGTGCTGGATGTTACTTCCCAGCACGCTGAAGGTGGTTCCCTGGGTCCCCTCACGCTGGGCAAGGTCAGTGGGTGGTGGGCGTTCCTCAGGTAACTTACTACAGCAGTGCCTAAGCCTTGTCAGCAGCAGTAGTGTAGGTCTCCCCCCTAGGCCCTACAGCCTGTACTCCGGCAGAGGTTCTCCCAGGATCAGTGGTGCCCCAACTGACTAAAAGATTTCCCTCCAAGCCTCTTATACCCCTAGGTCAGGTGACCCTCCTAAAGGCGGCAAAACATAACTCCTCCCACAGCCCGGAAGGTTCTGGAACCTTCCACATGTCTGGCTATGTGGCCCAGAGGCGGGGACGGGATGGATACTGTATCCCTATGTCCCAGCCTGACCCTGGCTACTAGTGTGTATGCGTGTAAGGCCCCTCTGCAGTAGCAGGGGCCTGTGGCAGCCATCTTGAGTGAGAGAGCACCTGCACCTCAGCACTGGTTAGCAGTGGTAAGGCGCCCGGAGACCTAGGTCCAGTAAAAATACGGTGGCAAAAATGAGGCGCAAAAGGGAATAAAACAGGGCAAGACCACCCTAGGGCTGACAGGTCTAACACACCCTCAGACCAACTACCCTCTTGGTAGGTGTACTGGGACTCCAAGAATCTCCATCTGTCTTGTTGCCAAAGTCTCAGGGATGTGTGCAAGGATAGCTGAGTCTCCTTCCTACTCACTGCTAAGCCCCTCTCCTCACAGAACCCCCTTAGCTCCTCTAGACTGTAGGTCAACAGATCATCTATATAAAAGGTAGGTCTCATTTCAGCAAGACCCATTGTAGCAATAACTGGCAATATCAATAAAAGATAGAAGAAAACTTCTCAAGAAAATGTATGCGGGTAAAAAATCACCGGCAATATCAATCACAATATAGGATCCAAAAACTCTCAAAAATGTATGCGGGTACTATCACCGGCAATATCAATAAAAAATAGGCTTGCCCATTGTAACAATCACGGGCAATATCAATAAAAAATAGGCTTGCCCATTGTAACAATCACGGGCAATATCAATAAAAAATAGGCTTGCCCATTGTAACAATCACGGGCAATATCAATAAAAAAAAACTCTCAAAAATGTATGCGGTACGTTATGGTCTGCACTCACTAGTAGTGTACACTATAATTACTGTATGCGATCATAAATGCAAGTCCTGATCCTCACCGCTGACCACCAATGTTAGAAATGGGGGTCTCTAGTTGGCAATGGCTGGCCATTGTCCAAGTAGGGACCCTTCTTCCTAAGTCAGAGTGAGGGGGCTACCCTCCTTGATACCCCTGCTCAACCCTGTGGTAACGTAGCACGAGCAGGTAGGCTTATCTCAGAGGCAGGGTGTGAAGCATTTATGACCATACACAGTAACACAGTGAGGAACACTACAAAGGGACACCACACAAGTAGTTATAAAAAATAAGTATCTTTATATATATTCACTGTAAAAACCATAGGTTTTAGGGACAGTTATAGTTACTTGGACATTGCACTCGTACAAAACCCATGAAATTCCCCTGTTATAGTTAGTTCAGCTAACTATAACTCGCGCCCCCGCAATGCACTGCTGATGACGTCACATATTACATCACTTATGACATGGTCAGTGACATCACTGATGACATCACTGATGACATCTCAAATGACATCACTGATGACATCATCCAGTGACTGTGTGTTTCAGTAAAGTTTAAATATTTTTAATATATATAGGGAAAGGCGTCTTGAAGAATGAGTGGGTGTATAAGTGTCTGAATGGATGATTTACTAGGTGCGTGACTAACTCTATAAGTGAGTGATTAAACGTATCTTACTGAATGCATGGGTTAGTGACTAAACTGTGTGAATGTCTGTATCCGTCTGTCTGTTGCTGTGTAAGTGGCCACATGGGTTTGTGAATAGCTACATGAGTGTCTATATGAGTTATTGATTGGTTGTCTGAGTATCTGTATGGGTGCCTGAGTGTTTGTGTGGGTGGGGTGTGTGCGACTCTGTGCATAGATGTGTGAGTGGGTGATTCACTGGGTGGATGGTTTCAAGAGTGCATCTGTGATAGACTGTATGGGTGGGTAAGTGTGTGTAAGAGTGTGTTAGTGGGTGAATGTATGTCCCAGTGGTACATGTGTGAGTAACTACATATGTAAAAGGCAGTATATATGTGTGTTAGAGTATATAAATAGCTATAAGAGAGAGTGTGTGATTGTTAGAGTGACTGTATGGATGAGTGTGTGCTTGTATCAGTGATTGTATAAGAGCGTAAGAATGTGCTAGTATTTGTATGAGTAAGTGAGCTGGTGTGTGTATAATTGTATAGGTGAGTAAATGGCAGTGTGTTTAATTATTTGCATGACTGACTAGGTGTGTGAGTACCTCTATGGATGAGTTGCATTGTGTGAGTGTTTATATAGGTGTATGAGTGCATATGATAGTCCTGTACTGAGTGACTGTAAGTATGAGTGACTGTACGGGTGAGTGAGTGGATGTGTGTGTGTAGACCTAAGAATCATTGAGTGGGTATTTAGTTTTTGGTGTTGGAGTGTCTATGGTTTTGAGAATGGCAGTCTGTAATTTAGAGTGGGTGTATCAAAAGTTATATTAGGGTGTGAGAAGATGCATTAAATTCTCACATGGATGATGTAATCAGTGATGTCATTTGAGATGTCATCAGTGATGTCATCAGTGATGTCACTGACCATGTCATGAGTGATGTAATATGTGACGTGATCAGCCGTGCATTGCGGGGGCGCGAGTTATAGTTAGCTGAACTAACTATAACGGGGGAATTTCACGGGTTTTGTACGAGTGCAATGTCCAACTAACTATAACTGTCCCTAAAACCTATGGTTTTTTCAGTGAATTTCAAAGGTTTTTAAATGCTAATTTGTAACTATAACGTGCCTGAAACCTATGGTTTTTCAGTGAATTTGTAAGGTTTTTTAAATGCTAATTTCTAACTATAACGTGCCTGAAACCTATGGTTTTTTCAGTGAATTTCAAAGGTTTTTTAAATGCTAATTTCTAACTATAACATGTCTGAAACCTATGGTTTTTTCAGTGAATTTCAAAGGTTTTTTAAATGCTAATTCCTAACTATAACGTGTCTGAAACCTATGGTTTTTTTCAGTGAATTTCAAAGGTTTTGTAAATGACAATTTTTAAATGTATTACTTGTTATATTTATTTTTTTGATACTGATTTACTACATTTTTAGAAACAATTTTTTTTTACATATTTTATTTTTTAAATTACATTGTAATTACATTATACATTACATTACAAAAAATACTTTCTCAGAATGAATTACTTTAGTTTAAATACTTTGCACATAGGCAATAGACTTTTAAGTACAGTAGTTACAGTTGTTGCAATGGGCAACACATTTTCAAACACAATGCAACATTCAGCTCAATGTGAATTTCTAGTTAAATGCAATTAGTTACTTTATGGATTACTTTTCTAACCACAGGACTGGATCCTAGATTCAGTCCTGGGACATCTCCTGTAAACAGTTGAGTAAAAGCGTTTTGGTTACAGTAGTGATTTTTAAGGAATATTATTGTATTTTAAAAGTTGACACTTAGAAACTTTTTCTCATAGAATCACCAATGTTATCCTACGGAAGGAAATTCACTTAGCAGGTAAAAACTGTTATCGTTACTTTTTCTTACTCAGTGTTGGATCCTGGATCCAGCACTGGTGCATCTCCTGTAAACAGTTGAAAAAATGCGTTTAAGTCATACAGGCGATTTTTAAGGAATATTTGTAGTTTGTGAAAATCGACACTGAAACTTTTCTGCTGAAAACCAGACAATGGATTCCTATGGAAGAAAATATAAGTTACTGGTAAGTACGGTTAAAATTACTTTTCAGGGTCAGTGCTGGGCTAAAAGATGCAGCACTGGGTTCTCTCCTGATAACAGGTGAGTAAATTGGAATTCGTACTTTGGCTGATTTTAGAGGAATATTATAAAGTTCCAAAACTCCACACTTAGAAGAATTTCCAAGTGAAACCAGTCAATGTTAGCCTATGGAAGAAAATTCAAGTTACCGGTAAGTACGGTTAAAATTACTTTTCAGGACCAGTACTGGGCTGAAAGATGCAGCACTGAGGTCTCTCCTGATAACAGGTGAGTAAATCAGAATTCGGATTTCGGCTGATTTTAGAGGAATATTTGTATGTTTCAAAAATCAACACAGAAACTTTTTCAGCAAAAAGCAGGCAATGATATCCTATGGAAGGAAATTCAAGTTACTGGTAAGTACGGTTAAAATTACTTTTGAGGATCAGTACTGGGCTGAAAGATGCAGCACTGAGGTCTCTCCTGATAACAGGTGAGTAAATCGGAATTCGTATTTCGGCTGATTTTAGAGGAATATTTTAAAGTTCCAAAACTCCACACTAGAAGAATTTCCAAGTGAAACCAGTCAATGTTAGCCTATGGAAGGAAATTCAAGTTACTGGTAAGTACGGTTAAAATTACTTTTCAGGACCAGTACTGGGCTGAAAGATACAGCACTGAGGTCTCTCCTGATAACAGGTGAGTAAATCGGAATTCGTATTTCGGCTGATTTTAGAGGAATATTTGTATGTTTCAAAAATCAACACGAAACTTTTTCAGCAAAAAGCAGGCAATGATATCCTATGGAAGGAAATTCAAGTTACTGGTAAGTACGGTTAAAATTACTTTTCAGGATTAGTACTGGGCTGAAAGATGCAGCACTGAGGTCTCTCCTGATAACAGGTGAGTAAATCAGAATTCGTAGTTCGGCAGATTTTAGAGGAATATTTGCACAATGGTGAAGGGAGGGGCGGGGCCTGAGGTGACATCTGTGCAAACGCGCCCCGTGGCGCGTTTTAAGTTGGGGGATTAAGTCCTCTTGAATCATGAGGGTCCCTAGGGGCCAACTAGCCCACCAGAAACCTCCAGTATGCCCAGGGGGCTGCGTTGCAGAGACGTGTAGAGAGGCCACACCCCTTTTTACACCTCTCTGCAACGCTGCTCTGTGGCGCTTTCTGGATGTACCTGTTGGGCTAGTTGGCCCCCCGGGACCCTCAGGATTGAAGGTGATTTAATTCCCCATCTTAAAACGCGCCACGGGGCCTGTTTGCACACATGTCACCTCAGGCCCCGCCCTCCCTTCACCACTGTGCAAATGCGCCCCGTGGCGCGTTTTAAGTCGGGGGATTAACTCCCTTGAATCCTGAGGGTCCCTGGGGTGCAACTAGCCCACCAGCTACCTCCATTAAGCGCCACAGAGCTGCGTTGCAGAGAGGTGTAAAAGGGCGTGGCCTCTGTACACCTCTCTGCAAGGCAGCCCCTGGCGCATACTGGAGGTTCCTGGTGGGCTAGTTGGCCCCAGGGACCCCAGTATTCAAGGGGAATTACTTCCCCTTCTTAAAACGCGCCAGGAGGCGCGTTTGCAGAGTACTGCAGGGAGGGGGCGGGGCCTCCGGCACGATGCCGTTTTTTTTTTTTTTTTTATGGGAGGGGGCTGCGTGGCGCCCCTTCCCTCGGCCACTTTTGGCCCCGGGGACCCCATCCCCCGGGGCATGCCCTCTTTTTTAAATAAAAAATATGGAGGGGGGCTGCGTGGCCCCCCTCCTCAGGCCATTTAAGGCCCCGGGGACCCCATCCCCCAGGGCCGGCCTTGCCCTTATTTTTATTTTTTATTTATTTATTTTTATTTGGGGAGGGGGCTGCGTGGCCCCCCTCCCGGGCCACTTATGGCCCCGGGGACCCCATCCCCGGGGCCTGGCCTCTGATTGGGGACTGTGGGGGGGGTCCCCAAACCCACCACAGTCCCGCCGGCTCCCCGTGTCCTACGGGAGCCGGCATTCCTTTTCCACATGGGGAGCAGCTAAGATGCTGCTCCCCATGTGGAAAAGCAATTGGGTTTGCATTTTGAAAGAGAGAGCAGGTTTCCTGCTCTCTCTTCCAATATCCAAAGCAAGTTTGCTATGACAGGACGGGAACCGCTAGGCTCCCGTCCTGTCATAGCAAACAGCAGTGTCCCGGGGGTAGGCACCCCGGGACACTGCAGGAGCCAGCCCTGGGGGGTTGCGGTCCCCAGGGCCATCAAGGGCTCCAGGAGGGGGCCGCGCGGCCCCCTCCCTACATTTTGAAAGCCCCGGGAGGTGGTCATCCCCGGGGCTTGGGGGTCCAAAACGGACCCCCATTTTCAATTTTCTTAGTGCCCCGGGGAGGTGGTGGTCCCCGGGCGTGTGAGGGCTGGAGCCCCCCCACACAGGTTTAAAAAAAAAAAAAAAAGCCCCGGGGAGGTGGCGGTCCCCGGGGCTGCGGGAGGGCTCAGAGCCCTCCCGCACCATTTATGATAAAGCCCCGGGGGGTGGTGGTCCCCGGGGCTTGGGGGGCCCTTAGAGGCCCCCCATACATAAAATAAACCCCCCAGCATGCCCCCGGGACTTGGCCCACCCGGGGGCAAATTTACATCGAGCGCGGGAGACCGCGCTTCGATTTTCTTTTTTTCGGCAGGATTCGCGCTCCCTGAGCGATCCTGCCGATCACAAGGACCCCCTGAGCAGACCTAGGGGGTCAGGGTGTTTCTACCCTGCCCCCTTTGTGCGTTTTGCGCACTTTTTTTACTGCTTTCTTGTTCCTCGGTTCTATTGAGGAACAAGATGGCTGCCAACACTTCCTGGTTTGGAGTGTTGACAGCCAATTAGCAGACAGCTCGTGATCGGGAGGGTGCGCGAATCCGACGCGGCCATAGATATATATGTACTTTTACTTTTGATTTTCTCAGCAACTACTGAACGGATTTACACCATTTAACAAAAGGGTTCTTTCTGAACCAAGAACTACCTCTTTGCCAAATTTGGTGTAATTCCGTTCAGCAGTTCGGGCTGTAGCCGTGTCTAAAGTTTCCTATGGAAAAATGAATGGGGAAAACGCGTTTTGGGACCCCCTTTTTCTCGGCCCCGCTTGACGAATCAACCCGAGATTTTCAGGCTAGGAGCGGAGCGAGCGCCTACAAAGTTTGAAAATTTCGCGAAGATACGTCAACCGGCAAGAGAGTTATTTCAAATAGAATGTCGCGGATTTCCTATGGTAAATAGGTCCTAACTATAACTATCTACTGGCGACCGCCAGTAGATAATAGACTTATCACAAGACCAATAACTGTAAAAGCCACAATACTGTCAAAAATAGGATTGCTGTTGAAGGGCTGTCAAAAATAGTTCAAAGGTTGCAAAAATAAGGTTCAAATCCAAAGCAGTGGTCCCTGCGACCCTTTCTCTCACAAAGTACCTGAATTCAGTAGCAAAACCAACAAAATGTCGCAAAGGAGTGGTAGCGATGATTTTCCTCACGCGAGGCCGGAGATGCGTTAAATCCTTGCCACATAGGAGGATGATGCGCCGATCTGCTGATGCGTGCGGAGACGATGCGACCAACTTCTGCACGCTAGGCCGCCGATGCGATGACTTTCTTGCCGCGAGGGAGAAGTCGATGCGACGATCCTGTTGCGTTGTGCGATTGTGTTGCGATGCGAAGAGATGACGCTCCGCGAGGGAGCGACGAAATCCGGTGCGATGCGATGAAAATGGCGGACGCACGGCGTCCGCAATGCGATGTCTTGAAGCGATGATTTCTTTAGGGGTTGCGAACGCTCGGCTCTTTAGGAGCGGATCTGAGGCGACTCGAGGGTGAGATACGGGTGCTCGAGCAGGAATACTTTGACTCTAATTGACTCCCAATCATCGCGCAGCTCAAGTCCAAAATGGCAGAATTTGAGGAGGCTGCACTCAGGGAGACACACTACTTGGGGAAGGAGGCGCGCGCCCGACAATATGGTGAGGGGGACAGAGCTGGCAGGACTCTGGCAGGATTACTCAGGAAGCCGTGGGCAAACGAGTGCATCAGTGAGCTGTGAACCGGCAAGGACGAACTCGTGGTAGGGCAGGAAGCGGTCCAGGCTGAGATGATGGCATTTTACTCTTCCCTATACGCTTCGCGCCAGCCTGGGGTCCCCTTGGATCTACTCCCCTTTTTTTGATTCAATTGAGCTGGTCTGGCTCAGTGAAGCCCATCGCAGGTACTTAGATGAACCATTCTCCGTAGAGGAGGTGATCGGTGTCATTCGGGCTATGCCCGGGGATAAAGCTCCGGGGTTAGACGGGCTCACCTCCTCCTTTGACAAGGAGATTGCACCGCTGCTCGCGCCTCATCTCCTCAACATGTACGAGGACTCATTAGAAAAGGGCGTACTCCCCCCTCACCTCGCGAGGCGCTCATAATGACCACACTCAAACCGGATAAGGACCCGCTGCTGTGCGACTCTTACCTGCCTTTATCCATGATTAATATCGACAATAAAATTCTCGCCTTGCGCCTGCTCCCGCTGCTCCCCACGATACTCAGGCCGGACCGATGTGGCTTTGTCCCGGGTAAGGGCACAGCTCATAACCTTCACACCCTCTTCGCTGTGATGCAGGGGGTTGACCCTGCTCTCCCTGTGGCCGCTGGGTTTCTCTACGCAACCAAGGCGTTTGACACGCTGGAGTGGCCCTATTTATTTTCGCTGCTCGCTCGCATTTGTATTAGCCCCGCGTTCCTAAAAAAGTTTGAATTGCTCTACACCTCCCCCTCGGCCAGGCTGTGGATTAATGGTATTGTCTCCCCCCCCAGTTGGGGTGGCCCGGGGCACCAGACAGGGCTGCCCGTTGTCACCTCTCCTCTTTGCTGCCGCGATGGAGCCGCTGGCGGCCCGGTTGCGACAATCCCACACGCGGAGAGGTCTCGATTTTATGCCCCGGGTGGTCCTTGAATCTATGTATGCGGACGACGTAACTCTTTACGTCCAGCACCCTGCGGATAATCTTGACCCCCTCATACGGGAGATCATCCGATTTGGTGGCCTCTCGGGCATCACCATAAACTGGGGAAAATCTATGATTTTCCCGCTTACAGCTGCTATGACTGCATTTTAATCAGAGTTCCCGTTAAAATCGGCCGATTCCCCAGTGAAATATCTGGGAATCTGGATCAGCAGGGACCATGAGGAGCTGTGGCGTTGCAACTACGGCAGACTTATGGAGTGGCTGGAAAGTCAGCTGCCCCGCTGGAGGGCATTTCCTCTATCGCTAACAGGACGTCTTGCCATCGCTAAGATGGTGATACTGCCTAAGTTCATCTATGTTAATCTCCCATTACCGCTCACGGTGGAGTTCAAGAGGCGACTCCGCTCCAATCTGATCTCCCTGGCGTGGGCAGGGAAACGCTCACGCTTACGTTCGAGCAGGGAGGCCTGGGGGCTCCAGATATGGAATTGTACCACTCCTGCGCTCTAGCCCAATTCATGTTTCATTGGATTTTCCGACGCCGTTTATGGTGCATACGGCCCCTGAAAGTGATTTGGCGGACCCGACCCCATTACATGCGGTGATGTTCCGATCGCAGAGCCGCCCGCGGGCTGGGATAGATACAGTTGGCAGTACGGTGTGGGCCTGGCGAATGCTCCGCCAGCGGGCGGGTCTGGACTCCTTGTTTGTGCCTTCGGTACCATTGCCGGGACACCCGGAGCTTACCTTTGCGGCGGAAGCTGGAGTGGGCCAGCGGTTGCGCAAGCTCCAGGTGCACACATTGGGGCGGGCATTTCCAGATGGGGTATTTATAAACTTAGACACTGCTTTGGGTGAGGAACACACAGGACTCTTAGACAGGATGACCTATTATCAGTTGCGAGCGGCCATTCGGGCGAGATTCGCCTCATTCCGGGTTGCCCTGCCAACATTCCAGGTCCACTGTCAAATCCCTCACCCCGCAAGCCTATAACCTGCCTTAGTACCGGTATGCAAAGAGATTACCCTGTGCATGTGCCCCCAGCCCAGGCCGCTTGGGAGGAGTCCAGGGACATGTCGCCCAATTACAGGCTCAGGCTAATCCATTTTAAGTTCCTGCACAGAATATACAGGACTCCGGTATGGCTGCGCAGAGCGGGGCTGAGGGCTGTGTGCGATGTGGGACACGTGAGGCTTCATTCATGCATCTCGCATGGGAGTGTCTGGAGGTGGCAAGCTTCTGGGGAAGTGTGTTTGATGTCTTGGATGAAATGCTGGAATACAGGATAGAGCATGCCCCGCTGATTGCTTTGCTAGGCTACGTCAAATACTTACCTAAAGGCATTAGAAGACTCACTGCAGTGCTGCTGCTGCTAGTGAAAAGGCGTGTAGCGATGTGCTGGGGGCGTAGACACAAGCCGCGTAGGGATGACTGGCTCAGGGACGCAGCGTTTTGCCATACCCAGCTCTCCGAGTTTTGGGATTTGATGCCCACGCAAGCACGCCCCCTGGATATATGGGAGCCACTGCGGAGGCTTTTACAAGCGCATCAAGATGGTCAGGCACAGGCCCCTGCCGTGGATGGGTAGATGAAACTGAATGCTGCACGTGCCCAGTTGGGAGAATTTATCCCCTGCGTATGCGCTTCACTCCCTGTTTTTTTCTTTCTCCTTATGTTCCTTTCTTTTTTACATGGCCAGGGAGATCCCCCCCCGACCACCCTCCCCTCTCCCCCCCCTACTCCTTCTCCTTCTCAGGTTGTCTGAATGGATGGAATCGGATAAGGCTTCAATTCCGAAGTTCCTGCAGAAATTGTACCTGATGGAACAAGCAGATAATGCATTTCCTCATTCCATTAAGGTGGATGCCAGTCTGGCAACCTTAATTGGGACAACATCACTGAATCCTGGGGATTGAGTTCCAACTGAGACCACAAATAAGAAAGTAGTTTCAGCTTTAAGAAAGGTTTATTCCACCAAACATTTTTCTTTAAAGGTGGCACTAACACTTTTATGTGGTGCAGTCCAGGGTTAGAGACTTTGATAAGTTATCAGAAGCCATTCATAAAGGTACGGACTGTGCAGAGTTATTGATGGCAATGGAACAACAATTTCACTGGACATAATCAGGACTAGAGTAATGTCAGCTGAGTCTGTGGATTTACTGTGAAGGAATTTATGAAAGTGAAAGTGGAAATTAGAAGCATCAGAAAACTGCTTTCTTAAAGATTTCATTTGATGGCAAAATGCGATTTGGATCTTAGCTTAATAGCGTGATTACTAAGGTATTTAAAAATCACAAGCATGCACTTCCAGACAAAAACAAAACATCTTTGTCCTACCAGTTGGCCTGGACCTACACATACCAATCTTCACTTAAGAGAAATTATAGAAATTGTTCTGATTAAAAGAAGAAGTATCAGCCAAGACAATCTTATACCAATGGTGAATACTCTAAATAGTTGAAGCAAGCTTCAAGAAGAAGTGTTGATCACAATGGATCTTGCAGGATCTCTATGGGAGCAAGGATCCAGAACTTTCAAAAGATCCGGGAACCAAACTGTGTCTGATCAATGGGTTCTGGGTGTAATCAGAGAGGGCTGTGGATTATGTGAAGTGGCCTCCAGACACATGATTGGTTGTAACCCACATGCCAAGGAACAATATGAAAAGGAAAGCCCTTCTAGAAGGGGTACAGTCTTCACAAGACAAAGCTACAGTTGTGCTGGTCTCAAAAGAAGAGCCAGAAAAAGGATCTTATTAAATGTTGTTCCTAGTCAAGACAATTTCAGGGACTTCCAGACCAGTGCTAGACTTAAATTGAGTGAACACATGAGTGAGAACTACACCCTTCCTCATGATGACTCTGCAACCAATTATTGCTTTAGTAAACAAGGTTGATTTTCTTACATCAATAGATTTGCAAGATGTCTATCGACATGTTTCAATCAGACAATCTCACAAAGAGTTCTCTGATTCACCATAGAAGATCAACACTTCTAGTTCAGAGTGCTCTGTTTTGGTTTAAAATCCTCGCCTAGAGTATTTGCAAAAGTGTTGGCACCTCTGGTCTACATCCTCAGTCAGGAGCAAGTTTATATACATCCATTTTTGGTCGACTGGTTAGCTCAAGCGGTATCAGAGGAACTAATGATTTGTCAAACAGAAAAAGTGCTCAGAGTCTTACAGGGACATATATTTCCAGTGAACAGGGAATAATCAAACATATCCCCTTTACAGGATCCGTCCTTCATAGGTGCCAGATTACAAACAGCTCTGGGTTTTGTTGTGTCATTGCCAGGACGGAGAATTCAATAGATCCGTTGTCATGCAGAAATCCTGATTTTTCAAAATTCTCCAAGAATAGTGTCTTGGATTAAATTTTAAGGAGATTTAGAAGTCACTCTATTTCTTGTGGCTTGGTCGAGATTCCCTCTTCATCAAATAATGAGGTTCCTGCTGAAAAATTGGTCTCCAGATTCACTAGATCCCAGAAAGAGAGTCACAATGAGTCAGAAGATAAAGGCAGATCTTTCATGATGGTTGGTGAGTGAGAACATACAGAAAGGGGTCTGATTAGCTCCCTCTCCATCTCTGGTGTCACCACAGATACAACTATGACAGATTGGAGACCTTGGTTGGTACTACAGCAAACGTTTCTGGACTCTAACGCAAAGTCAAAAATCCTCCACTGAAGGGAGTGGGAGGATTAATGAGAACCTTGAACAATTTCACCAAATTCATTTGAGACAAGCATGTCCAGGGCTTTTATCAATAGATGGGGGAACAGGATCCCTCTTAGTGAGAAAAATATTAGACAAGGTCTTTGCACAGGCACAGAATACAGTGTTCATTGTGCCTGTAATTCATGTTCAGGGGATGCAACAATGGAGTCAAGACAGTACTACAAGCCTCAGTAAGCCTTGTGAGTAGGCAGGAGGGAGGAATTCAGCTCTATCCGAGTGCTACTTAACTGGCACAGTTTCTCCGTGGTGTAAGACACAACAACAGAGTTGGGGCAGCACAACAAGCCGCAATAAGGAGGCAGGGGGAGGAATTCAGTGTCAATCTGGCATTCCTTAACTGGCACAGTTTCCCAGTGGCACGGAATGTGTGCGGGACACACTCAAGCATGCGCCCCGGCCAAGATCAGGCCAAGGCAGACCCATCTTCAGCTGTCATCAGCCAGAAGAGGCCGGGTCGGGTTCCCCACCTTGGTAGGAAGAAGTAAGTGCCTCCAGTTGTTTTTGTTGTATCTCTGGATCCCTCTTCATCAAGAGCATTAAGGAGAAGTGCAATAGTGGACTTTGTGCATTGTCTCAACTACACTTTCAAGCGTGCTATCTCTTCTTAAGTAGGGTCTGGGACAAGCTTTAAGTCTAAGGCTGATCAGTTTGCATTTGAAGTAGACATGGGAGACAAGGGACTCAGATTTTGTGCATGTTTACAAAAGCCATAGAAGACTTTGTCTGGTCATTAATGCCGATCTTTGGCCTATTGCTTCTTTGGGATTCTGGGGAGCCTACAGCCTCGAACCATCTTTGGATTGCTGCCCTTCATTCTGAGGCTTTGATAAATTTTCTTTTATATCATGGGGAAGAGGAAAGTGGAGGTAATTAATGTGACTGATAAGAGCCCCAGAACTAGCGGCACCATGTTATCTTTTTTAAATAATGCAGTGGGTGCTTTCTTGTGTTGGGAAACAATTGATACAAACCTGCCAGGAGACAGATCAGACATTGGAAGAAGGGGATTGCACTGTTTTAGACATAAATTTACAGGAAGACACACAGGAATCACAGGTTACAGCTTCTCCCTCTCATACACAAGTTCATGTTCCAATTTTAAAACAGATGGGAGGGTGTGCAGAGGGGGCTAAGCCTAAAAATAAAAAGGGTCTTCTCCTCATATTCCACAAGTTGGCAATAAAACCAACAGAGGGCTTAAAAGGGGTCAATTGACAGCTACACGAGAGAACTATCTGATACAGGACTTTCTCCATAATATGGATACTGAAATGTCTTCCACATTTGAGACACTTATTCAAAGAATGGTTAAAGTGGAGGAAATGGTGGGGGCCTTGGGGAAATCTGTGCGGTCTCTACAGTAGCAGTCTGACAACAAGCAAAATTTCTGTTCCGTTAACTTACCCCCCTTTATATGATGTTCCTTCTAACAAAGTTGTTTTTAATAGCTCTCGTGCACCCCTAACATTTCAGTTCACACTGGGGATGGGCATTCCAGGTAATACCATGTCTAACCCCACTAGTTCTTTACCCTTCTCACAGCTGACTCAATAAATACTGAAGGGAGACCTTAACTTGGGGTCGAGGGAAAGTTTGCTATGGGTACTTTAGGTAAAGCCTCAGAGTCTGAGGGCCAAAGGAGAGACCAACAAGCTTCATCTGGGCCTCTGTGGGGTTCTACACCCTCGGATGTTATTCCAAAAGTTCTCCCAACCTGTACCCTGTATGTTTTAGTTCTGACCAATGTAACACCCCTAAAGGTACATGACTAGGAAACTTTACAGCAACTTAAACACAAGATTGTCCACTGGCTTGCAGTTGAGGGTTTCTGTTAGTGATGGTCAGTCACTATTTGCTAAATTATAATGGTCCGAAGAGTGGGGTGGATTGGGGATGCCCTGTCCTGGGTATTGTATAGTTGTCAGTTTTCATAATGTTTTTGGGCTGGCCTTATTCTGAAAATGTTTTGGCCTATTCCAACTACCACTAACAGTATTTTAGTGCTCCCACTGGGATTTATTTATGTATCTATGTACCAGGGGAAAACTGGCAGAAGGCTCCATGTCAGGGAGACAGGTGGTTGTTGGTTCGTAACAATGCCCCGAATCATGGGTCTAATTGTGTTCTTAGTAATCGCTATAAACTGTTGAGTGGACATAATGACCAAGACTGGCTGGAGCTGAAAACCCTTAGAAATGACCCCACTAGAGTGTCAATTTCTCACAGGGGGCTTCAGGTATTAAGTTGGAATATTGCCATGTAGAAGAGAAATTTGGGGACCCTGATTGGTCCAGGTTGCGTGATGTTTATGATATTGTTAGTCTTCAGGGGATGTGGGACACATCAGGGAGTTTGTATTTGGAAGGTTATGCTACTCGTGTTATGAATGCTTGTCCCATCCTCTAGTCGGAGAGCAAGGGAAGGTCTTGCTACATTTATCTAAATTAATCTGAACTGTAAAATGGAAGTGGTTACTACAAATTCTCCCCATCTTCTTGGTGTCCTTCTCTCTTTTGAGAACATATTTAGGATTTTATGTGTTAATGTATATAACTCTATTCATGGCAAAGAGTCCTATGATGAGGAGTCGGTTCTGGGAGAGTTTTTAAAAGACTTTTATACTCCTTGTCCTTTGATGATACTGGGAGATTTGAATCTTCATCCCTGCAGGGATTGTTATTCAAATGCCCCATTCGGTCAGGCTGCTGCTAAAGTTGACCAAGTTCACCCTAAACATAATGTACAGGGAGACTTGATGAGTGACCTGGTCCAAGATCATAACTTGGTTAACCTTTTGAGCATAAAAGAATTGAACTCCAGAAACAGAGTCCCAACTTATAAAGGTCCCGGTACAGGGTCTTTCATTGATGACATCTACGTATCAGCAGGTTTGCGTGTTTCATTGATTAGTTTTCTAGAGTATTTCCACACCTTTAGTGATCATAATACCCTCTCTGCCAGCTTTGATTGGAACAAGAAGCAGATGGACACTATTTTTTCCTTTAAAGTTCCAGCCCGCCTGAGAGATCAAGGCCGGAGACTGAAATGGGACAAGATTATTCCAGAGGCTTTTAATGCTGAGCTAGCTACCTCCGTCAATCTAATTTAAAGATTTTCTTGGATGAAGAGGCCTTCCGAATATATATTATCTACTGGCGGTCGCCAGTAGATAGTTATAGTTACAACCTATTATCCATAGGAAATCCCGACATTCTATTTGAAATAACTCTCTTGCCGGTTGACGTATCTTCGCAAAATTTTCAAACTTTGTGGGGCGCTCCGTTCCGCTCCTACCCTGAAAGTCTCGGGGGATTCGTCAAGCGGGGGCCGAGAAAAAGGGGGTCCCAAAACGTGTTTTCCCCATGCAATTTTCCACGGGAAACTTTAGACACGGCTACAGCCCGAACTGCTGAACGGAATTACACCAAATTTGGCAAAGAGGTAGTTCTTGGTTCAGAAAGAACCCTTTTGTTAAATGGTGTAAATCCGTTCAGTAGTTACTGAGAAAATCAAAAGTAAAAGTACATATATATCTATGGGCACGGAGGATTCGCGCACCCTCCCGATCACGAGCTGCATGTTAATTGGCTGTCAGCTGGCTGTCAACATTCCGATTCAGGAAATGTTGGCAGCCATTTGTCCCTCGGTAGAACCGAGGGACAGAAACAAGTGCGCAAAGCGCACAAAGGGGGCAGGGTAGAAACACCCTGACCCCTAGGTTTGCTCAGGGGTCCCACAAGGACCCCCTGGGCAAAAAATAATTAAAAAAAAAAAATCGGCAGGATGCGCTCAGGCGAATCCTGCCGAAAAGAATCGAGCGCGGTCTCCCGCGCTCGATTGTATTTGCCCCGGGTGGCCCAAGTCCCGGGGGCATGGTGGGGGTTTAATTTTATGTGTGGGGGCCTCAAAGGGCCCCCAAGCCCCGGGACCGCCACCCCCCACCGGGGCTTTCTTTTAAAAATGGTGCGGGAGGGCTCTGAGCCCTCCCGCAGCCCCGGGGACCACCACCTCCCGGGGCTTTTTAAAAAATTAAACAACCTGTGTGGGGGGCTCCAGCCCCCACACGCCCGGGACCGCCACCTCCCGGGGCACTAACAAATAAAATGGGGGTCCGTTTTGGACCCCCGAAGCCCGGGGACCACCACCTCCCGGGGCTGTGCTGATGTAGGGAGGGGGCCGCGCGGCCCCCACTCCTGGAGCCCTTGATGGCCCCGGGACCACCACCACCACGGGGACCACCACCCCCCAGGGCCGGCTCCTGCAGTGTCCCGGGGTGCCTACCCCCGGGACACTGCTGTTTGCAATGACAGGACGGGAGCCTCGCGGCTCCTGTCTTGTCATAGCAAACTGCTTTGGATATTGGAAGAGAGAGCAGGGCCCCCCTCCCCAAAAAATAAAAAAATAAAAATAAAATAAAAACTGCTGTTTGCTATGGCCAATATGCGCCAGGGGGCTGCGTTGCAGAGACGTGTAGAGAGGCCACACCCCTTTTTACACCTCTCTGCAACGCAGCTCTGTGGCGCTTTTTGGAGGTATATGGTGGGCTAGTTGGACTCCGGGGACCCTCAGGATTCAAGGGGACTTAATCCCCCAACTTAAAACGCGCCACGGGGCGCGTTTGCACAGTGGTGAAGGGAGGGGGCGGGGCTTCAGGTGACATGTGTGCAAACAGGCCCCGTGGCGCGTTTTAAGATGGGGAATTAAATCCCCTTCAATCCTGAGGGTCCCTGGGGCCAACTAGCCCAACAGGTACATCCAGAAAGCGCCACAGAGCTGCGTTGCAGAGAGGTGTAAAAGGGTGTGGCCTCTCTACACGTCTCTGCAACGCAGCCTCTGGCGCATATTGGATGTTCCTGGTGGGCTAGTTGGCCCCTAGGGACCCTCAGGATTCAAGGGGACTTAATCCCCCAACTTAAAACGCGCCACGGGGCGCGTTTGCACAGATGTCACCTCAGGCCCCGCCCCTCCTTCACCATTGTGCAAATATTCTTCTAAAATCATCCGAAATACGAATTCCGATTTACTCACCTGTTATCAGGAGAGACCTCAGTGCTGTATCTTTCAGCCCAGTACTGGTCCTGAAAAGTAATTTTAACCGTACTTACCAGTAACTTGAATTTCCTTCCATAGGCTAACATTGACTGGTTTCACTTGGAAATTCTTCTAAGTGTGGAGTTTTGGAACTTTAAAATATTCCTCTAAAATCAGCCGAAATACGAATTCCGATTTACTCACCTGTTATCAGGAGAGACCTCAGTGCTGCATCTTTCAGCCCAGTACTGGTCCTAAAAGTAATTTTAACCGTACTTACCGGTAACTTGAATTTCCTTCATAGGCTAACATTGACTGGTTTCACTTGGAAATTCTTCTAAGTGTGGAGTTTTGGAACTTTAAAATATTCCTCTAAAATCAGCCGAAATACGAATTCCGATTTACTCACCTGTTATCAGGAGAGACCTCAGTGCTGCATCTTTCAGCCCAGTACTGATCCTCAAAAGTAATTTTAACCGTACTTACCAGTAACTTGAATTTCCTTCCATAGGATATCATTGCCTGCTTTTTGCTGAAAAAGTTTCTAAGTGTTGATTTTTGAAACATACAAATATTCCTCTAAAATCAGCCGAAATACGAATTCCGATTTACTCACCTGTTATAAGGAGAGACCTCAGTGCTGTATCTTTCAGCCCAGTACTGGTCCTGAAAAGTAATTTTAACCGTACTTACCAGTAACTTGAATTTCCTTCCATAGGCTAACATTGACTGGTTTCACTTGGAAATTCTTCTAAGTGTGGAGTTTTGGAACTTTAAAATATTCCTCTAAAATCAGCCGAAATACGAATTCCGATTTACTCACCTGTTATCAGGAGAGACCTCAGTGCTGCATCTATCAGCCCAGTACTGATCCTCAAAAGTAATTTGAACCGTACTTACCAGTAACTTGAATTTCCTTCATAGGCTAACATTGACTGGTTTCACTTGGAAATTCTTCTAAGTGTGGAGTTTTGGAACTTTAAAATATTCCTCTAAAATCAGCCGAAATACGAATTCCGATTTACTCACCTGTTATCAGGAGAGACCTCAGTGCTGCATCTTACAGCCCAGTACTGATCCTCAAAAGTAATTTTAACCGTACTTACCAGTAACTTGAATTTCCTTCCATAGGATATCATTGCCTGCTTTTTGCTGAAAAAGTTTCTAAGTGTTGATTTTTGAAACATACAAATATTCCTCTAAAATCAGCCGAAAATACGAATTCTGATTTACTCACCTGTTATAAGGAGAGACCTCAGTGCTGCATCTTTCAGCCCAGTACTGGTCCTGAAAAGTAATTTTAACCGTACTTACCGGTAACTTGAATTACCTTCATAGGCTAACATTGACTGGTTTCACTTGGAAATTCTTCTAAGTGTGGAGTTTTTGAACTTTATAATATTCCTCTAAAATCAACCAAAGTACGAATACCAATTTACTCACCTGTTATCAGGAGAGAACCCAGTGCTGCATCTTTTAGCCCAGCACTGACCCTGAAAAGTAATTTTAACCGTACTTACCAGTAACTTATATTTTCTTCCATAGGAATCCATTGTCTGGTTTTCAGCAAAAAGTTTCAAAGTGTTGATTTTTACAAACTACAAATATTCCTTAAAAATCACCTGTATGACTTAAACGCATTCTTTCAACTGTTTACAGGAGATGCACCAGTGCTGGATCCAGGATCCAACACTGAGTAAGAAAAAGTAACGATAACAGTTTTTACCTGCTAAGTGAATTTCCTTCCATAGGATAACATTGGTGATTCTATGAGAAAAGTTTCTAAGTGTCAACTTTTAAAATACAATAATATTCCTTAAAAATCACGACTGTAACCAAAACGCTTTTACTCAACTGTTTACAGGAGATGTACCAGGACTGAATCTAGGATCCAGTCCTGTGGTTAGAAAAGTAATCCATAAAGTAACTAATTGCATTTAACTAGAAATTCACATTGAGCTGAATGTTGCATTGTGTTTGAAAATGTGTTGCCCATTGCAACAACTGTAACTACTGTACTTAAAAGTCTATTGCCTATGTGCAAAGTATTTAAACTAAAGTAATTCATTCTGAAAAGTATTTTTGTAATGTAATGTATAATGTAATTACAATGTAATTTAAAAATAAAATATGTAAAAAAAATTGTTTCTAAAAATGTAGTAAATCAGTATGAAAAAAATTAATATAACAATTAATACATTTAAAAATTGTCATTTGCAAAACCTTTGAAATTCACTGAAAAAACCGTAGGTATCAGGCACGTTATAGTTAGAAATTAGCATTTAAAAAACCTTTGAAATTCACTGAAAAAACCATAGGTTTCAGACACGTTATAGTTACAAATTAGCATTTAAAAAACCTTTGAAATTCACTGAAAAAACCATAGGTTTCAGACACGTTATAGTTACAAATTAGCATTTAAAAAACCTTTGAAATTCACTGAAAAAACCATAGGTTTTAGGGACAGTTATAGTTACTTGGACATTGCACTCGTACAAAACCCGTGAAATTCCCCGTTATAGTTAGTTCAGCTAACTATAACTCGCGCCCGCAATGCACTGCTGATGACGTCACATATTACATCACTCATGACATGGTCAGTGACATCACTGATGACATCACTGATGACATCTCAAATGACATCACTGATGACATCATCCACGTGATAATCTGATGCACCTCCTCACACCCTAATATAATCTTTGATACACCCACTCTAAATTACAGACTGCCATTCGCAAAACCATAGACACTCCAACACCAATAACTACATACCCACTCACTGATTCTTAGGTCTACACACACACATCCACTCACTCACCCGTACAGTCACTCATACTTACGGTCACTCAGTACAGGACTATCATATGCACTCTTACTCCTATATAGACACTCAAACAACGCCACTCATCCATAGAGATACTCACACACCTAGTCAGTCATGCAAATAATTAAACACACTACCATTTACTCACCTATACAGTTATACACACACCAGCTCACTTACTCATACAAATAGTAGCACATTCTTACGCTCTTATACAATCACTGATACAAGCACACACTCATCCATACAGCCACTATCACAATCACTCACTCTCGCTTATAGCTATTTATATACTCCAACACACATATATACTGCCTTTCACATATGTAGTTACTCACACATGTACCACTGGGACATACATTCACTCATTAACACACTCTTACACACACTTACCCACCCATACAGTCTATCACAGTTGCACTCTTGAAACCATCCACCCAGTGAATCACCCACTCACACATCTATGCACAGAGTTGCACACACCCCTCCCACACAAACACTCAGGCACCCATACAGATACTCAGACAAGCATTCAATAACTCATATAGACACTCATTTAGCTATTCACAAACACATGCAGCCACTTACACAGCAACAGACAGACGGATACAGACATTCACCCAGTTTAGTCACTAACCCATGCATTCAGTAAGATACGTTAAATCACTCACTTATAGAGTCAGTCACGCACCTACTAAATCATCCATACAGACACTTACACACCCACTCATTCTTCAATACGTCTTTTCCTATATATATTAAAAATATTTAAACTTTACAGAAACACACAGTCACTGGATGATGTCATCAGTGATGTCATTTGAGATGTCATCAGTGATGTCATCAGTGATGTCACTGACCATGTCATGAGTGATGTAATATGTGACGTCATCAGCAGTGCATTGCGAGGCGCGAGTTATAGTTAGCTGAACTAACTATAACGGGGGAATTTCACGGGTTTTGTACGAGTGCAATGTCCAAGTAACTATAACTGTCCCTAAAACCTATGGTTTTTCAGTGAATATATATATAGATAGTATCTTAAGGGCCTATGACACTGTTGTATCTTAGCTATAGTGCTGTTCATGTCATCCACTGCTCCAATAGTGGAACCCTGTATGGATGATGTAACATGGAATGTTGGTGTATGAAAACCACAGGTGGATAAGGGCTGAGCTCCATGCTGGCTGCTCCTGGTGGGGCTGTATTACGGCTGTATTACTGCTGTATTACTGCTGTACTATTTATCTACAATAAATACTCCTAAAACATCTCAACCAGCCTGGAGTGATTACTACAGACACACTATGTGTTCACATTAACTTGCTCTTACAAAGCTGGGGACACTGGAGCCTTTAAAATTGGACAAGGGCTTGTAAGGTGCTTCTTGCTGTCTTAAACAAATTACCCAGAGATAGTAGTGAGATAAAAAAGCATAGAGCCCTATAAAGAGTGGCGATAAGGGAAAGGAAGCTTGCGTTAAAGAAAGAACTGTGGGAGGATTTTGTGACAGCTCGGGGACAGCATCATGTTTTGAAGGGTTACAAACCATCCTTTTTTTTAATGAAGTACAGACGTCAGATATGGCCGTCACAGTGCCGGCCCAGGCTCGGGTGACTCAGTTTTCGGCGCTATATGATGGGGAGACTTTGAGTCTTTTTCTCTGTGCACATTTGAGGGAGCTAAGATGAGGATACACTGGGACGAAGTTAGAAATGCGATCTTATCCTTTCCATCAGGCAAGGTACCTGGTGCATATGCGGTGCCAGGGGATTTGTTTAAGTCTGTGGTGGACCAATGGGCCCCCGTTCTTACTCTCCATATTAATGCTGCAATTTGTAGTTCTTTACCAGAGGCCTGGCATCACTCAGTGATAGCGCCAATTTTTAAGAAGGGAGATAGAAAAGACCATGCTTGTTACAGACCAATTTCATTAGTTGATGTCGAGGTATTGGCTGGATAATATTTGTGAGATTAACCCACTGGGCCAACAAGCATTACATTCTGTTGGACCTCTAGTATTGGTTTAGTCCTGGCAGGGGCACGGTAGAGCAGAACCTCAATCTATATTTGCTAATAACTAAATATACTAAGGCCAAAGGGATTAAGTATATTGTGCCTTCATGGGCCTCATCTCTGCCTTTGATAAGGTCAACAGAGATAAGCTCTGGGTAGAGCTGGGATCCATGGTGGTCGAACCTGCCCTTGTTGCCTTTTTGAAAGATCTCCATCATGGTCAGACACGCTCGGTAAGATTCAGAAGTAATGAGCAATGCACAAAGCACTTTAGCCTTAAGCGAGGGGTCCATCAAGGCTGTATTTTGGCACCCTTCCTTTTTATTATGTATGTCAACTGTTTCGAGGAGGTGCTCACTGAACATGGTCTTGACGTACTGGAGCAGGTGGGAGATTGCTCCCCGCTCTTCCCTAAGCAGAGGATGTAGTCCTGATTGCACATAAGGCCAGAAGTCTTCAGAGGCTTTTAGGTCTTTTTATCATATGTGTAGAAAGTTTGGATTCCGTAACCAATTTTAAAAATCTCATTTTATGGTGGTGGATCCAAAGAACACTAAAACCTTCATTGTTTCACTGTAGGGAAAGGCCTTAAGTAAGGTGGGTAAGTTTACCTACCTAGGGATTTTATTAGGATCAGGATTCAGTTGGCAACCCTTGATAAAAAAATACAGGGTGTCTCAAGAGGGCCATTCCTAGCCTTAAAGATTATTTCTTGTCACCTGGGACACAAGCCAACCCAGATAATATTACATGTTCAATCAATCAATCAATCATGGATTTTTAAGCGCACTACTCACCTGTGAGGGACTCAAGGTTGCTGGGGGGGAAGCAGTTCCGGTCAGTCGAAGAGCCAGGTCTTGAGGTCCTTCCTGAAAATGTGCAAGGTGTGGGCGCGTCTGATGTCGATCGGGAGCTCATTCCAGGTCTTGGCCGCAAATGTAGGAGGAGGTTCTTCTACCCTTCTTGCTCTGCGGATGCGCGGGGGTTCGGCGAGGGCGAGGTCGGCGGATCGGAGGTTCCTCTTGGGTACGTGGAAGGAGATTCTATCGTTGAGGTATCGGGGTCCGGTGTTATGGAGGCATTTGTAGGTGTGGGTGAGTATCTTGAAAGTTACTCTATTCTCAACGGGAGCCAGTGGAGGCTGCGCAGGATTTGGGTGATGTGTTTGTGTCGAGGGATTCCAAGGCCGAGTCTGGCTGCAGTGTTCTGTATGGTCTGGAGTTTGTGGAGCAGAGACTTGTTGATCCCGGCCAAGAGGGCATTTCTGTAGTCCAGTCTTCTGGTTATGAGTGCGTGGGTGACAGTCTTCCTTGATTCAGGGGGATCCATTTGAAAGTCTTACCGGAGGATGCGGAGGGTGTTAAAGCAGGGGGAGGCGACGGTGTTAACCTGTCGGGTCATGGAGAGGGAGGAGTCGAGTACCATGCCGAGGTTCCGGGCGTGGTCTGTGGGGGCGGGGGGTTGCTGAGGGCAGTGCACCACCAGGTGTTGTCCCATGCGGTGGGGGAGGGTCCAAGAACAAGGACCTCGCTCTTCTCTGGGTTGAGCTTCAGGAAGCTGCTGCTTATCCAGGATGTGATGCCCTTCATTCCTTCCTGGAAGTTGAGTCTAGTGGTGATGGGACCTTGGTGAGGGAGAGGATGAGCTGGGTGTTGTCGGCGTAGGATACTATGCTTAGTCCATGCTGTCTGACGATGGCGGCAAGGGGGGCCATGTAGATGTTGAAGAGCGTGGGGCTGAGCGACGATTCTTGGGGTATTCCGCAGTTGATTTCCGTGGGTTCAGAGAGGAAGGGTGGCACTCTGATTCTTTGGGTTCTGCCGGTGAGGAAGGAGCAGAGCCAGTCGAGGGCAGTTCCCTGTATGCCGGCGTTGTGGAGTCTGGCGGTGAGCGTGCAGTGGAAGACGGTGTCGAAGGCTGTGGAGAGGTCGAGTAGGATCAGGGCTGCGGTGTGTCTTTATTTGAGGCGGGTGCGGATGTCGTCTGTAGCGGTGAGTAGAGCAGTATTGGTGCTGTGTTTGCTGCGGAATTCAGATTGGGAGGGGTCGAGGATGGAGTTTTCTTCGATGAACTGAGTTAGTTGGACGTTGACAGTCTTCTTAGTGACTTTGGCCACGAAGGGGAGGAGGAAGATGGGTTGGTAGTTCTTGAGGTCCGAGGGATCTGCTTGAGTAGGGGTCTGACTACTGCGCATTTCCAGTCATCAGGAAAGATGTGGGTTTCGAAGGTGGTGTTGATGGTGCGGCGGCTCTGTGGAAGATGCGCGGGGGCAGGTGTCCGTTGGGGCTCCTGAGTGGATGCCTTTCATGGTCGATGCGGTGTCTTCGGTGGTGACTGGGGTACAGGAGGAGATGGTGGGCTGGCTGGCTTTGCTGGAGGAGGGAGTGGTTTCCGAGTTGGGTGTCTGTTCGATGAAGTTATCGTAGAGGCCCTTGATTTTCTGATGGGAGTAGGAGCCAAGCTTGTTGCAGAGGTCCTGGGAGGGGGTGATGTCAGTGGTTTAGCTGGGGGGTTTGGTGAATTCCTGGATGACGCTGAAGAGTTTCTTGGAGTTGCTGGAGTTGGCGAGGATTTTGTTCTGGATGTAGGTCCTTTTGGTGGATCTGATGCGTTGGTGGTATTCTCTCATGGCGTTCTTGTAGGCGGTGCAGTCTTCTGAGGATTTGCTGTTTCTCCAGTTCTTCTTGAGAGGTCTGCAGGTGTGTCTGGATTTCTGGAGGTTGGCGGTGAACAAGGCGGACTTCCTGGGGTGCTGTTTGTCGGAGTTGAGTAGGGGTGCGAGCTCAACTGTGCAGTTGATGATCCATCTGTGGAGTTCTTTGGCTGTGAGGTTGGCGTCGGTCGAGGTTGTGGGGGTATCGCGGTTGAGGGTGAAGTCGAGCTGCTCCTCTGCGATCTTGCTCCAGTTTCTTTGCTGGTGACGGGGGGCAGGTTTGAGTGGCGTGGGTTTGTTGACATGGAAGTGTACGCAGTGGTGGTCCATCTATGGGGGTTGCGTGGTGTGGCTGAAGTGGATGTTGTTACCTCCTGCGAAGATGGGGTCAAGGGAGTGTCCTGTCTTGTGGGTGGGGTTGGTGACCAGTTGTTTCAGTCCGAGGTTGGTGAGGTTGTCTAGGAGGGTGGCGTAGTTGGGGTCGCTGAGGTTGTCGAGGTGGAAGTTGAGGTCTCCGATGAGCATGTAGTCCATGGAGGCGATGGCATGGTGTGCGATGAGACCGGCAGTGGAGGTGGTGAATGCGGTTCGAGGCCCAGGGGGTCTGTAGGTGAGGGTGCCTCTTAGGGTCATTCTGGGGCTGGTCTGGATCTGGAAATGGAGGTGTTCGGTGGTGGGCGGGCTGTTGCTAGAGCTGGAGGTCGTGAGTCGGAGGGAGCTCTTGTGTGCGATGGCAAGTTCTCCTCCTGGGCGGTTGGGGCGGTCCTTCCTATTGATCTTGTACCTGTGGGGGATGGTGGTGGCGATGTCGGGCGGAGGTGGAGTTGGTCAAAGTTTCTGTGAAGAAGGCGACGTCTGGCGAGAGGGTGTCGAGGAGGTCCCAAATCTCTATGGCGTGTGTGTGCATGGAACGCACGTTAAGGAGGATGCACCTCAGGGCTTTGGTGGTGTTGGCGTACAATGTGGGGGCAGTGGCCGTGGGGGTGCGGAGGGTGGTAAAGGTCTGGCGGCAGTGAGGGCAGGAGAACTGGCCGTGGGTGGAGTTTGGCGTAGACAGCTGGCAGTTGTTGTTCCTTCCAGGGTTGAGTGCAAGGAGGGCAGCTGAGTCGGGTACGGAGGACACATCAGGACAACAGGAAAGACAGTAAAGTACAAAGTAAGGCACAAAGTAAAAAAGCACAATAACAAGACACCAAGGGCACAATAACAGACACAAACAAGGACAGCACAAAAAATGGGCACAAGCAGAGAGACAGACAGAGGGCCTCGATCACCTACTAGCAGAGGTGAAGCAGGGTCAGCGGTGGCAGCACAACAGCGGAGTTGCTGAGGGAGAGAGCAGGTCTCTGGCCAGGAGGTCAGAGGTCTTGCTCATTCCCTCGCAGCAGCCACCATTAAATAGGGAAGGGGGAGGGAAGCGCAGCTGGGAGGTGGGAGCAAGAAACCGGCAGGGGGGAGGGGCCGCGGGGGCAGCAGAGGATTGAAGAACCGGGCACGGAGGACACAACAGGACAAGAGTAAAGTACAAAGTAAGGCACAAAGTAAAAAAGCACAATAACAAGACACCAAGGGCACAATAACAGACACAAACAAGGAAAGCACAAAAAACGGGCACAAGCAGAGAGACATACAGAGGGCCTCGATCACCTACTAGCAGAGGTGACGCGGGGTCATCTGCGGCTCTCTGGGAGAGAGAGCAGATCTCTGGTCTCTGGTTTACAAAGCGAAGTGCATCCGCACGGCCATGTTTGTTTGTGAGATATGGGGTTATGCCAACATTGCTCCTATCAGGTGGGCAAAAACAAGTTTATGAGGGGCCTCTTAGGCATGAGCCAAGGTAGTTATTTATGAAGATCTGGGCATGGGCTATATTGCAGGTTTTTTCAGCCTTCGTCCTCTTTTTAGTGTGATGTAGAGTCTGGCTCAAGAATCAGTAGATGGAATAGAACCATGTCTTCTGTCAGAGATGCCAAATCACCATCAGCATTTATTGACATATTTTAGATCGGGTATATTTCGTCAGCTGTTATTTACAAAAGATGTTTGGTTTAAAATGATTGATTTACCACCATGTGTCGGTGGCGAGGCTTCAGTCTCTGGCACTATGCATATTGTTCTTATTTGCCCCAGATTTAATATCCTTCAGCGTAAATTTATAAGGCCCCTCCTTTTATACACAGAATTGAGACAGATTAGACTCACCTTTTTATCTTTACAGCTTTTATCTACACCAAAAATGTGTTTCTATATATTATGGTTTTGCCTGGGGATTTTAGTTCTAGATATTAGCTCATTTTTAGTGTGCATCCTTTGTTTTGGGTCATGCTGCTGCTAATCCCTCACGATCATTTTTAAGCATTCTCCAGTGGAGTCATTATAATTTGTGACATTAGATCATAGGTTTTTGCATTTGGTAATGTATTTCTATGAAACTGTTTTTTAAATTTTTTTATTGTGCTGTATTACTGACTTTTTGCACGTGGAGATGCATTTTTCTCTTTTTTGGATGTGTATGATGAAATGTTATTGATTTGTTTACTTGTATGATTTTATATAAAATTGAAAAAAGTTATATATCCTTGCGTCCTCGCCGGTCGCAAACCCCTACTTTGGGAGGACTGCGCATGTTCCAGCTCTAGATCCAGGATCACCGCCGCTTCAGCTGGTGTGTGGACTATTTGAGTTTCTTCATTCCAGGCAAAGACTAGGCTAAAGGAATGGCCCCATTTGTATCTCACCCCCTTGTCTCTCAAGAATTCTGTTATGGGCCTCATAGCACACCGTCGCTGTAGGGTAATAGTGGACAGATCCTGGAATAGGCGGACTTTGTTTCCCTTGAATGCGATGTGAGATTGATCCTGCACTGCAGCCATTATAAGTTCCTTTTGTCGGTAATCGTGGAGGCATGTGAGAATGTGAGCTGGGTGTCGGTGAAAGATGCCCCGCCCTGTGTGTGCGATTAAGAGGGAGATCCTCCCCCCTAGTTCCGGAACAATGTGGCAGAACAGTCGCAGTACGTAATCTTCCAGGCGGCCTGCATCAGCCTGTAACGGGACGCCCTTAATGCGGATGTTGGATCTGCGGGACCTGTTTTCCAGGTCTTCCAAGTGATAGTTGAGTTCAGCAATGCGGTCTTTAAGTTCTAAGATCTCTCTGCGGCACTCCTCCAGTTCTTCCTCTCTAGCGTGCCCCGCCTGTTCCACTGAGTCCACTCGTTGTTCCAATTCACTCATTTCATGGCGTAAGTCCTTGACCTCTTTGAACACCTCTGTGCACAGGGTCGCTATGTCCTCTGTGCTGAAGAGGGCTTCCATGAATCCGCGCGTGATGGGGGGTCTCTTCATTTGTTTCTTGCCTCTCAGGAGGACCAGCTGCAGCGCGATTCGGAGAAGTGGGCCTGTCTTCTTGGTGGAGCCCTTGGTTAGGAGATCTTTGATGGTGGTTGTGTCTTTTTTGGGTCTGGTTGAGGTCATTGTTTCTGATTCTGGTGTCTCTTCTCTGGTGTGTCCCTGGTCACATGCTTCTGCCCTTGCTTCTGGAGTCCTCGCCGGTTCCCTCGCTCACTCTCCGGAATGGCGTTAGTGGTCAAAGTTGAGGCGAGGATGTGTGACCTCTCAGGTGGTCCGTTCCTGTTATTGCCGCCTTCCTTTCATGGGTGCATTAAGTCGTCCAAGGTATATGGACTTTTATGCGGTGGCAGGCTAGGGATGCTCTCCGTGTTGTGTCCAGTGTGCTCGCAGTGACCCTTCGATGGGCTTTCCCGGCCTTGTAGTATATAGTATGGTGGACTCACTTTTGGCTAGATCTCCCCTCTGGGAGACAGGTCAGCCAATTAAGTCCAGTGTTATCACCAGGTGTTGCTGCTGGTCGCAGGAGTGCCCCTTCGGTGTCCGTGCCCTCCAAGGCATGACTGCTACCTGTTCGATCAGTCCCTCTCTCCTCTCTGCACTTGTAAAATGCGTGTATTGGCTATCGCCGGGGTATTCCACCAAAGGACTGTTCTGCTGAGAGGGGCCGGCCTGGAGGCCGTTCAACAGCCATCACACTGTCCCCACGCATTGTCCTCCTCTTCACCGTCCGTGCTTGAATATCCTCTGGTGTCTAGCTCTGTCTCCGGTGGTGGTCGTAGCGGAGGGGGGTCCGGTTACTATTTTGTTTGGTTGCCCTTGGTGCTGTGGGGGGGCTGTACCATCTATTGGCAGCTGCAGACGAGCTATCACCAGGCCCCAGGACCGCCTCTCCTACCGTGTGTCTCTGCAGTGGTATGGGCTGCAGGCCTGGAGGCGACGCAGCCTGGTTCTGATGCGTAGATGGGGTTGGGGAGGGGCGGGGCACGGCCAGCAATCTCTCCGTGGGCCTCATGCCCCCACCCTGGCCACTCCGCTGCCACTCTCACACCTACCTGCGTCCATCCAGGTCTCAGCTGTGCCTGCGTGCGCTTACAGGCCTCCAGGTCCTTTTGCTTTCGTTCCTGATCGGGACCGCCCCACCTCCAACATGCTGCTCGGTCAGCACGGGCTTCAGGTCAGTGCTGGCTTGGTCTGATGTTTTGTTGCATGTAAATCTAGGCTTCAAGATTGCCTCACCGCCATCTTGTGTGTGGGCTGGTCCATGTGCTGTGCGGGGAGTTTTGCGTTACGAATGGCTGCCTGTGAGCCGTCACAGTCCGCTAGCTCGTTTCCTCTTTTCAGTGCCACGGATACGGTGCGGTGGGGGCCGTCAGTCTCTCAGGGTATTCATGTGGCTCTTGCGTGCGGAGGGGGTGTCGCAGTTCAGCCAGCAGTCACTCCGCGTACCCGCGCCCCCACCTCTGTCTCCGTCTCACCTTTGTGCCTTCCGGTGCTTGCTAGTCTCGGGTATGCCCGGGTGTATTTGTGTGTCTCCGAGTCCGTCTCGTTCCTTCCCGGAGCTCGGTCATGGCTGTTCAGCCACCATTTTACCTCTCAGCCGGCCCGGGCATTGGGTGAAGGCCAGGTTGGTGCCGCCTCTCCATTTTGTGGGGGTGGGTTCAGGGTCCCAGGTCAGCGCCTCAAGCATCCCTCACCCAGTGCCGGCACTCTGGGATGGCTACCCCCTCCAGGATCTGCCGAAGTAGAAATCGGCGTGGCAGAGCTCCGTGAAGGTACTACCGCATGGGTGCCATCTTGGACTTGCACCCAACACTTCACTGATCTTTTAAGGAGTTCTTTCAACTGCGACCCAAAATGTTTCTACCCTGTGAATGGCAGGGGCATACGTAGTTCCTTTTTACGGGGCATCTGCTTACCACGATCTTAACTGTAAGTGTCCCCTGGCAGGAACTATTGCTCTAGCTGATTCTGATGCTGCTGAGAGGGAGTCGTAAGATATATCTGAGGGCATCCTTATCACAGAGAAAGTTTGTGTAACTTCATGTCCCTGTTCCTTGTATACTGAGGGGCGTATTTACGTTCCCTGGCGCATCCCTGCATATCAGCAAGGATGCGCCAGGGAAAATGCGTCACGCAAGTTTACCCTTGCGCCACGTCCGATGCGCCGCATTTACAATGCGGCGCATCGTGGCGCATGAGATAAGCAGATGCGTGACGCATCTGCCGGCGGAAGGTTGGCGCAGTGCTGAAGTTGTGTCGCAAGCGCGGCGCAGCTCCAGCACTGTTCCAACCTTCCCTATCCCTAACATGGTGCGTCAATCCTTACGCCTGCTTGTAGCAGGCGTAAGGATTCGACGCACCAGCGTCGGAAAAGTGACTGCGTGAAATCTTGTAGATTTCACTACGTCACTTTCCGAGGCGCTACCTGCGCCGGAACGCCCCCTGCGCCGAGTACGCCCACATGAAACCTGAAGCAGGTTTCATGTGGCGCAGGGGTTTACTACATGACGCATCTCCCTAGATGCGTCACGTTGTAAATATAGCGCAACACGGCGCAAGGTTTGCGTCACCGCTGCGTCACATGCGTGACGCAACGGCAGCGCAAAAGTGGCGCAAGGGGCTTGTAAATATGCCCCTGAGAGCTTAAGCAAATCTCTGAGAAAGGACTGAACCACACAATTAGCAAATGTATCTGCCCTTATGGAGAAGTTAGAAGCATTGTATGTCCTTTTTAAAGCTGTCTATATTCTTTTGTCTGTAGGGTCAGAAGGGGGGCATCTTTCAATATAATAGATCCCTGTGTTTGTAGACTTGCCATCATTGAATCCACACTTGCAGAGACTGGAAACTCCTCAGCAAAATCTTGTATCAGAAAATTCTTTGAGATAAATCTAAGGAAACATATGCGTGTCCATCTCTCTCCATTCTTATGCCACTATGTTCCGTATTGCGTCATGTAAGGGAAGGTATTCTGGTTCTCTCCTCTTATATTGCAAGAAAAAGTCATCTTCGTTGCCAGTTAAGTCAGGTTGAGGTAAAGAGAGATCATCCCTCATGGGTTGAACAACCTCTGATAATCAGTTTGTTGCACAAAACTCCCTCTCACCTCTTCTTCTACGTCAACATCACCACTGTCAGGTTCCATGTCTGGATTCTTTCTTTTAGACTGGTCCTTCGCTACAAAAGCTTCAGTCACCTCCTGTTCAATAAGTCTCTAAATATCATCCATGGAAGGGGACTGGCCATGAAGCAAGTTCTCCTCAGTCTCTTCCCCGGTGAAACCTCAGGCGAAGTCACTTTCATATTATGGGACTTCTTTTTCCATTTTTTATGTTGCTCCTACATTCTGCAAATTGAGGAAGGAGCTTACTAAACAGCCAGTGGTGGAGCTACCAGTGGTGCAGCAGGTGCAATGCACAGGAGCCCAGAGGTGGGAGGGGTCACACTACAACAGCCCCTTATGCCCTGAGAGGGCACATTAATAACTTACTAAACAGCCAGTGGTGGAGCTACCAGTGGTGCAGCAGGTGCAATGCACAGGAGCCCAGAGGTGGGTGGGGTCAAACTACAACAGCCCCTTGAGCCCTGAGAGGCCACATTAATAACTTACTAAACAGCCAGTGGTGGAGCTACCAGTGGTGCAGCAGGTGCAATGCACAGGAGCCCAGAGGTGGGAGGGGTCACACTACAACAGCCCCTTGAGCCCTGAGAGGCCACATTAATAACTTACTAAACAGCCCTTGGTGGAGCTACCAGTGGTGCAGCAGGTGCAATGCACAGGAGCCCAGAGGTGGGAGGGGTCACACTACAATAGCCCCTTGAGCCCTGAGAGGCCACATTAATAACTTACTAAACAGCCAGTGGTGGAGCTACCAGTGGTGCAGCAGGTGCAATGCACAGGAGCCCAGAGGTGGGTGGGGTCACACTACAACAGCCCCTTGAGCCCCGAGAGGGCACATTAATAACTTACTAAACAGCCAGTGGTGGAGCTACCAGTGGTGCAGCAGGTGCAATGCACAGGAGCCCAGAGGTGGGAGGGGTCACACTACAACAGCCCCTTGAGCCCCGAGAGGGCACATTAATAACTTACTAAACAGCCAGTGGTGGAGCTACCAGTGGTGCAGCAGGTGCAATGCACAGGAGCCCAGAGGTGGGAGGGGTCACACTACAACAGCCCCTTATGCCCTGAGAGGGTACATTAATAACCATGCTAGATTTCCAAAGGTTGAACACAGCCTTAAAAATGCCATTTTTTTTATCTTGTCACACTTGCTGTGGCTTGGAAAGAAAGGTGCAATGTCAAATGCTCACTTATTCTTTTAACATACAGACTGGTAATTACTTTTCTTTCACTTACGGTAACGTGTGAGGAAGTGAACTATGTGAAAATCTTGCCGCTAGGAGCCCAGGCACAAACTGAGCCAAGATTTAAAATGGGATAAGGTGTCTTCAAAATTAAAAAATATATATTTCTTTGACAAGCATTCACCTTAGTACATCAGTTCACATCGCATTCAGAGGAATTTAGTGGCATTGATATTTACAAATCAGCTAGGAAACATTCATGTCCCCATCCCCCACTCCGATGACAATACCACCAGTGAATTAATAGCCAAGTCACCTGTCATGTGCCCCATATGTGTGGACTATATTCTTATTTTACATGGAGCTATGTCGTAGTCAATTAAGACAAACACAAGAGAGATTTTTGTAAAGCACTTATCCTCATGTAATTAAATTCTTTCACATATAAAAGAAAAAAAACATGGAGGGAAAATAAAGTAAAACAATTGCCTAAGATCACAGAATTTGGGCAAGTGGCCACGCTGGGATTGATACCAGATAGATTCTCTGGTCTTACATTGTGTAATTCATCCACTAGTCTCACGGCTCGAGATCCTCAGGAACAGTACCCCTCAGAGGCACATTCCGGCAACTAAGACTCTGATTACAAAAGAAAAGAGTAACAGGGATCTGAAAACCAAATGGCAACCATATAGAATGCGGGTGTGTTAGAAAGTGGATTATTAATAGTGATAAGCAGGGACCTACCACTAACACAAAAAAAGGAGTCAGTCAATGTCTCAATAAATGATTCCCTTGCTCAACACATGGTAGCAGGCAACGAGCCGGCAGGCATAACATAGAAAACAGGTATGTAAAGCATTTAAAAGCACCAATACATTAAATAAGTAAGCACAATACACAATAAAAATCCAACACCAATACATTAAATAACTAGGACACAATACACAATAAAAATCCAACACCAATACATTAAATAAGTAAGCACAATACACAATAAAAATCCACCACCAATACATTAAATAAGTAAGCACAATACACAATAAAAATCCACCACCAATACATTAAATAACTAGGACACAATACACAATAAAAATCCAACACCAATACATTAAATAAGTAAGCACAATACACAATAAAAATCCAACACCAATACATTAAATAACTAGGACACAATACACAATAAAAATCCAACACCAATACATTAAATAAGTAAGCACAATACACAATAAAAATCCAACACCAATACATTAAATAAGTAAGCACAATACACAATAAAAATCCAACACCAATACATTAAATAACTAGGACACAATACACAATAAAAATCCAACACCAATACATTAAATAACTAGGACACAATACACAATAAAAATCCAACACCAATACATTAAATAAGTAGGAAACAATACATAATAAAAATCCAACACCAATTTACATAAATAGGTTATATTTTTATGAACACATAGACATAAAAACGGCAAACATCCAATGTAGGCAAACGGAGATATGATTTTTTAAAGTATAAAGACTTTCTAGTGCTTAGAAAACAATAGTGCCAACTTTTGATATCTGGTTGCACTTGACCGGGACAAAGCCGAAGTTTGAGGCTGACTGCAACGGAGCCCTGGTCAGATACACTAAGTGGGAAGCCTCGGTCAAAATTTTACCTTTGCACTTGGAAACTTTTCTTGAGGATTTTCTCTCTCGATGTTGAGCGGGCCTCTCTAGCAGGCCAAATTCTCTGTGGCTTCATTGACTTGGTCCAGAGGGAGACGCTTGTCAACTCCTGAAGGTCTTGAGCTCTGGAGCTTTCAGCAGGACAAACTTAAAATTCAGGCTGATTCGTGGTTTGATGTCCCCAGCTTGACTCTTGACGTCGAGTTGGTCACCTTACAGAACTTCTTCCAAAAGTTGCTCCAAACTTCTCAGAACTTCTGAAACTTCTTCCTAAAATTCCTCTTGTGGGTTCAAAGTGTCCAAAACACAAATCCAAGGGTCTAGAAGCTCTGAGATGGTCCTGGGAAGTTTGGGACTACAATTCCCACAATGCACCTGGCCAAATCCTTAAAAGTCCAGTGGACACACTCCAGGATGAGGACTTCTTGCTGGAGATGATGCAGATGAACTCTGTTAACCTGTAGCTCGCAGGGAGTCCACCCCTTAATCCTTGTAAAGCCAGGAGAAGCTGTTAGGGCTGTAGTCTCAGATTGTGCAGCAGGTGCAGTCCTTCAGAGTGCAGTCCTTTGGGTGTAAGCAGGGTTGTCCTTCTTCTCCTTGTTGTTTCAGGCAGCAGAACTGAGTTGCTTTGAAACTCTTCCATATTTATGCTGTGTTCCTGGGCATCAAGCTGCTGGGCACCACTGACCAATGGGATGCAGGGTGCCACCCTCAGGTGTGACCATATCATCCAAAGTGTGACATATTCTTGTCCCAGAAAGTACTTTTGTTCCAAAATCCAAGATGGATAAAGTCTTTCCTGAAGATTTAGATGTGGCTAGGGCAAACCTATTCTCTAACCCTCTCCTACCAGCCTCCTCACTAATCTAATTTCAGGGACTCCTATGTGCCTGGGGGTGCAGGAAGTGGGGGTAAGCCTGTGCTATCCCAAAGTGTAATTCTCCCTTTGAATACCAGTTTGACCACCCCACCCTCATTCTGCCTTCTGCAGTTTCAGTTCTCCTCTCCACCCACACGACATCCATTGTCTTTCTAGCAGACCACTTCACACTTCATTAAAACACCTTGGCTCAGCCTGGAAGAGGCTGGCCATTCAGGAGAGGGCAGCTGGAAGGTTGGATTTTGGCTTACAGAAAAGAAAGATCTATAACTTATTTTCTGTAGTAGTTTTTATAAATCTAACAGTGGCAAGTTGTTGGATGTTTCATAGCTATCATTTAAGTCTATTAATGACATTTCTAGCTCACTCCTTTCAATATTTATACTTAAACAAAATATTCCGATGTTAGCCTATGAAGCTAGTTGTCTACAATGAAGGGAAATGAAATTGACAGTTTTTCCCTCATCAGGGCTTATAAAACATCTTTTATAATGTCCCTGCTTATAATTACTGGGCACCCTACCACTGAGGCACCTCGGGGAGACCATAGGGGTGACTTATATATAAAAATAAGGTAGTGGAAATGTTGGAAGTACCTTTAAATCCATAGTCAAATTTGTATATAAATATGATGTAAAGGCAGTCCGAAAAACAGCTCTGCCTTTAACATGTCAGCAGACAACACAGTTGTGCACACTTTAGTGCATTAAGTCTAGTGGGCCTCTAAACCTACATACCCTATATATTTGGGATTTACAGCTAGGTTGTCAGTACCAATTGTAACTGACTCTGCAGTACCACATTTGTTTGTGTCTTTAAAGGAAGCTTGTACTTGGCGGTACTATAGTACCGCATTTGTTACGTGTCTTTAACGGAAGACTGTGATGCTCTTGAGCAGGGCTGTACATCGAACGTGTGTGAGTGAAGGAGTCCATGCACTACTGCTCCCTGTGTGCCATCTATTTCTGTGTGATTTAGGTCTGACCAAAAGACTGTTTTAGCTGTCTCATGTTTTCTCAAAAATAGCACATAATCTTGTTAGAGAAAATGGCTTCAGGTAAGCCTACTAGGGTTATTCATCAGACTGAGTGTCATTCATGTATCAGTTCAGCCCTGCAGCATCCATAGAACTGGGCAGTGGATCAGCTCTCTTCAGCCGATGGCATGGTTACTAATGTTTGGCTCTGCTAGCAGATAATCGCTGCCCTTTAGGCCGTCAGGCAGTCTGAGTAACAGCATTTTGCCTGCTTACTCTGTGTTCTTCTGCATCCAGAGAAGTCTGACCTCGGGAGATATTTCCTTAGTTCAAGCCCAGCAGTTCATCTGCAAGTGCAGACTAGTGATAATTGAGTAGTGACAGCACCAGCTGCTCCACTGCCATTGCTACTGGACAACAACTTTCCTCTACAGAGAGCCAGGCGTCACTGCTGCAAGCTTCCAAACTGTGCCACCATTCTGCATTCTCCATCATTCTTTACTGTTCCAAGATGGCAGACCAGTGTAAAGCTTTAGTTTTTATTTTTTTATTGAAGCACATGCCATCCACATTTACTTAACTTTTTTTCTTGAAAGTGTTCTTTCTTTATTTTAGCATATGTCTGCACTACACGAAACAACAAAATCACCCCCTTGGTTTTAGAAGGCAAGTATTTTTTTTTTTTTGTTGTTGCCAAGTCTATTCCTTGCAAAGGTCCATTAAGATCAGACTCACGTAGTCTGCATTGCTGGTCTAAGTGTGGCTAATGGGAGATTAGATAATCTCAATTGACATTCAGGCCATATATACTAACATTCACGCAACGCAGTGTACCAAGGCAACCTGCTGTGCTGCGTTGTGTGAAAGGGAGAGGGCAGAGAGGTGCCATATTCACTGCAGGCAGCCTAGTGCCAATACAAGCACCCTTGCACAATGGTGCAAAGGTGCCTGCCTACAAGGAGACTTGTTTTTGTGCAGGAAGGTTTTCATCCTGCACAAAAACAATCTCTACAGGCATTTTCCTCTTTCTATGTGTGTTGCAGATAGAGGAAATAATGAGGAGAAAAAAAAGATTTTTCTCCTTGTTACGCCATCTTCTGTGAGGCGTAGTGAGTTCAAACAATCCCAGGTTTACAAAAACAGGGATTGCAAAAAATCCACAGCTAGATGCATGGGAACGCTCATGATCCACCCATGAAAGAGACTCCCAGATTGAAATATAACACAATGCACCACAAGCTGCATTACTTTCTTTATTACAAAGCCATGCAGGGCGTTGCAAATTGCCCTTGCTTGGCTTTGTAAATATCTACTAGCGTTTTGCGTCATTAATGCGCCACAAAAGTGGTGCAACCATGACACAAAATGTTATTAAATATGCCCCTGATGCTTTAGTGTAACTTACTTCAAGATGCACCAGATACTCCACCTGTGCCTCCTCTGCCACCCTAAGTTCAAACTGTTCTCCTTCCTAGTGAGTGATTTACCTGTGTGTGAGCGATGTCCTTGTGGGAGTGCACAATATCCACCATGTTTTGTGAGTGCATTGCGAGGAATTAATCTGTGTGAATGTCGGATTAACATTGGCTTTGTGAGTGCAGAGTTAATGATCTACTGATCGAAAGTTGTCGGTGTGTGAGTGCAAAATGAAGCTAATGCCTGTGTGAGACCAGCATATGCCTGGATGAGACCAGTCTGAGGAACATGCAAGACCAAAACCTTCCTTTTTAATACTTATACATCACCCCTAGGGTAGGCACTACACACCCCAAAGTACAGGGTGCAGTGTATTCAAAAAGTAGGACATGTTCTTTTAAGTTTTACATGTCTTCGCAGTTGAAAACTCCTAAAATTGTTTCTCAACACTGCGAGGCATGCCTCTGCCATAGGATAACATTGGGTTGCATTATTTCACTTTCTATGGGCCAGCTTGTGAAGAAGGACAGGTCACAGCTCATGTTTGACGTCTTTGGAATTGTAATTAAAAATTGTCTTCAATGGTAAAGTCAGATTTTAGATTATAATTGTGAAAATGTAACTTTTAGAATGTTGGCATGTTCCTAACTTAGCCATTCAGTGCCTGCAGCCTGTTCCTGGATCACATGACTGAGTGGATTTGGCAAATGAACTTTTCTCCCACCTAGCCACACACAATAGAGAGCTTAGGTATGTCTGGAGGGGCTATTTCTGGCAGGATGGGGTGCGGAGCTGGGCATAACCCCACTGGCAACTGAATAGGCTGTGTCTTGACATCTCACAAAAAATAGCGTACCACCTGTAGTTAGGCTGGATCTACTAAAGAGGAAGCAGGAAAAATGAGCACGCCAATGGGAATTCTCTAGAAACGCCTCCCACTTCAAAGAAGGCACCATGTATAAATGGTGGACCTCAGACACCCACTATTCCGTACACTTCTGGACCTGTAGAAAACTTTGCCAGGAAGAAGGACTGCTGTGCTGCTGAAGGACTGCCACTCTGGTAGACTGCTGCCCTGATGGAGTGCTTCCCTGCTGGACTGCTGGACTACTCCCCTGCTGGATTGCTGCCCTGCTGCTCTGCTTCCCTCTTGCCTGAGTGAAAGGGACTTGACCTGCACCTTGAACCCAGGACCACCAGAGTGACTGCAAGGGCTAGTAGACTGGTCGCCTGATCAGGGACAGAACAGGCTCTAACAACCTTGAACACAGAACCTGGGCTCTGTCCTCTGTGATTCATGTCCTCCCAAGTAGTGCCGCCTCAGTCCTGGACCCTTGTAAGTGGGCCTGAAGGTGCTCTGCCTGCCCAACTTTGTCCCCAGCAGAACAGACACATCACCTGTGCGGCAGAGCACTAACCCGAGCAGAATCAATGTATCTCCTCTGCTGTGCGTTGGGTTACTGATGTGGGACTAGGCAACCAGGATCTAACGTACTTTGCATGTGACCCTCTTTTCATCGCGAGTGGCCTGAACTAGTGACTTTGTCCTGGTGTGGCATGACCAGATAACCACAGTTGGCTCTTTTGTGCTTTTTGGCTCTATTTTCACTTAAATCTTTAAAATTGCATATTTGCTGTTTTATAGATTGAATAGTTGTTGTTTTGGTCTTGATTTATTTAATACATTTTACACAATTTTTCTAAATTTGTGTGGGATCCTTATTGTGTGGTAATTTCACTTTAGTACTGCATAAATATTTTACACATTGCCTCTTGGTTAAGCCTGACTGCTTTAAGCCCAGCTACCAGAGGGTTAAGCACAGGTTAATATAGGGTTTACTGGTGACTTCACTGTGAGAAGGATTGTGTTTGCTGCTTGAGTAGAGTTTTACCCCCCTCAACCAGTAAGCCAATTTCTTACATCCACTTATTGTTTTTAGATTCAGTAGGGCTTACTCCGCTTTGGACGTAAAGAGAGAGTTTAGAACCAGTTTATCTACTTATAGATGTTGTAGGACCAATGGAGAAGGGTGGTTTGCATATTTTTTGTCAGGGCTTGCACCTTTTTTTCTAAGCATCACTGCTTGTCAGAGAGAGGGTTCCTATTTAAGAATGGCAAAATCACATTGCCCCATAGCACAGTCTTTCCATTAGCCTAGAGGATCTTGGCAGAAGGCACAGATTCCTCTCTCTCAGCCAGGTATCAATGCAGATAGTCAGTCAACCTCTGCTTGTCCAGGCGCTTTTGTAATAGAACATGCTGAGACGCTGGTGCTTCATGTGCTACGTCAAAGGCCCAATAACACCAGGTTGTGTTGAGCTATTCCCCCTTCCAGTATTCTACAGTCTTTCAGTGCCACCAGGTGCTGTGGACCCCACAGAGGTAGGTGCATTCCCTATCCCAGTAGTGGGCAAGGCGCCATGGATCTGTCAGTCCAACATTGCATCAGTCAATAGTGCATGGTCTTTGGTGTTCATCCTATCATCACAACTTCCCGTCCTATCAGTGTACGGATTCAGGGCCAGGTTCCAGTCCCCTCCCACCACAAGCCAGTTGTGTCCAAATTCAACAAAGAGTCTTGACAGAGAAGACAGGAAGTTGCTCTTTGGGCGTTCACTGCATAGACTTCCTCCACCATGATCTTCGAGCCCATGGTAATGATCCTTGCAAAAACAGAGTCCCTCATCGTCCACCCAAGTTTTTTGGATCATACACTGGAGTGACATCCTAAATAGGATAGCAACCCACATTTCTAAGGGTTTCCTACCAGGATACATCTAAACCAACGCTTTAATTGGCGCTAATGACTCTCCCCACCAAATCCTGTTACATTTTTTACGATTCCAGTCAGGAGAGGTGGGTTACTTGCAAAAGGGCATTGTCAGGTGATTTAGTAGCCATATTATCTTGTTATGTTATGTGGATTTGTGGAGCACACTTATCACCCATGAGAGTATCCAGGAACTTGAACAGCTTACTAGGACAAGCTGGATACCCTATACCAACGGTAGAGGATCTATGGTAATTAGTTAAAGAGCCAGGTATTCATCTCATGGAAGTCAAGTAGTAAAGAAGAGGTCCTGATGTGTTGGGAGAGGTCGTTCCAGGCAATGTAGGAAAGAGAGTTGCCTCCGGCTCTGGTACTGTGGATGCATGGCATCTGTGTGAAGGAGAAGGCCAATGAGCGCATCTGTCTGGTAGGTTGGTAGAAGTGTGAGGAGTGGTTGAGGTAGGCAGGTCCAGTATTGTGAAGAGCCTTGAGAGTGTGGGTGAGCAGTTTGAATTGGCAGCGTTTATGGATGGGCAGTTGAGTTCCCTGAGGTGGGGCGAGATGTGGGTGCAGTGAGCGAGGTTGAGAATGAGTCTAGTGGTGACATTCTGAGTGGTCTGGAGTCTTTGTATGAGGTGTGTTGAGATTCTGGCATAGAGTGTGTTGCCGTAGTCCATGTATGCAAGGACCTTTTCTTGTTTGATGAAATAGGTGAGTCCATTTACATTGAGCAATAGCAGATGCAATCTCTTGGGATTATTGCGATCCATCTGCAATCAGTGCAAGGGTTCTAGCATCGCTAGTGAAAGAGTTCTAGCTTCAAGGTGGAGAAAGGAGGTTGATGAAGGGAGAGAAGACATGGCCAAGAGGCTTCGGAGTCAGCCCTGAGGAGGGTGCAGCAGAGTGGCGAGAACAGTCATTTTGGGCAGAGATTTGGGAGCTGTGTCGTGTCCAACTCAGAGCTATGTCGAGATGTTATGACCAATTAATAAGTAAATCTAATGTACAGAACAGGGTAGAATCAAGTACTGTCACAATCCAAACACAATAGGGATGACCTAGAAAAGTAAGAGCAAAGCTATCAAGAAAATACAGAGAAGAGGGTGAGTTAAACTACAACCCACTCTAAGGCAAACACTTCGACTAACAACAGTACCCACTCAACAAGCTGCAGGTGTAGTCCCCCTTAGCCGACTATGAACAGGCAGTTGCCTTTCCTGACTTAGCTCCCCACAATTTCTAATGACCCCCCCTACATATATCTCAGTGATGAGTAACAGGCAGCCTCTTAAGTGGAAAGGAGATATCTGTAATTTTGTAGGCATGGGGGATATGGTGGCCTGACGCAGTGTCTGCTCAGTGGCTTGGAATTCCAATGTCCCTTACACTGAGGACCCAGGCCTATCCCCTAGCTCATAGTCTTGCATCGAGTGGGCATGGGTGGATCTTACCTGCAGCATAGGTGTACGGGCCGCCGCTTCTGCCCACTGGTCACCGCCCTCTCACAGTGAAATGTCCTTTGGCCCTCACAAGCCTTCAAGGGGCAACTTAACTTAAGCCCCTGTTAGCAGTGATGGATTCCAATCTTTGTTGTTCCATGTCAGGGGCCTCTCAAATCCTCTGGATAGACCTCATGGCCACAGATGCCTTTAGAGCATGTTGTGTTCATGTCCCTAACCTCCAGCTGATCCATAAAGTGCTTGCGTTTGTCACAGTCTGTAAATTCTCTGTGGGTGTCATTCACAGTGAGTAAAATTGTAGAGGCTTGAGAAGACCATAGCGTATATCTAATTTGCAGAGTTGCGGCAGTAGGGCCAGAATATTTTCTACCTGAGCATAGTGACATACAAGATGGTCAACAGTGATGTAGATCTTTGAGTCTTATGCAAAAATGGACCATTGTTCAGTTTTGCTGCCATTGTTCAGTTTTGCCACCAAGATGAGTTGTCGGGCCTGTTGATGGCGCAGTAGACAGGTTATGATAGACCGTTCATTCTGAGCTAAACAGGAGCAGATCCAATGGACTCTCTGAAATTTCAAGGAAAGTGAGAACGCCATTTCAGTGAGTTAAGGTAGGCTGAACGCAGCGAGTGATGACTACGTTTGCTAGGTCCTGATTGGCTATGATTTCCTAATTAATTTGGCATCTGACTTTATAGTGTTTTGGAGCGCACGTACCCCTTAGCCCATATGTGATTTATTGGGGGCAATCTCCCCAGACCATTGTGATGACGCTGCACTTATCTGTAGGATTGATCAAGAGTTTCCGGCCTGTGTGATTGCCTGCCAGCTATGCACCCTCCCACCTGTGACCCATCAATCAGTAGTCCCAGACCTACAGCGCAGGCCCTAACTGACTACATACTCATGTGTCGAGTTAGATGTGGAGTTTGGGACAGATGATTCTAATAATGACATTAGTTTATTTTTAACAATGAACGCATCAATATCCATATTAACAAAGTGCCACACTCAATTGCACCTCCAGTGGGCTGCTTGCTGTCATCAGGAACAAGTTTTTCCCTTGCAGCTTGTCTAGTCTCCTTCTATCTTGTCATGTGTCCCAGTTAGGCCTAGTAGGACCCGCTGCCATTTTTACATGAACACAGCTCTTTCCTAAAGTTGGCTTCAATTTGCCACATTGACTTTTGACACACATTTGTATTCATGACACTTGAGTTAGTTTCTTGGAAAAACCGACCTTTCTAACATGAATAAACTTCACAAGAATACTATCACACTGCCTTGGCATTGTGTACAAGGCCCTCACAGGCGTTGTACAAATGTGTTAATGATTTACCTCCATATGGCGACACAGTTATCTGTGGAATACAAACAATGGCACCCTGATCATAATATGGGCCTAAGGCAAGGATGTATTTTCTATATATAACCTTTTGTTTCCAAGTATAATCAGGGAAGACACTTTGGCTTACTTCGAGAGGTCCCAACATGCAGAATATTTTTCCAGGCAGCTGACTGACATCTCCGCGAGGGGTGTCCAGTGCGTGACCACGACGTGGTCCTGCAGTCTTACCCACCAGGCAGGATGGGTAATCCAGTAGGGGATTTCTTGGCAGATGAGACATTTACACCCTGGACACGTAGGTTAGGGTTTGAATAGCAGGCGTACACTACATTGTTATATTGTTACATATGCTTGCATACATACATTGTCACAGCAAGATGGTGCAAAATGACTGTTTACTGTCCTGACACTTATTATAACTTTCGTCTGTTTCTGTTTATTGATCATTGCAGCACATATTTTCCATACAAGAATCTTTTTGGTTCAATACATTGAAAACGGCCCCTTCGTGTATTCTTTGTATTTCTCGTAAATCTGGGGAAGTGTAAAAAAGCCATGGATTTTGCTAGGAATGCCCATGGAACGCCCCTTTCACACAGTTTTCTGCATGAAAGGGGCACATATTTATAAGGTCATGAAAACCCACGTAACATGGCTTTACGTGGCCTTATAAATATGCCAGTGGCACTTTGCGCCATCGGAACTTCAAAAAAGTGACGTTCCGGCGGTGCAAAAGTGCCAGCAGGGCCTCATAATTTAGGCCCCTTGTGATTGGAAGTGGATGAAATCTAGGGTTTGCTCGATTCAGTTACCTTATGGCTGAGAAGCTTGGGGTCCACCTTTCCAGCTGCCATGGTCATCTTTGGGGAGAGCATTGAGATTCCAGTGTGCCTATTTGGAGTGGAGTTAATGTTGCTGGTTTTTATATGGAAGGATGTCTGACATTGTCACACTTTAAATTTTGACAATTGGGGAATGTGATGGAAAATGGCTGAAAAGTGTTTACCTGTATTTATGTTGTTTTTTATCCCTTTGCGCTTTGGTGAAATGTTGAGCCTTAAACTCCTCTCTGGCCTCGATCAGTTTCAAGGGAAATAAACTCTCTCTCTCTTCTCACTCCCTCTGCCTCGCTCTCTCTTTTTCTCTCACACTTCCCAGCACCCATATTAATAATAAACTGTCCCCAGTGACACAAGCAGTCGTGCAGTATTCTGATTCTTTTCTGCCCTCAAAGTCCTGGCAGAGATGCAGCTGTGAAATATTCTAGGCGTAGCGGCGATTCACAGGCACACTCACATAAACTGTGGCTAGAACAGACACCAGTTTAGACTGCAGAGCAGGACCCCAAGGGCTGTTGGGAGTTCCAATTGTCCTCATTGTGGGCCCAATTCAGAAACTTTTTGTGCATCAAATCTTTATCTGTGTGAGCAAAAAAGTCATTTTGAGTTTGTGAACCAAGATCTCAATAGACACATAATCAGTATTTTACGCAATTTAGTACAGTGTGAATGCTTTTCCACAGAGCTGAATATAGTGGCAGAGGTATGAACATGTGTATTCCTGGGGGGGTGGGGGTGGTGGGGGAAGGGGTGGATGGTGGGGGTGAGGGATGTGAACTAAGACATAATATTAATGAGTCAATCCACCTCAGAGTTTGAGACTAAAGCTAGTGCTCACAAATGCTGGCTTTGCAAATGTTGGTGTTAGGGACAGCAAAACACGTGTTTTATGGAGGTTTAGAGTAAGGGATTGTTTTCGATAGGAAAAAAAATGCATTCCTAGTGAAAAAAGCAGGACAGGTAGGAGAGAAGTAAAAAACATGATAGTGCATTGCTACCTTTAACTTAAACCTAGTCCATCTAATTTTTATACAACACTTGCGGCTGCACCCCGTGACTCGCTAAGTAATGAGCATGCTGTACAAATTTCCACAGAAAAAAACACACAACGGAGTTCTTTGTTTTATTAAGGTGGGGAGGGCATATCTTTACCAAGTACAATGATGTTTGACCATTTACATCATGTATTATGGAATTTTAAAAGTATTATTTATAGGTGTTTTTGTGTTATGGAAGGCAGCCCTCAACAGCACACCACATCATTAAACTCCACTACATACCACTCCACAACACAAAATACCATTCCACATAATTAAACTCTAAAACACACAATTCCACTCCGCATAATTCCAGTACTCTCAATACCACATAATTAGTATCCACATAATTCCACAGCACACCATGCCATATAATTCCAATAAACAAATCCACCCATGCCACACAGTTACACAACTAAATAATCCAATCCAACCCACATAATTTCACAACACACCACATACATACACTCCTTAATACATAAGTAGAAAATATTGCCATTTACAATGCCAATAGCTCCAACTCCAACAAAAGCGAGACCTATTGCATTTCCACTGCTTGTTATATAGAGGCACAACTACACTACCTTTCCAGGAAGATGGTATAACCCCATGCAGATGGCAATATTGGAACACCGGGCACAAGAACAAAGACTATGCAGAAACCTCTTGTTTGATAACAGATATTGGAATTTCATCTGGGACCATTGCCCTAGATAATCTTGCGCCCTTAATAAAGCTTTCTATCTCATCACAAGAGGTCGGCCCATATTCGATCAAAGAAGGAAGCTCATCATTCGACCCCAAAAACTTCCCGCAACTGGAATTGATGGCATATAACTGCGAGATGTATTAGGACCACTCTGCATTGGCTATGGGAATGGCCTCAGCCTTAATTCTAGAGTCACAGTATTCAGCTATTAAGGACCAGTATTTACGTGAGTCACCAGAAAAAGCGGCTTCCCTCAATTCGATCCATTTCTGGACCTCCTCCGTTCAGACACCTTCAATCTAGTTCTCACCTGCTTCAGTCAATTTATTATCCTTTACCTTAATAATGACCACTACTTAAGTTGTTTCCTTACTAGGAATTTTATATCACGATTTACCTTCTTTACCTCCGAAGAGAGAACTACAGAAGGTTTAACACTAGTGGTACTATTTGTCTCCCGCATGATCGAAAGAGGGACTACTGCTCTTCATACCAGGCGATAGGGTTCTCTAGTGAAGAAACAGAAGGGTCTGAAATCGCTATTTTTAACATGAGCAGCCAGGTTCATCATAATATTATTTGACCAAAATGTACGCCTATTTGATTTATTGTAGATTCTAGAATTCCAGCTCTCAAATGCATAAAGCTATAGGTCGAAAATCACCGAAAGAATACTATGATCACTTCGATCTGTCCTCAATGCCTTAAATTGGGAGCAAGCACCAAACATTTGGTAAGATATCACTATGTAATCAATTAACGATTGCCTCCCAAGAGGAATGAAAGGTGAGAGAGGCTGGTGAGACCTCTGAAAACCAACCCTTTAGAGTAATAAGGTAATTCGATCTTAGGCAGTCCAGAAAACAGTCTGATCTAGCAAGACCAGGCAAACAGCCTCTGGAATATTTCACACCTCTGCATCATAGAGGAACAGTTCGAGATTTTAGCATTAAAATCTCCCACAATAATTATCAGTGCACATTCTTCGGAAACACTAACATTGTGTACAAAGTAGAACATAAACTCAACTAAAGTGTTACACAACCTCCCAAGGGGGGTATATACATTCACCTAAAGAAAGGATGTATAAAATATTCCACTCACATTACGCAGAGCTAACTTTGAGCACATTCATAGTTTTGAAGGGTGAACAAACACCCTTGGATTCCAATTTATGCTACTACTAAGTAAAATGGCTATACTTCACTGGCAAGCCTTTTAACTGTGGATGTTGCTGCTCAAGAATAAACAAAATAATTCTCATATTTAAAAACAGAGCACTTCCAGCTTCCCAGCAAAGCATTATGGGGCGAGATTCTAGAGTGCAGTGAATATTATAGTATCGTCCCATATTGCTTTGTGGGGCCTTTGGTTGGGATTGTATTTTTGCCCATAAGTTTGCTTCACTGAGTTTTTTTCCAATTCCGCATGGTGGTACTCCCCCAACTCTGCCCATCCTTAATCACCATCATGGTGAGCTCTTGATAAATTTACACTAGTTGGGGGTGCATCTTGCAAGACTGCAGCCCCTGAAATAACAGGAGCCCCTTTTCTAAATATTGGAAAAACAGATAGAGGATTCCCAATTACAGGTACATTTGCACTATGGGCTACATAACACTGATCCTCCTGAGAATGGCTTAAAAAAGGAGACTGGGCATGTTATCAATCACCTTTGTGGCCTCCAAATTACCATTGGATTTACCAAAAGGAGTGGCCCCAAGTTTACCATGATCACCCACCTGCGCACACTCCACTGGCTCCCTGTTGAGGCGAGAATCACCTTCAAGATGCTCACCCACGCTCACAAGGCCCTCCACGACACAGCATACCTGAACACCCGACTCAAATTCCACGCACCCCAAAGAACCCTACGATCAGCCCAGCTCTCCTACGCCATGGTCCCCCGCACCAGAAAGACCAGATCGGGAGGCCGCTCCTTCTCCTTCCTCGCGGCCAAAGCATGGAACGCCCTTCCGCTCCACCTCAGACAGACAACATCGCTCCCCATCTTAGCAAGAAACCTCAAAACCAGGCTCTTCGACAGACCCCCTCCTTGATGGATGGAACCTGCACCCCCCCACCCCTAGCGCCTTGAGACCCTTACGGGTGAGTAGTCGCGCTTTAACAAACCCCTGATTGATTGATTGATTGACCTGAATTCCAGTTTCTGCCACCCCGCTATTTCCCACTACGCTTGTCTGTGAGGCCTGAGATATCCTTGGGAATAAGCCAAACAAAGTTAGGTCCTGCACTCCCATTGAAATTGGGGACAACACATCCAACACGTGATCAGAATTAGCAACTGATCTATCCAGCAGAGCCAAGATTGATGATACGACCTTCTCCATAAATAGCAAAATGATGGACGACTGGGTAAACAATCCAGAGGCGGGCTCAAGACCAAGTCCGAGGCAATAGAGGATTTTAACTTCACCTCCTTAATCCAATTCTTCTCCATAAGGGCAGCAATGTCCAGCATACCATAGTGCTCCAATGCTCTAAGGCCACTATCACCATCACACAAATCAACACTGAGCCCGGCACTGAGCCCACAGTTAGTTACTTCAAGGGTCTCCTTAGATAGCAACATTTCTGACCTAGGGGCCACATCATGGTCACTAGATAGGACCCCAGATGGGGGCCACAAAGATGTTAGAACCAGATTCAAAAGCCAACTTAGTGCCAACAGTGCTGGCAGTCTTCATCATGGGAACAGCCTCAGCATCCATTTTTATGAGCAAATCGACTAATATGATGCAGGGCAGGACCCTGGGACAAAACCATAACTAATCTTGGATCTTCTTCATTATGTATAGTTGGCATCTTCAGACCCTCTTCCCTACCCCGCTCCCCCATAGCTGCCAAGCTTCCCAGGTTCATGCGTGATGTACAGCTCCAGTCCAGACTTTTTCCTTTGAATTCTGGGACTTGTAGTCTTGTATATTTCATTATAAGACAGGACTACAAGTCCCAGAATTCAAAGGAAAAAGTCTGGACTGGAGCTGTACATCACGCATAAACCATGGAAGCTAGGCAGCTCTGCTCCCCCCCTTTTAAAATAAGCACAGCACAGAGGGATGAGATTTCAGGAGTGACAGGTGGGACTGAGTCTTCTTTTGCTGGATGTTTTTTTAGTTTTTAAAGGTACAGCAGAACTAGTGGAAGTTGGTTCAGAAGTGGAGATTGTGCGGCCTGAGCGCAGACAAAGATCAAGTGAGTAGGAAATGAATGATGTATGCAGGGAGCAGAGCCCCCCTCCCAGAGCCACAAGCTGCACTGGCCTAATGCCGGCTGCCTCTGCAACACCAAGGGGCCTGAAGCATAAACCTCCCCTCACACTACCTGTAGGAGCCTCACAGAAATAAATAAATGAAGTATTCCACTGTTGACTAGAAGGATTGTTTTCCTAGAGACACGACAGTGGCAGTGGCAGCAGGCAAACAAACTAGGCTGGGCGCACAGAGATCTTCAACAACTCCATTGAAAAAACTTCAAAAAGGAAAGTCAGGTGAGAACCCCCCTTCACTGTAACATCAGGCTAAAGTACACCACAGGGGGTGTCTCAATCACATCTTCTCCATGCTGCTTTGCTGAGTCCTCCAAGCCACTCTCGGCTAACCAGGCTGCTAGACTGCTGAGGCCACGGATCACACACCAAGACAGGAGAAAGCCAGGTGAAAAAAGAAAGTCCAGTGAAAAGGCGTAAGAGGCCCCCCTTAACCTTTACCGTCAGGCTAGGGTATGCCACGGGGAAGGTCCCATTCATACCTGCCCCACTTCGCTCACTCACCATGCCCTCCAAACCCTCCAAGCTGCTCCAGCTAACCGGGCTGCTGGGGTCATGTACCACGAACTAGGGGCCGGAGCCAACACTACGCCGCCTCACCCTGCCTAGCTCTCCACGGTAGAAGGTCACGGCAGACTGGTCAGCATGAATCAGGCTGGACAGCGCCGCTCCTGGCCAGGGCCATAGAGAGGCCATAGTGTTCTCACTTCTGCATTCTTGCTGCTGCTGCCGAAAGCGTGTGACATCACAAGCAGTGCATCCTCATATCAGTGACAATCCAGTTCCCTATATTCTCACAATCATAGCATCCAACAATTAAAGCATGATACAATTAACATATTGCATAATAAATAATACCATTTTTAATAAATGAATAAATAATTTTACATTTATTATTACTTAAATAACTTCCAACCCTATACTTCTACAAACTAAACAACACACATCTAAAATATAACTTAACAAATATGATAATTTCCCAATTTATATAATTATCATTTCAATAATTAATAACAATTTCATAATTATCAATACATTATTTCTTAATTAACTTCTTATCATGTACCCCTACAAGCCCTGCAACCCGCACCTAAAACATTACTAAAAAAATAATTACACAATTTACATAATTAATTATCAATTAAATAATACTAATTAAAAATTATTACTTCATTATAATTAATTTACTTCCCATCCTGTAACCCTACAAACATCAGAACCCGCTTTGACACTAAAAATTACAATAAACAATTAAATTTAAATGCAACTAAAAATTTACAAACTATAATAAAAAAATAACAATTATACAAACAATGTATAACATATACAATTAAAACAAATGGTAAAGTACATTAATTAATTAAAAAACTATATTATTAAAGCGATATTTTTGTAAATTATATTAACAACATAGATATTTTAACATTGATATTAACAAAGACATTTTTGTAAACGATATAAGCAACATAGATGTTTTTGACATCGATTTTACTTACTCTATGACAGATATAACCAAAAACCCTAAAACGTTTAGGGATAAATAATGATGCAAATAAGAGATTATCATGGTAATTGAGTTTTGTGATTATGAATCTAAAATATTATTGTTCTGAAGTAACGTTAGTACTGGCTATTGTTTCTTTCATAACTTTCTATAAGTGGCATTTTCAGAATTGTGATTTAAAATCCGACTTTGCCACTTAAGTGGGCTTTAAATTACAATTCATTAGACACCAAATTTAAACTGTGTGACTGCTCCCAACTGAAAGTTAGCTCTTGTTAAATGTAATAAGGTAACCCAATGTTATCCTATGGGAGAGTGGTATCGGTAGACCTTACAGTAGTGAAAATGAATTTAAGAGTTTTTCATTCCCAGGACATGTAAAAGTGCATGTCTCACTTTTAAATACACTGCACCCTGCCCTATTGGCCAATTAGGGCCTACCTTAGGGGATACCTATTTGTATTAAAGCAGAAGGGTTAGGCCACGCAAAAGGTTTGTGTTGCCAGATTGGGATGGCAGTTTAAAACTGCACACACAGGCTGCAATGGCAGGCCTGAGATATGTTTGTAAAGCTACCTAAGTGGGTGCCACAATGCGTGCTTCTGACCATTAGTAGCATTTAAATTACAGGCCCTGGGTACATTTAGTACCACTGTACTAGGGATGTACAAATACATTGAATGTGCCAAATAGACATAAGCCAATTCCACCATCTTAAAAGGAGAGACAACAAGCACTTTACCACTGATTATCAGTTGTAAAGTGAAGAGACCTAAAAGACAACCAAACCAAGTTCATAAAACATGACGGTAAAGGCGGAAAGTTTGGGGATTCAGAAAGGGCCACGCCCAACAGATCAAAAGAGCAGTGAATCATTTAAAGGTCCCTGAATCCTCGCAGCTCTCTTGGCTTATAACTTGCAACTATTGCCTTTTTCATGTTCCCTTATACTAGTACCACCCCAGCACTGTCATTCCTTGACACTATCTAGTTTCTGTAGTACTATAGAAAAAAATAATGCATGTTTGGAATTGGGTTCTTCCCTGATGTACCACTCTGCCCCCCAGATATTTTGTCTGCCCCGCTCTGGATCTCTGCCTTGAGTGAGACACCACTGATAACTATTGATAAATGGAATTTTAGTGCTCTATGTCTGTGACCACCTTTAATAAAGGAGCGCTGTTATACTACTGACGTTAGAGACTTTGCTCTGGTTACAAGCAAATGTGTGCACACACATGCACATGTGTGCCGGCTGAAAGAGGAGAGCTATTGTCTAACTCAGTCTGGCATGTGCACACGCAGCCTGTCAGAAATGGGACCCCCAATAAACTGGTTGTGGCCTCTGCAAGCCTTATAATTTAAGCGGGCATCCAAAAAGAATACAATTGAGCAGTATGCCTGCAGAGTTCCACTGTACTTCATTTTTGCTTGCAAACAGTGCAAAATAATATTTATGATTTGCTCTATGTATAAAAAAGTATTATTTTGACTTATCCCATGTTTAAAAGGGCCTAAGTACAAATAAAATATTTACATTCCTTCATTTACTTTGGTTTTTGCAATATATATTTCTGAGCCATTCCTTAATAACAGATTTGTGTTTTGAAATACCCTGGAGACACCCTGCTGGCCAGGTTCTTTCCTCTGCTCGCCAGATGGCTCTTCAAAACAAAAGGGCCCTTTGTAAAGGATTGGGCTTCTCCTGGTAGAGGAGGAGGGTGGCAGAGAAATCTGCATAGAGTGAATATCCGACACTGAAATGATAAACCTGCGCATGCCCTTCCCACGAAGACAAAGAGAAGCAGCCAAAACTCTGGCACCAGTCAATATTGGAGGGAGAGTTCTTGGAGATAACAACTTCATTCTGTCATCCTGGAAAATCCCAGGATACTATGCAGGGGAATGTGGAAGCCTGTGGGCTGCTTCTAATGCGTTCATGAAGAGGGGGTGGGTAATGTGGCATTGAACAGAAGTTCTAGAACTCTTCACTTCCACTTTTAAACCTCTTCACAAAGGCAGAGAATGGATAGAAGAGAGACAGGGAGGTCACTGTGTGGACAACCCCCTGCCTGGAGAGGGCTTCAGGCATGTACTGTCTAGGACTCTATTCCAAGGGCCCATTTCACTGGCCTTTCCACTTTCTCTGCATGTTATGTAGATTATATTCAGGCTCCATTTTAGTTTCTCGTTTTTTTATTTAGAATCATTTTCTAATAGTGATTTGCACATATTGTTCTACTGCAAGATTAGCCTATGTGCACGTTTAGTTCTGATAGGCATTGTCGCCCCATATCTGCACATTTAGCTCCAGGGTCAGCAATTGAGAACAATGTGCCTCATTTGTTTTGTTCCTTGGAGACGAACATTTCTCCCCAGACAAAATTAGATGCTGTTCTGCAACTTTGGCACAGAGTGATAAGGTTGCTGTGTTATTATTTAAACAGCATCCATGCTGAAGTCGTTGAGAGGTTCACTTCCTGCTGGAGTCATCATGTAACATCATTGTGAGTTGTGACCAAGATAGAGCTTTGCTGTCCCCGACCTTAATGCTGAGAAGGAAGATGGCTGTGTAGTCCTGCACACACAGGTGGGATGGCATTTGTTAATGCACTACTACCGGCTTCCTGACATACAATATCAAGGTATAGGTTGGGTCATCCCAACAGGCCTGGCAGAATGGTACTTCCAACATTCTTTCCTTAGCATAGCGATATTAGCAACAGATAGGAGTAATGTTAATAATCTTAGTGACATTATGAACAGATAATATTGTTGAATTGTTTGTGTTTTTCACCATTCTAATAATGCTTATTACAATGATGGGTATCATGTTTCTGATAATTGCAGTTCATATTTTATTTACAATGATTAGAGCTTTTCAATATACGTTTTAAAATGCAATATCATATCCTTTCTATGTGAATGCCTGGGGCATGCAAAAGTGACAAATGAAATGATAGATCTGTTTCCAGAAATTCTTTGGGAATTTAGAGTCATGTTCAAGGTTACTGTCAACATCTATAACTCTGTCAGGTTAGAAGTTTAGATGTAGTACTGTGAGCCAAACAGACCAACAATTACTGATTCTATAGTAAGACCCAGTCCATGTATTATGAAGTTTTGTTGTCCTACATACACAGTCCTACTAGACACATAGGAACCGTATAACAGGCCAGGAGGCCTCTGAAGCTGAGAAGTTCATGAAGGCAGTGCATTATTCCTAGAGACCTGTGGGGTACTGCTGCTGGAAGACCCTGAGCCAAAGAGCTACTATGACAGGGCATAGGAGAGCAGGTCCCTTAAGCTCTCGCTCAACAAAGAAGAGGAGATTAAAACGACCTCAGCAAAGGTATCAGCAACAAAATAGAGACCAAGAGGCCCTAAATTGACAATATACTGGCTGGAGCACACCACCAGGAACAAAATGCGAATAAATATGATAAGGAAAGGCCCAACAGGGCCCAATGTCTCTAATTGTATTAATGGAACTTGTGCCTGGTTGCTGGGCTGCAAAACCGTGCCCCACATCTAGACATGTATTAAGTACATCTATGGGGGTGGGCGGAATTTGCATAGTCGCGTAACGCAAATCTCCGCAAAATTGTCACAAATCTCCGCGAGCATGCGAAATCTCCGCAAAGACGCAGAGATGCTTGTCCCGCCCGCCCGTTCGCGATGTGTTTTTGCGTGCTCGCGGGAAAATATATCGCTAACTTGCCCATGCGGTCGCTAATGGGCGCGGCCATCTTGTTTTTTGTGGGTCCGGGTACGGGCTCCGGGAGCGTCGGCAACGTTGGGGAAAGGTGCGCCGGGCAGTGTTTCGCTGCTCTGGTGTCCGGCACACCCATAACCAGTTGATGCACCGGTTGTCCGATATCCTGGACCGGGAGCAGGACCTGCTGGACCTGCTAGGAGTGGAGGTCCCGGGGCTTGGTGAGTAGCTATTTAATATTACTACTTTGTGTCTGTTCTTCTGCTCTGTGATATATATTGCGAATATATATTTTTTCCGACCAGCAAGAATGCTGCTGCTTACATTGCAGGTAAATTACGTTTAACAATCTTCTGTGATTGTTATGACAGGTGCTTGGCGCTACTAATCTTACTTGTTTGCAACTTTGCGCTTGCTTAGCGTGATTATGTAAGAGTTTCTTTTAGAGAACTTAAGTTAGGTAATGCTAGAGAGACTCTAGTCCTTCCTTTGTCCTCCTGTCACTAAGAGATAGTGGTGGATTGATACTTAGGTTTAGTTACTTATTAGTATGAGTTGGTAATTTTTTAGTGGTCTGCGTGATGCACCCTCTGTTACGTCACGTGCTGCTGAGTGCTGCTTACACCAGTCCTTAGTAGAACCTTTTGTAGTTTGTTTAGTGAGTGGTAATAGGCTTAGCACTAGCAGAACATCAGCAGCAACCAACCAACAATTTGGTATATGCAAAAATTTAGGCATGTGTCCTCCATTTAAGCATTTTGAGGACCAAAATAAATGAAAATGCAGACTTAGTGAACAATCGGCCCGTCTGGAATAGGTGGGCTAGCTCAGGTCGTACTTAGGCTTATTTAGTATTCTGGAATCAGGATGGAACACTGGATTAGTGTTGATAAATAATAACTAGTCGGTCCGCAAATCCCCCGATACTACTAGTCGACCAGATTAGATAGGTCAATTTTATTGCAATTGTTGTTTCCATAAATGTTTTATTGACCGTATTTAAAAATATTTTATTTGTTTCACACCAATCATCAATGTTTGTCTCTTTCTTTCTTACATCTTTCATGATCAGCATCCAGGGGCAAGAAGACGTGGTCGGAGTCGGCGGGAGCAGCTGGAGAAGAACACCAGGGACAGGAGGAACAGGATCAGGACCGCTCCTCTATCGAAGGCTCTGCTACTGGCCCCAGTAAGTCTTCCTGTTGTTAATATTAATAATTATTATTCCCTAACTTTTACTGCACCTTATTTGTTCCGAACTATTGTTTCCGTTTCCTAATGCTATTTTTTACCAATTCTTCTTCGATCTAGACTTTCTGTTTCTAAATTCTTGTTATCCCTGCCTCTAACTGCCTCTGCTATGACTCTCTATTACTACTATTAGTCTGTCTGTAGCTAAGCTTGCCCAGTTGGCCACTCTTTATTTAAAAGGTTTTAAATAAAACTCAGATTCACCAATAGCTCTAGCCATTGAGTCCAGTCCTTTGGGTTGTCCTCTTCTACTACTTCTAGTCTTCTTAATCTTGAGGCTTTCTTAATCTTGAGGCTTTTCGACAATTCCCACCAACAAAATGCCCAACTAGATTTTACTATTTTTGATAGGATAGGACATACTACTACTGTTGTAGGGATTCTGCACATACAGAACTTTGCACAAGAAAATAGGACGTTGGTGATGGGAGGTTGGACCTTCCTCACACCTCAATCAGAACCCACCACAATCCCCTGACCGACTAGTTATAGTGTCTCATTACTATTAGCTCTCCGAACCCCCCCCAAGATACCCAATGAGTAGACAACCCAGATTATAACACTCCCGACCTCTCAGTCGCGGAAACAATACACATGCACACCCTTTTGCTCACTCACTTGTTGTAAGTCCACACCAAATACCACTGAGTCTATGTAAGTTCAAAAGGTTTATTTTCAACTGACAAGCTCTGTACGTTGTTCTATAATGCAGCACCAACAGCAAAATGCATAAGATTAAAACAATAAACATTGTTACACTTAGTTACACTTACAACAACTACAAGTCCGTAGAAGACAAAAGGCAAAATCATGATAACTGAACAGTGGTGGAAGCACCACCCTCCCCTTGGTAGGAATATAGTTTATATAAAATTATAAATGAAGATCTCTGAGCAAATTCTGGGGACCCCTCACCTTAGAAGAACCTAGTACTGGTTACATCATAAGCTCTGCAAAGCTCTGGTTCGTAGAAGGGAATCTTCCACCTGTTATGAGAAAAATGCTGCATGTTAGTATATTGCAAGCATTTCTCAGTCGTGCCAAAAAGTGTAGCATTTTTATGGATAAGCAATATGGACTAACACCAGAACTTCATAACAAAGTGGCTTGTTTTTCGACCTTGTACGCAGCGCTCAGACAGTAGCAGTATGAGCTCATGTGGGCTCAAAGGCGTCTTACACAACAAGCTGCGAGGTAACTTGTGCAAAAATAAAAGACACAAAGGTAAAATGGTTGCATGGCTCGGGCTAACTAAGCAAAGACTAGAATTACCCTAGGGACCATATAACACTACTAGTGTCTACTCTACTAGTTGATTTGTCCAATGATGTATGTTGTATATGTATGTATTAACTTTTTTTTCAATCTTGCTAGTGAAAAATAGGGGAGGTGTATATGGCATCTAAAAAATGTGTAATGTTTTTTCTAGGTTTACTACCGAGCACCAGTGCCGGGGCCAGCGGCGAAGGCGACGCGGCTGCTAAGGGCGGAGAAGATGCAGCAGTTGCAGGAGGAGCTGCAGGGGGTGAGCCAGCAGCAGTGGCGGGCGGTGGTAAGTTATATTCCTAATCCTTAATTATTGACATTACACTCACTGCAAGGGTGTACTGTATACTATACTGTTGCGACTTATTAAGTAAGAAGTTGTTGTGAACGATTGAAGACACCCTTTACTTAGTATTAGTAAAAGCATTAGCGGCGGGAGTGTTGAGTAACCAATGGCCTCTTCTATCTGACTTCAACTCAGCCATGAATGTTTTATGGAGAAGACTAAAAGTCAGATCAGATGACCTTGATGGATGGGTTGAACGAAAAGGGAAAGAAGGGTGGAAGGAAGAAGGACGGGCGAGATTTAATATTTATGACATGCAGAGAAGGTTACGTGGGATGGATGCATGCATAGGTAGCTGATAGGAATCAGATGCATGTGTGGTTGAATGCCTGAAACTCCCACAAATGTCAGAGGCTGAGGAAGTGGGAGGATAGATACATACCACAAATGTTATGTACTGTGCTTGCTAGTCCTACCGTGCCACTATGTGTAGAATTAATTTGTCTTACTGCTTTGCTAGGAGTATATTTTACAATAGTCTTGTTTTTTCTTCTTGATATAGCTACTTCTTCCAAAGGGAAACCAGACAGGAAGGAGTTGGCAGCCAAGGCCCGGCGCCGGAAGCTGGAGGCCATACAAAGGGAATACCGTTGGCTGGTGGTTTTGGCAGAGGAGGAGGCGGCAGCCGCTGCAGTCTCCTCCAATGCCCCGGGCCCCAGCCACCCCCCTCCAGCGTTACGGCGCCACCGTCTGGCAGCCGCCCACCACCGCCCATCTTTTAATATCACTGCTGCCCCCCCTGTGGATGCAAGTGCCGCGCGTTGAAGCGCCGCATGGCCCGGCTAGAGGAGCAAGTTCGTGTCCTCCTGGAGAGGCGAGCCCGCCGATAAGACCCTGTTATAATAATTGCCCCTTTTTTATTTCTTCTTTTGGTGGGTGGGAATCAGGCATTGGGGTTAACTTTCTTTGGACAAGTGGACATTTCATATAGGTTGGACTTTTTCATTCCGGACATTGGTTGGTGTTAGGGAGAGGATTTTTTACATAGTTTATTTTTGTTAGGGGATTAAATTATATATTTATACTTTACATACAATGTTGTTAATGTTTTGTGGGTGGGGTTACTGTTTTACGTCACACTGTTTCCTTGCTGGTGCAGGGCCACAGCCAGTGTTTGATTTAAATAATTGGCTGACTTTGTAAGACACAAACAGATAGATGCGGTACCCCTCACTGAGTGACTTGTCCTACTAGTACTGTCAGTCTCTCCTCCTAGTCTATGCATTCTGCAACTGGACTCATCAAAGGGGTGTGTGAAATTGAATTAATGAAAACATTTCCATTATTAATTATGCCTCCCCCAAACTTCTTCTCTTACCTGTGCTTGATGTTTAACTTAGGCACAGCGATGGCTGCATGGTGATGATGGTTTTCTTTCCCAACATGCCATGGTTGTGGTGGTAGTAGTAGTAGACACTGGCAGTAGCATTTGCAAAACAAGCATTTGCAATGCAATCGGTCTCGCCTTTGTGATCTCATAAGTATTTAGCCATGCAGCACATTATGCTGGTTGCTGTAATATCTATGGTTGTTTAACATGGAGGCTTCGGCACTAATAGGCACATTACCATATCATACAATGTTTATGATAATATTTGCAAAACAGTTGCAGCTTCTCTGTTAGAGTGGAAGCAACCTAGTTAAATACATCACCACTCAAGTGCATGTGCAGGTATTTATCTGAAAGGAAAATGCTGTACTAAGCCGCCATTAAAGCGTGCCGCCATTAAAAGTGCTGGTGCGACAAACCCATCAGTGATTTTAAATTAGAGGTCACATGCCTGAAGTGAAATGAAAATGGTGAAAAGACTCATTTCCGCTACTGTGAAGCCCTTAATAACCACCTCCAGCTCTGACAATATTCAAAGAAAACACGCTCACAGCAGTGCCATTAAAATAATGTTTAAGCATTAAGCGTTGATGAGATACCATTAACCCCTTGACCGCGATCGGAATTCCGCTCGTATGCGGGACATTCCGATCGCGGGTGGAGTCGTGACGAGCTCAGCTCGTCAGGCGCACAGCGCAACCGCGCAGCATGACGAGCTGAGCTCGTCATGAGCACGGAAGGGGTTAACAAACAAGCAGCAAATGCAGCTTGTTACAACAAATGACTGAAACATTTTGAATGAACAACGAGCAACAGCTCTCGTGCCATAAAGAACACATTTATGACAGACACTGAAAGTGTTTGAGCAAACCAATCCCAACCTAAGTTACAACTGAACTACAGTGAAAACGTCTATAAATTAGAGTGGAGCCAAAATCTATAGAAGTAAGGTCACACGAAGAACAAGAAGCGCACAACCAACAAAATAAAATACACACAAGTGAAGAAAATGCACATGGCTTCACATCTGTCACAGTTGCACACCCATTCCAAAATCAATGGCCAAGCCTCAACACACAGACATCGCTCACTTGTGGGTAGTATAGATAAAGACCAGCTCAGTCCCCAGGTATGAGAGAGGATATGGTGCCATGGCCAAAGCTGAACTGAGTTCCTGTCTCGGCCTGTCCTGTGATTCTCGTCAAATCACTTATTCCGCCCATATCTCCAAATAAAAGAAGTCATTTACTCACGATCAGCCAATAGTCCGAAGGAGCTGGGGAGGTGATGGGTAAGTAAGAGAAAGTAAGACAAGTACTTTAAGGTGGTCTAAAGAGTATGGGGTTGACTGTAAAAACATGACACTTGAAGAGACTTGTCCTTGCTTGGCTGACCGCAAGGAAATAAAGTTTAGGCGGCTCTACACTGGCTTCACTAATGGAAGCTTCTGGTGCATTTAATTACATTCTGTCATAAACGTGGGGATCAGGCTGCCGGGCACAATGAGCACCTAACTATTATTGTAATCACGGGGGCACTCGAGCACTGAAAGGAGGCGACAACCTTTAGATTGCAGAAGAGGGCGCAAAATACATTTCAGTTTCAGCATCACAATAAATCTTCTTTATCCAAACAATTGCAAATTTATAGGCCCACTGACATTGCAAAACGAAGGAAAGTCCATAAATTGGTAGTTGAAAGGGAAATTACCTGGGCCTCCACCTTCTGTAAAGAAATAAATTGTTGTCCAGTTGTTTTTGATTGTATGCTTGTTTTTTTCTGAATTAAATGAATACAAATACTAAATAAAGGCTTTTCCGAGTGGTTTTATATCCACTGGCCATAATTCCCTGTATAAGTTGAGTGTGCTAAGTAAATGGCGGCCGCTGATAAATTAATTGTTTTTTGGTAGACGTGCTTTCGTGAAAGAGCCGGAGCAGAATTGTGAAATATGGTACTTGACAGGATCTGTGAAGAAGCAGGACGTGTTCTCCACACTTTTCGCAGCAGAAAAAGAATATATAATTCCCCGATCATAAAAGTTGCATCAAATACTTTTTTTTCTTCAAAGCCTGCAAAATGTAAAGTCGTTTGGGTTCTTACAATGCACAATGTCGCTCTTTTTCAGTATTATGGGAAATGGCGTTTATAGTAATGAACATTGTAATCGGAGTTGACATGAGTTTATAGTACAAAGCCATTTAAAGGTCGCATAGACTGCGAGTCGCCAAATCATAGTTTGTTTTTGCTAAATGGACTTTAAGGCAAATAGGGTGCATTAAAAACAATAGTGGAAGCACGAACACTGCCGGAGGACTCATCTTGTCCCCGGCACCCAAACACCCCTAGCCCTGCGACTCCAACTCCCAGTGCACGAAGCATATCGAGGTGTCCTGTTGCACCTTTATCTCCTGGGCCACAGTGGCAAAGAGCAGCTGCAGCGCAGGAGCCATGTTGAGAGCAAAGATAAGGCGCAAGTAAGCAGCGAATTTACCGTTCCTGTTGTTCTGAATGGCCGCACTGTAATACATTACCACTGGCGGCGCCACTCAGCTGGCTCGGTGAACCTTGACCCGGGCTGCTATGGTAGTAGAAGACGGGCTAGCCTTCCCTTGCCTTTCCTTAATCAACCGTACAGATCTGGTATTTCCACAATTCTGCTACTATCCGCTGGCCAGAATAAAAAATATGAAATAAATACCGGAGATAACAATTTGAAATAAAATGTCACACGATTATACAAATTAGTTATTCAAAAAATTAATGAGTGGTGATTTAAGAAACACACAAATAATGTTAATATTAACACCTGCAAATCATTATAAATGTAATTATTAAGTAATGAAGAAACAACATAATCCCTCCCGTGGTTGCTCCTTTTGCATCTGAGCACGAACCTGCAATGCAAGATGGCCGACATGTATACACACAGTTTGACGTGAATTGAGGTGCGCTCAGGTCATGTTATCATGTACAGTCTTTGCTTTGGTTCCGACATGTCTGGGTTTCCTCACAAACACACCGATCGCGATGTGGATAAAATGACTCAGGCTATTGTATCAAGATGTTTCCTTACTATTAAACACACGGAGGCATGGGAGGAATGCTGCAATAAAATGCAAGCAGCTACGGGAGTTGAAGTGGATCACGCACCCACCGAAACACAGCTGGAAACAAAGGAAACGAGACCTGCAATTGCAAACGGGAGAGCGGGTGGGCGGGGTGATTAAGGCACGAACAACAGGAGTGGGGGCGGGAGAGAAGGCACGGACAGCGAGAGGGGTGGCACGGGAACAAAGTAGTGCTCAGAAAACACACAGTAAAGGGGCCAATAGCCATGGAAATAGACATGGCCGTCATAAGGAGGGACTAAACCAATCAGAAGGCAGCATTTACAAAGGACAAAGCCACAAGCCAATAAAAAGTGGGCGGGGGAGTGGGTGGGGCTTCCTCACTATAGTGTATACTCCATGCCTTGCAAGCGATGGCAGTGCTTTCGCACTGCAACGCTAGGCGAGACATAAAAAGAAAATGAGACAGTCAGTTGGCTGAGAGAGACTGTTGGAGGAGTAGTAGAACGAAGTACAGTACAGAACTTACTGCCAAACAATAATATGCAAAAATACAATAAAACATAATGGTGGCGGGGATAGCCTAGTACATAGAGTTACAAACTCTAGTTGTGTCGAGTCACTCGACTAGGCCTACAGTACACCGTGACTCTACCCAAGCATAACCGTTAGTGCTGTGTAGGAGGATGACAACAAATCCAATCGATGCCGGCAATTAATGCTGATGGATTAGGTTCCTTTGGTAAAAAAATTATCTCGCAAATATACTGCTCATGGGTGGACAAGCAGAAGAAGATCCTCGCCCTGCCTTGAAATTGAATTAGTGTTGCTTTCGCCACATCCGCCCCAGCAAGCGTGTGATAAATTATTGGTGTACATTTAATTTAGTCACACCTCAATAAGTCACACAGCCCGGGGGAAGAGGATTAGGGTTTGATGAATGGTTGGGAAGGGGGGTTTGGGGAAAGGTTGACAAAGAAAAACAGTACGCATGGACAACAACAAAACACAATCTTGGCAGACAACCATATCCATAAATCAGTTAAGGGAGAAAAAGGAAATGCATGCATGATGATTGATGATGATAACTTGATGGTTAATGATAGTACTTACTAACTACTACTACTAGACAATTAGACAGTACAGGGCAGCAGTATATTATGCTATTTGCCTTGCCTGTCTGCCCTCCGAGAGACCCGAATTACATACAGTTTCTGTTCTGTTGTACCGGCCCGGGCTTAAAGATAGCAAAGAAAAGTCAAAAATTGCTGTAGGGATGAATTGAATTATAAGCAGAGAGCAAACATAACAACAACAACAACACACAGTAGTAATGATTGAAGACAAAAAAAGAATCGAAATGTAAAAGATGATGAAAGTTGATACTGTTACTGTATGTTATCCTGGTCAAAATGGGGAGTTGCATCTCGGCATTCGTCTTGGTCCTCCCTTCCATGGACGCTCCGGCCATCAATCTTGGGTGACGCCACTGCCTGCCTGGCAGATATAGATTTATTGGTAAGGTAAGTGTGAGTTGTTTTTCCCAGTGTAGCACAGGGTAAGGGCCGGCCTGTAATTGTAGATGGAAAAACAAAAGGGATATTGAAAAATCAAGTAGCAAAAAAAAATGCATAAATTACGGTGGAGTGCAACAAGAACACTTTCAGAGGTGGCATGGATACATCATGTCTACTCTAGTCTGTTTCCAGCATTAACCTCCAACAACAACAGGACAGAGCAGGCCCACAGCACCCGCCTTGAGGCATCCACCAGTTAGCGTACTTTTTTTTGGGACAGAGGCAGACAAAGCACATAATTTAATATACAGCAACATAGCATTTTACAAATTAAGTGACTAAATCAATGCAGTGCTCTCAGTCATACCACCACACTCGACTCCACCACTAAACAGACATGTAGGTCTGCAGTGGTTGTTGTTGACTTGTTTACCTTTTATGCCACTCACGAAACACCCTGAGTTATTCCATCAATCATCTTGGATCCTACTGAGTGACTGCGAAGATATTATGTCACTGTGGTCATCATCATGGTGTTGTCCAACTCAGTGTGCATTGTACAGAATGAATCCCCTTTCCATATTCAAAATGCAATGGATCGGCCTGCAGTAGAAGTACAAATTTGTTATTAAAAAACGAGAAGGGAAACAAACATTGCATTGAGTTACTTTTAGTGTGTAGATTAGATAATAGTACACAATGAATAACTTTATGCACTACAAACAACAACAACACAAATCACTCAGTCAGCGTCCAATGCATGTCATCATTCATTACCTGTTCCTTCTCATCTTCAGTTAATGTGCAGTCTTTCTCGGCTCAGAAAGGAGGATAGCTATAGTAGTCATCATCATGTTCCACTTCTTTTGGAGGGACTCAACGAGGCAAGATTTTCTTCTATTATGCTAATCATCTAGCTTGAGGGCAATAGATTTAGGGCGATTCAGGAGGATGGAGGAGCAGGACTCGGAGGAGTGGACTGAAATTCAGAAAGCTGAAACTCATATATGGCAATAAAAGACTATAAGATGGTGGTGATGGATTTGTTGTGATTCGAAGTTTCCAACCAGAAAGACAGACACACAAATAAAAGTAAATAAGGGAGGAAGACAGTAAGAAGTGGAAGTCTAGTTGTCAGGGAAGTATAGCTCGTCTTCAAACTCTGGGGGTTCAACCAGAAGTAGGTAATAATCATCTAACACGCTACTTCTGTCACCTGAGCCGATGTCCTCATCGTCCTGCGTTGAATCATGTATTGTGTAATTCGGTGGCATAAAGTGCTGATTCATTTTGATCATGGTTAACCTCTCCCCATTTTTGGAGAGACTGGTCCTTCTCACTGTTACAATGGAACCAGCAGCACTGAAAACATGTTCAGAAGAGACACTTGCGCAGGACAAGCCAGATAGTTTATCGCCAGCCTGATGAGCAGTGGCCATTGGCCCCTTTTCCCATACCAATACTGCAATGGGTTTTGATAAATGTACACCTCTGTTGGGTCATCCAGATAGGCCGGGACCATCCCCTCAATGTTCAGGGGTGCTACACTTTGTTCGGCCTCTTTTTTCTTTGCATCAGCACTGGACCTACCAAGTCCTTGCTGTAAATACCAATCCTTTAACGATTTTACTGGGGCTGATTATCCGGTTCTTGCTGTTGTCGATAGTGTTGGTGAGTGTTCTGAGCCAAACGCACTGCCCTCAGGCTCCGAAGTTGAACTTGACGCCGGATGCACTGCTGTAGTACTTGTTGTGGTTGTGGGTGTATGGAGTGGGCTTTTAATTACCAGCCGTTCATTTTCCAACTTACTGGCTGCCTCAGCTATCCAAGTTTTGTACCGGGCAACATCCACTTCTGAAAAAGGAATTAATGTCTTACTTTTCAGTGCCGATTTGGACCGTGGATCCAGAATTGTGGCACAAATGTAATGTTCTTGTGACAAAATCTTATTTTGCACCCTTGTATTGTCAGCTAAGCGACGGGATAAGCTCTCCACCAACTCATATGCTTCTTTTTTTCCTCTAAACCTTTGTACGCTTCAGACACCTCCTTCAGCTGTTGCTCTAGCATGTGCAACAATGGGATAGCTTGGCCCATAGTACAGTCCTCCTTGCTGACTTCACGTGGGAAGACCTCGAAAGGAAGAAGCATCTCTGTCAGGCATTTAACTAGACACCATTGGTCCACCTGAAGGGTCATGCCTTTCACAGTAGCATCCCCTCTTTGCATGACATATCCAGTGATTGGTCTGTACTGCTCAAACAGACGGTCAAGCATGTAATAAGTTGAGTTCCAACGTGTTGGCACCTCCTGGATGAGTGCTTTGTCTGGCATTCTATAGTCACGTTGAATGATCCTCAGCTGCTTCCGGGCTTTAAAAGAATGGCTGAAATGTGTGCATATTCTTCGGCAGGTGGTCAGTAAGTTGCTGACTATGGCTTCTTTTTCAGAAAGTCTTGAACAATAATGTTAATGCAGTGCGCCAAACACGGGACCCTGAAATAGCCACCATCCTCCATGGCCTTACATACATTACTGCCATTATCCGTGGCAACAAAACCAATGTTAAGCCCTCTTGGGCGCAGCCATTCAAAGACCTTGCTGTGAAACTCTTCCAAAATGTTTGCAGCAGTATGAGATTTCTCCATGGCGAACATGGCTACAGTTGCATGTTTCCGAGTAGCATTAAAAATCTCAGCTGTGTCAACAGCACCTACTTCAGATAGCTTATCTCTAACCCCCACAAAAGAGACCCAGTGTGCAGTGATGCACATGTAATCAGTGGCTTGGCAACTGGTCCACATGTCTGTTGTCAGGTGGATATTGTGAACATGTTGGACCTGGCCCTGCTTGCAGGGTCATCCCGAACTTTTTCGCCTCCCCCCTAGCCTTTTTGCTGTTGTGGAATGAGTGGTTGTAGGACGTTGGACACTTTAGCGCTGGTTAGCAGTGCCAAGTGTGTGTGCTTTCTGCCTTACATAGGCTTATATTAGGAACCCCCTTTAGGGGACATCTCCCCCATGGTAGGAAATGTATATGCCATGTGTGGTGTGAGAGGAAAATAATAAATGCGGTGCAATGGTGTACGCACCTTTATTTTCACCCTTGCAGGAACTTCACTTCTAAAATGGGCGCCATTACTGTGTGGTTGTGCCGCCTGCCTGAGGTGGATTGCCAGTCTAGTTGTCTGTCTCCCCACCCCCAGCTTTTGGAGGGAAGTCTGGCAGACAGGGTGCTGTACACCTCCCCCAAAACCAGTTGGGACCGGATTATCAGAGAGCCTTCTAGAAGGGTCTAGCCCTTTCTGGTAGTTGGGGTGATGGGGGTATATATATATAGGGGGGCTGTGCCTCCATGTGAAGAGACTGAGCGTGGACTTGATTGAAGGGGGACACTCTGCCAGGAGGTACCGCCGCAAGGGCCTGTGTGCTGGCCCCTGAGCCCATCTGGACCCCTCTGCTGTCCACAGGGCTAGTGAGAACCCATTGCTGGAGTGAAGACTGCTCTGCCAGGAGTAGTGCCACCTTATGGGGATTGACCGTTCCTAGGAACTGCTGTCCTGTATTGATGAGTGCCCACTGACTGCTGATCTTGCCCAGCCTTGCCTGCCTGCTCTCCTGCCCTAGCGCCTCGTGAGCGCTGCCTCCAGCCCCTGCCCAAGAGAAGAAGGTGCGTGGGTCCTGCAGCGCTGTGCTGCCAGAGTGCTATACTCGCATTGACTGTGCTCTGCTGGCTGTCTAGCGCCTCGTGAAGTGCTACACCTGTTTTCCAGCCCCCAGGACTCTTAGTCCTGCATTCCTGGACTTAGCGCTGCAACTTTACTCCTGCATGAGGAGGGCACTTTATCTGTAATGCCCAGGAAGAGGAAGGAGCTGGCGCCTGGAGCGCTGTGCTGCGAGGGAATCCTGGCGTGTGGGATTCCCCCCTACATTTTTCCAAAGGAGCGGGTGCCCACCCCGCATTTATGCTGTTGTCGCAAGCGGGTGCCCACCCTGCTGTTGTATCGCATTTTGCAGCCTTCGTGGGTGCCTAACCCGCGCTTTTGCGGCGCTTCGCATTATTATTGAAACAGCGGGAGCTCACCCCGTGTTTCTGCCGCATTTGTATTTTATTCCCACAGCGGGTGCCTACCCCGCGTCTTGCCTGCCTTCGAAAGTGAGTCGGGTGCCCACCCGCACTGGCGCCAACCAAAGAAATCACCGCCGCAAAGCACTGCCGCAGCCCGAGTGCCGAGGGAAGGAAGCCAGGCAGTCTGCCCAGTTGGGGGCGGAGACTAGCGGAAGCCATCTCCGCCTCCCCAGGACCGGGTGAAGCCAGGAGAGGTGCGGCGTGGTGAGCGGGGCTCCCGTGCATGGTGAGAGCCCCGCGGCAGCAGCTGAGGCAAAGAGGAGTCCTGCGGCGGAGGGGGGGGCCGAGTCACGTTGTCGGTGCCTGCCCCTCCGCGCTGCTGATGAGGAGAAGGCTCCGCTGAGGGTGGAGGAGAGGTCCCAGCAGTGGGACCTGTCGGGCACATTGCCGGTGCCCGGAGACTGCGGAGACACCCAGAGAGGCCCCGGACTGCCGGTGAGTGGGGCCCATTGAGGAGTTGGGGGTGTGTCGGGGCACATTGCCGGTGCCCGCCCCCGGTGCTAGTATTCTGTTGGGGGCTACACAGCGGTGCTGCAGTTGCGGCCCGCTGCAATGATTTTGGGCCAACTCTGCTTAGGAGTCCAAGAGTGGGGCTCCAGAGGCACTGCAGGTGCCAGTGACCCTTTTTTCTTTTTGGCATCACGGTTGCACCGCCGGGCGGGCAGCTGCAACGAGGGGGTGGTTCCTGGTATGTGGAGCCCAAGAGCGGGGCTCCCCAAGGCCCTGTAAGTGCCTGGGCTGACTCTACTTCACACAACTGCCCCGCTGGACAGTGGGCAGTTGCAACGTTTGGGCAAGTCGGTGTTCAGAGGCCCAGCAAAAGGGCTCCCCAGGCCCGGGGCGCCAAAGACTAATCAGCCACAGTGGGCACGTTGTTTGGGATGCCAGGTTGTGCCATGCCCCCGGCTATTGAGGTTCATACCTGACGTTACGCCTTATGTGTTGTTTATGCTGGGGTTGCCTCTATGCTAATGATGTATGCTTAAGGACCCGGCACTTATGCCAATGAGGTTTTATGCCCACTTCATGCTGTGGTGTTTTTCATGCCTAATGTGCATGCCTGATATGAGGTTCTGTGTCCATGACTTTATGCTAATTTTCAGGCCTAACGTCCTACTAGGATGATCTCAGGTGGTTCATGCCTGACCTAATGTGTTTAGGCCCCATGCTAAAGTGAGTTATGCAAATGTGTTTATACCCAATGAGACGCAGGCTGATACAATGCGTAAGGTGTTACATGCCTACTGTTTTCATGCCTACTGTTGCGCCTAAGGGGTGGTGATGCCCAGAAGATGCTAATATAGTTAGGCATAAGGGGTTCATGTTATCCCAAGGATGCATTCATTTTATGCCTGGGCGCATGCATTTATGCTAATGAGATTTACACCTAATGAGGCCCTTACACTGTTACGGAGGTTTATGCCCATGTTTATGCATACTGTGTTTCCTGCGTCATGATGATGCCTACATGTTAACATGTTATGCCATGCCCATAGGACTAGGCCTAATGCTGTTACCCTGATGCTGATGTACTTTAGGCCTAAGAAGGATTCCAGTGTACGGCATTTATGCTAATGTAATGTCTCAGGCTCATGCCTGACTACGTCTTTATGCCTAAGGTGGGGCCTAATGGCCTGCAAGCATGTTTTCCTTTCAGGTCTGATGCCAATGTGTCCCCTGCTTACATTGCTGTTTTTCACGCCTCGTGCTGCTGTTATGCATAATGCTTTTATGCTTATTGTACTGTTGCTAGTGTATTTCGATGCCTCAAAGCTAACAGGTTTTCCACGCCTAATGTCATGCATAAGGGGGTTTCCAGGCCTAAGGCTATGTTATGATGTTTTCAGGTTCATGCCTTCTGCCAATGTAATCTAAACTACGTGCATGGACTTACCAGTAACTACTGGCTGTCACTCACCTAATGCTGATGGACTTTGCATTTATTCTTTCTTTGCACTTGTGATGGTTCGGGCAGCGGCCCGATTGGCTCTGCAGTGTAAATAGTCCCCCCTGTAGACTGCTACCCGGTGCCGGTTGGCACAGTGTTACAACTGTGATTACCTTATGACGTGTTCTGCATAATACATATGCTGTTTTTTTCACCGAAACTGGTGTGGTCTCTTTTTGTAGTGTGCCTAGTGTGTCGCCTGTGAGTGTGCTGCGCAGATGCTTTACACAATGCCTCCGAGTTTGGCCTACCCGCTCCGCACCACGCTACCCCGTTTCTAACAGAACAGCACTCTGCTGACAAGCTTGTCCAACCAATTCCAGCACATCGTGATGTAGTGCTGGAACAGCAACTCTGGCGAAATAGGACCGGCTGGGAACCTTCCATTTAGGGCAGATGGCTGACACCAATTCAAGGAAACCCACCCCTTCCACAAATGAAAAAGGGAGAAGGTCCAGCGCTAACATTTTAGCCAGCTTTGCATTGTACAACAGTGCTGTTGGGTGGTTGCGTTCATACTGCCCCTCCTACCTAAACATGCTGAGAATGGTAGGCTGGATTTTTTTCCTTTGTGGTGCAGCTGTATTCTTGAACCCAGTTAGGCTCAATGACGCACTTTTTTTCATTGCAGTACTCGGTTGCCTTGGTGTCTCAGGCTGACTCTGAGTATGACTCTTACTGCGGTGCCACTGAGATGTTGCTGAGGATGTGGGTGGTACCACTACACTGCTGGGGACAGGGCTAGAAATGTCTCCCTCTTGTTCACCTTCCACTGCCATCATATCTTCCCCTAATTCTTCATCCCCAACAACAGCAATGGGTTAAGTTTTACTTTTTTCTAAACAAAGTAGGTGAGCCTCCCAATGGATACTGTGGTGTATTCTGAGATGACTTGTTTGGCCTCCGGTACCATAGTTTGTACCAAGCTTACCCCGCCTAACAGCCTGTCAACAAATTGAGCATATAGCAATGTTCTCCTCCTTACTGCTAACCGAAAAGAAGTCCCAAACTGGGGAGGAGAACTTTCTGGCGCTGCTGGATGTGCCACTTTCAATACCAGATGAACTGGAGGGTGGGCCTGGAATTTGACTCTGTCCAGTTACACTACCACTACCTACTGAGGTGGTGGTTGAGCTGGATGTAGGTCCCTGCCGGGCCTTTGCAAATATGGAAGCTGGAGGTCGTGTTGTTGTTACCTGTGTTGGAGGTATCCGTGCTACATCCCTCGCAGCGATTTTGGATAGGGTAATAATGTTGGTCTCCATCTCCTCGGGGCCGGGAGTGATGTTCGTGATGACTGGCTCGTCATCATCATCCCCCTCTTGTATATCTTCCTCCATAACTGTAAGGCTTTCTGGAACCTTCCTTTTCACTAGCCTTGTCTTGAGCCATGCATCACTCTCAGACTGAGCTGGTGGCTTCCAAGTGGCATCAAGATCATCAGAAGCGGGGCTTGAAGAAGAAGATGATGGCCTAACCCTCCTTTTCCTTGCTAGGGGTCTGGAAGACAATGGATCTTCTGAAACAGTGGCTTTGTCTGCAGGAAGCTCGATTTCCTGAAATGCCCCTACTTCAGGAGGAACAACTACTATTGTGGGCTGTGGCTGCTGTTGTTCTTGCGGCTGCTGCTGTTCTTGCGGCTGCTGCTGTTCGTGCAGCTGCTGCTGTTCTTGCGGCTGCTGATGCTGCGCCTGCTGCTGCCCACTTATCTGCTGAGTTTCCGCCTGCGTTGATTGGCTACTACTTTGCGATAATGACATTTCAACATCGCTGCTCGTTAGTAGACTGGCTACCTCTGCGACACTCATGGGCTTGCGCCTAGGTTGGTTGGGCTTGCCCGCTGATGCGGAGGTGCTGCTCCCAGCTTGGTCCCCGGACAACGCAGCTGCAGGCTTAATTTTTTGTTTCCCAAAAAACATCTTGGCCGGCACACCAGTCTTGGTAAGTGCCACTTCCTTTTCTGTTCCTTCTTCTCACTTGCAACTTTCTTGGTACTGGAGGACCTGTTACCTTTCTTTGGGCCCATCTTCTTCAGATGTCAGCAGGACGCAGGTGCACAAGTTGCAGAGATGTCTTTGGTCACACGTGGACGTGACGTGGTGCGCAGCAGGACTTCTGTCTGGCAGTACAACGGGTGATGATGACACCTCCTCCTCTGTCTTTTTGTGCACCTAAAAGCAAAGAAGCCAGGAGAAGAACATCAGTGAAATGTTGCATTTGTTGTTGTGGTTCAATTACTACTAGTACAAACAAACAAATAAAAGATATAACTTAGTGTAGCCATTTGTGAGACTTTGTCAACAAGGGCTTTCATGGTATACTGTGTACACTCTCAGGAAGGATAGGAAAGAAGAGGAACAACAACAAAAATACAAATGTAATAGAAGTGGACCCTGTTTGGCATTAAATTATGTGCTCATCACATCATTCAGGGAGCTGCAGCTGGCAAAGGGGATGGATGGAAGCAGTAAGCCAAGAGGAAACCCATGCAGGCCTATATGGCAAAAGCAGCACACTTATAACTCCCACCAGAAATGGCCGCCAGCCACATGGACACTCACAAATCACAAGCAACAAGCAGGAGGCCTGGAAAACAATGTACTGAAAAAGGCCTATAATAGCCAGGCAAAGGATGCATGCTAAAACACACTGCTTTGCCTTTAATGCAATAAAATGCAAAAACGAAAATCCACAGGGCTAAACAAGGTCTGCAAGGTACACAACACACCACACACAACAAAGGGATTTATTTAACACACACCCAAAAAGAACCGAAATACCCCCAAAAATACACATTTTGCAATTCAATCCAATGCCATCCATGCCCTAAATGATTCAACAGAACACACAGAAACAGTTGTTTCATGCACCCGTGACAACCTCTGAGCCTACTGGATGAAAAGCCAGTTGGCAGACTAGGCCACAAGCTTGCAGGCCTATGGCAAAAGCACACTGCTGGCCTTCAAAATGGCCACCATCCACATGGCCAGGCCCACACAACTACAAGAAACTGAAGACAGACAATGCAGGTCTATTGCAAAAAGCACACTGCCTGGCTTCGAAATGGCCGCCAGCCACATGGCCAGGCCCACACAACTACAAGAAACTGAAGACAGACAATGCAGGACTATTTAAAAAAAGCACACTGCCTGGCTTCAAAATGGCCGCCAGCCACATGGCCAGGCCCACAACTACAAGAAACTGAAGACAGACAATGCAGGCCTATTGCAAATAAGCACACTGCCTGGCTTCAAAATGGCCACCAGCCACATGGCCAGGCCCACAACTACAAGAAACTGAAGACAGACAATGCAGGCCTATTGCAAAAAGCACACAGCCTGGCTTCAAAATAGCCGCCAGCCTCATGGCCAGGCCCACACAACTACAAGAAACTGAAGACAGACAATGCAGGCCTATTGCAAAAAGCACACGGCCTGGCTTCAAAATGGCCGCCAGCCTCATGGCCAGGCCCACAACAACTACAAGAAACTGAAGACAGACAATGCAGGCCTATTGCAAAAAGCACACAGCCTGAATTCAAAATGGCCGCCAGCCTCATGGCCAGGCCCACAACAACAAGAAGCCTAGGCCACAAAGGAAACACATGCAGGCCTATATGGCAAAAGCAGCACACTTATATCTCCCACCAGAAATGGCCACCAGCAACACATGGACACTCACAAATCACAAGCAACAAGGAGGAGGCCTGGAAAACACTGTACTGACAAAAGGCCTATAATTGTTAGGCAAAGGATGCATGCTAAACCACACTGCTTTGCCTTTAATGCAAAAAAATGCAAAAACGAAAATCCACAGGGCTAAACAAGGTCTGCAAGGTACACAACACACCACACACAACAAAGGGATTTATTTAACACACACCCAAAAAGAACAGAAATACCCCCAAAAATACACATATTGCAATTCAATTCAATGCCATCCATGCCCTAAATGATGTTTAAATTCAACAGAACACATAGAAACAGTTGTTTCATGCACCCGTGACTACCTCTGAGCCTACTGGATGAAAGCCCTGCTGGCAGACTAGGCCACAAGCTTGCAGGCCTATGGCAAAATCACACTACCGGGCTTCAAAATGGCCACCAGCCACATGGCCAGGCCCACACAACTACAAGAAACTGAAGACAGACAATGTAGGTCTATTGCAAAAAGCACACGGCCTGGCTTCAAAATGGCCACCAGCCTCATGGCCAGGCCCACACAACTATAAGAAACTGAAGACAGACAATGAATGCAGGCCTATTGCAAAAAGCACACGGCCTGGCTTCAAAATGGCCACCAGCCTCATGGTCAGGCCCACCCAACTACAAGAAACTGAAGACAGACAATGCAGGCCTATTGCAAAAAGCTCACAGCCTGGCTTCAAAATGGCCGCCAGCCTCATGGCCAGGCCCACACAACTACAAGAACCTGAAGACAGACAATGCAGGCCTACTGCAAAAAGCACACGGCCTGTCTTCAAAATGGCCGCCAGCCTCATGGCCAGGCCCACACAACTACAAGAAACTGAAGACAGACAATGCAGGCCTATTGCAAAAAGCACACGGCCTGGCTTCAAAATGGCCGCCAGCCTCATGGCCAGGCCCACAACAACAAGAAGCCTAGGCCACAAAGGAAACACATGCAGGCCTATATGGCAAAAGCAGCACACTTATAACTCCCATCAGAAATGGCTACCAGCAACACAAATCACAAGCAACAAGCAGGAGGCCTGGAAAACACTGTACTGACAAAAGGCCTATAATTGCCAGGCAAAGGATGCATGCTAAACCACACTGCTTTGCCTTTAATGCAATAAAATGCAAAAACGAAAATCCACAGGGCTAAACAAGGTCTGCAAGGTACACAACACACCACACACAACAAAGGGATTTATTTAACACACATCCAAAAAGAACAGAAATAATCCCCAAAAATACACATATTGCAATTCAATCCAATGCCATCCATGCCCTAAATGATGTGAAATACATTCAACATACACCAAAGAAACAGTTGCTTCATCATGCACCCACCCATGACTAACTCTCGGCCTACTGGCTAACCACAACAATTTTAGAAAAAAATAATGATAAGTACCAACATTTTAGTTGCAGCAACTGCATTGCCCCAATCAAACAAACAATAACACCAACTTACTTGTAAAATCTCAAATCCTAAAGTCCTCAAATCCAATGATAATGATGCAGCAGGCACAAAGAGTGATCCTTCCAGCTCAAAATCCAAAGGAAGAATGAACAGAAGATGGACAAAGCACTGGGAGGAGCCTGCTGTACAGGAACAGGAAGCTGGAGACTCTGTGGCACTCCTTGCACAAAAAAGGACAGCCAAATGTCAATCTGAGGAGTTTTTTTCATCCAAATCATCACTTACAGAAGGTTTTATGCTGCTAGAGATATTATTCTTCTCCAGATTGAAAATTTTGCGTGTTCGGGATCGCAAGCTTCACCAAACTTCCGCCGCATGTCCGATGACGCGTCCAAATGACGTGTTCGCGATCGCACGCTCTCTCTCGTGGCCTCGATGGTGCAAAGAATGACGTGTTCACGATCGCACACTCTCGCGGTGTCCGATGGCGTGGCGAATGACGTGTTCGCGATCGCAAACTCTCGCGGGATAGCACGACCGGCTACCAGTACCAACATCTCGTGGCGCACGCGAATGGATAAGAAAACTCGTCGGCGAATGCAGGATCGCGGTAAGTCGCTACCGCACGCGCAAGAACGCATTTTTAAAGCGCAAACATGAAAATAATTCCGCTACGCAGCGGGTCGCGGAAGTTTCAACATTTCCGCATTCTCCGTGGAACGGGAAAATGTCCAAATTTCGCAAATTCCGCGAGCGGAACGGAATTTACCGCCCACGCCTAGCAGTGTCCCAGGAGACCAGCCCGGCAAGAACGCTCAATGATCCACACTTCTCACCTCAAAGTATTCCCATGAGGAGGGACAGTATCACAGGGGACCAGTAGAAGACAGGCATATCACAGTGAATCAAAGGTTCCCCCACGAGGAAGGCCAGCACCCAGGGAGACCCTACATATACAAGCAGAGTGTTGCTCCTATCATTAATTTTTGCCCCAGGACGGGATATCCGACACCATTCTGATAGAGTAACCTGTCCACCAACATATAAAGCACGACCTTAATGGATTACTTGACCATTATGACCTTTTTTGCTCTGCACTGCAAGGAAAGTGGTTTATTATAGGGTGCGGTTGTGTGACCTCACTGTGTAATAAACTCACTACCTGTACTGGGTCCAGTGAGGCTCATTTGTGAAACCTCAGCTCAACCCAGTTTAATTTTCATGGCCCACTTGTGAGGGCTTGCCTGAGGGCTAATTGGAATTTTCTAACTTTGCAGACTCAGATTGCTTGTTACCTTTAGGTGGTAGCATCCAGTAATGGATTAATGCTCACCTGTGACATCTGCTGTGTCCTGCACATCATGAGCTCAGAACTTGGAACTCAGCTTCTCAGATTCTGTGGTGAATAATTTTGAATAGTAAACAACACCTAAAGTTAGAGAATGTATTTGATGAAGCATTATTTAAGTGCTATAAACAAAGGAATTAATAAGGGCAACAATAACAAACGTTGGCTGCCAAACGCATAGTCAGCTCACCCAATTTAGAGTCCAGCGGACCACCAGGTTTACACTAATAGAGCACAATGTACTCCTTCAGTGTAATCTTTTCTCTGATGACCAGAGAAAGTATGAGACATCGGAGGTAAGCCCTTTCACCGTCCACCCTTTATAGAGTGGGTGGTCAGATGGCTTCTTTTACTGTCCATCATATTCACAAATATCCTGGCAGTGAGGGACAGTTAAAATGAAAATATAAAATAACATGTAATACACCTACACTGTGGGAGGAAAGAAAACTTCCTTGGTGTTGGGGCTATTTGTTTTCACTCATCCACAAACAAACTCCCACTCTAAATGACTTTGATAAAGCGCTGTGATGGTGGTTCATACAAACCCATAGATTGGACTTAGGACTGACAGTAAACTTTAAAACTGGAGGGTGAACTCTTGCCGGACATATCACCCTGACTGACTTTAGTCCACCTGCCAAACTCTAAACCAGGCCCCAGGATGGGAATTATAGACTGTTGAATTCTATAGTCTAATAATATTTTAATGTTCTTTTAGGAAAGACTCTAATATTCTTAAAATTATGCATTCAAAAAGCTCTCAGGAAACTGATTTTATTTTACCAATGCACATCATTGTTTAAGACCAGTAACTCATGTTGCATCATGTATTAACAACAGCTTATTTCTACACATTTAATATACTTATGTATTTAATGGTGAACTTCTGCTAATATGCCAGAATCTCTAAATGGTGTATTTAATTCACAGACTATTTTTAGATCTTATCAGATATATAAATTCAGGATTTACAGCAGGACAATGCTCATCCTCTCAGATCTGTTTGCCCATCTGTGATCTCAGGGAGGAGAAGCAGTGAAACCTGCTGACTGCAGATATTGTATCACTTTACTGACCTTTGAATGTCTCCCTTCTAGAACTGGTCAATGCACTCAATATCTGTTCCCTTCTCTCCCATTGGCCACAGGTGTTGTCGATAAGATCCGCTTGGTCAATGCTGGTGATGCCTGCAACGGGAGGGTAGAGGTCAGGCATGGGAAGCGGTGGGGGCCGGTCTGCGATTCTCAATGGGATATGAAGGATGCTGAGGTGGTCTGTAGACATCTTGGATGCGGATCAGCTTTAAGAGCACCAATGAACAATGGAGTGTTTGGAGCAGGATGGCACCCAGTGTGGCTGAGTCAGATTCGATGCACAGGAGCAGAGGCGTCTTTCTTCGACTGTCCGCATGATGCGTGGGGACATAATGCCTGTCACATCAGAAGTGATGCTGGAGTGCAATGTTCAGGTAAGAGAAAGAAATACAAGAGGAACATTTAAGTTATGAAAACTAACATCAAGAAAGATACAAATGTAGTAATGCTATGACTGCTGAAGCATTGGACAGAGCGAATTGCATGCTGTGGGTGTGTGGTGATAACTCATCTCCAAGTCTATCACTTGGTGATTCATAACAATATGGGTATCCCAGAGTGTGATGCAGGATGACTCATTGATAGTGCCAGCCAATCACAGTGCCTGTGTCTCTCTTGTACCCTGTAGCATCATGGTAAGGAATTACCATATAATAGAAATGCCAACACCTATACTGGGTCATGCATGAGAGGAGGCAGCAGAGCTTCAAGAGTCGATCAACAAGCAGGTATCTTCAATCAGACACTGTCTACTTCTGGAGAAACTCCCAAATCTTGGAAAGGAGGTTTGGGAGCCTTGAATGTTCATCCCTGTGCATCCGTGCTTCCTTGTGAGCTGGGCTGCTGATGGTAGGAGCAACAGGGAAGGTGAATAGGAGGATAAAAGACAGAACAGACAGACAGGAGTGAGCAGCAAGGAGAGAGTTGGGAAGCTATTTTATTTAACTGGGTTAATAGATTTAGGTGGTTTTTTTCATTTCATTGTTTTGATTTATTTTATTTAAAATAATGTTTATATAATGACTGAGGAAGCTGTCTGTTTTTATCTACCTACGTCTATTTCTGGTGTTTTCTAGGCCCGTATCGGAACTTTAATTACGCCGGAGTAATTGGAGTAATTTCTGTACACCTGCTCACGTAATTTAGAGGGTAAATCCTGCCATGAGAGCACATTTATTGAGCATGAGTGGGTGATTGCGCTCGCTACTTACATTCTGCTTCATTCAGTAAATTCCATAGCACAAAATGCTTCTTCACATCCACTTTGTGTTAATAAAATAGTGCTAAAACATGGATTAAGTTGGGGGAAAATCCGACTCTAAGAGCACATTTGGTGAGTGGCTGCTCACACTCACTATTCATGTTCTGTTGCATTCAGCATATTTCTTCCCTCACATCCAATATGGACATAAGAAGTAGCACTAAGTCCAGGATTATGCCCACCCATTGTTTTTACTTCTAGAGGCCTAGGCCCAAGCCCCCACTCACTTTGGACTGGTCATCCGACCAGTCTAAGGCCCTTCTCAGACCCGACCCTCTGCCGCGAGGCCTCACCTCACTGTGCTCCTCCTCTCTCCCTCTCCATCTACTCTCACTCTGCTCCCACCAACTCCTTCACACTTTCGCTTGGACTTGTGCTTTGTACTCTGCCTTTTGTGCTGTATTGTGCTTGGCGTCTCTGAAATTTGTTTTCTTGCCCTTTTGTCTTTTGTGCTTTGGCTCTTGTGCTTTTTCTACTTTTGTGCCCATTTGTCTTTTGTGCCCATTTGTCTTTTGTGCCCATTTGTCTTTTGTGCCCATTTGTCTTTTGTGCCCTTTTGTCTTTTGTGCCCATTTGTCTTTTGTGCCCATTTGTCTTTTGTGCCCATTTGTCTTTTGTGCCCATTTGTCTTTTGTGCCCATTTCATAGCTCAGCACAGTCTGATGTGTTCTTTCCTAGTCTTTTTGTGGCAGTATTTGTGCCTGTTTTTGTTGCCTTGACTTGTTGCTTTTTCTGATTTCGCTCCTCTTGTCTCTCCCACTTCTCCCTTCGCCTCAGGAACTACCCCACCTCCTCCCTCCCTCGCTTTTCCCGCATCTATCCTCCGCCCTCTCCTTACCTGTTCTTCCCATGCCTTCTCCCTCTACGGTTTCCCACCCATCTGTAGTCTGAACCTTACGCTCCTCCCTCTCCTAGGACATACTTAATGGCCACTGTGCAACCCTATTGAGCAGGTGCCTAGGCCCTAGTTTCCATTTACCTTGGACTGGTCCTCTAACCAATCAAAGGCCCTCCTCGGACCAGGCCGTCTGCCTCACTGTGCTCCTCCTTTCTCCTTCTCCATAATCTCTCATTCTCCTCTCTGCTCTAACTCACTCATTCACTCTCTCACTTTGACCTGTGTTTTATACTCTGCTTGGTGTCTGTCCCTGCCTATCGTCTGTGCTTGTTTCTCATTTGTGCTTGCCTCTTGTGCTCTTTTTTTGCTTGTTTGTCCTTTGTGTCAGTTTGTCTTTTGTGCCCATTTCATTGCTCATCCCAGACTTCTGTACCCATTTTTGTGCCCTTTCCTAGCCTTTTTGTGCTCGTATTTGTTCCCGCTTTTATTGTCTTGGGTTGTTTCTTTTTCTGCTTTTGCTCCTCTTGTCTCTCTCATTTTTCTCTTCTCTTTGGGGACTCCTCCCCTTTCCTTACCTGTTCTCCTGTGTGCCTTCTCTTACTGCAGTTTTCCACCCCTCTGTAAGCCCTCCCCCCAAGCTCCTCCCCCACCTGAGACCTACTTAATGGTGGCTGCTGCGTGACCCCATTGAGCGGGTGCCTAGGCCCTAGCTCCCACGTACCTGGTCCTTCTACCAGTCAAAGGCCCTACTCAGAACTGGCCGTCTGCTGCAAAGCCCTCGGATTTACTCATAAAGGCCTCATTCACATTAATGGACACACACTCGACCCAATCTTCACAGCCCGCAGCAAGATTTCCTTCAGCCACATCACTCCACTCAAAATACACTTCTACATCAAAGCAAACCAAAACCAGTCAGAAACTTCAGTCGCAACTGGAACAACACAACAGAAGCAAACTGGATCCAACCTGCCTATCCTCACAAGCAACCTATAGAACTACCTATCCACTTTCCACAACTGGACCTCAGACTGCGCCTACACCTTCGTTCCAATGAAGAAGATCAGGCATAGAAGAATTCACATTCAAGCATGCTGATACAAGGAATACCTAAGAGACTAAAAGCGTCTTTGCAAATAACTAGAAAGAAGATGGAAATCTGAAGACAAACCCTCTAGTGACACCCACAAATCCACACTCAGAAGATACCTTGCCCAGATCAAAGAAGCCAACAAAGCTGCCCTTGTGCTCATGCTAGAATCCTGGTCCAACTCTGGCAAAGAGCTCTTCAACATCGTCAAAGTATTCATCAAGCCAACAGCTGCCTCCAGTACCATCATCCCCTCACAGGTCATCTGCAATGACCTTTCTGACTTTTCCCCAATAAAATACTTAAGATCAACACCAACTTCGCATCCCAACCTACCGTGAAAGACATCAATACCGCAAACCCCCTCCACAAAAAGGAACACCCAAATTCTGGAGCCCTCTCACCACAGATGACACTGCCAGAATGATGCAGACCACCCACTCAGGGTTCACTGCAGACCCTGCCCTCACCACATGTACATCTTGGGAAGCACACTGATCAGCACTAACCTTACCACCCTAATCAATTACTCCATCCTCAATGGAAACTTCCCAGAATGCTGGAAACATGCAGACGTCCTTGCCCAACCAGAAAGATCTCAGCAACCACAGACCCATCTAGCTCCTTCCTTTCCTGGCCTAAGTATTAGAGAAAGAGTTCAGCAATAAACTCTCTGCCCACCTTGAACAGCAACACCTCCTGGAATCCACCCAGTCAGGGTTCCACAGGAACCACAGCACCGGACCTGCCCTCCTGGGAGCAACGCATGACATCCGGGCCATCATGGACAGAGGGGAAACCGTCGCTCTCAGCCTGTTTGACCTCTCAGTGACCTTCGAACCCATCTCCCATGGCAATCTCATTGCCAGAATCCAGGACTCAAGAATTCCAGGGCCCGCCCTATGTTGGATTGCCTCCTTCCTCTCCAACAGGACTCAACGAGTCAGAATCTCCACTTTCACCTCTAAACATTAGAAGCTTCTCTGTAGAGTCTCCAACGGCTCTTCCCTCAACTTATTTCTGTTTAATGTGTTCATGGCACCCCTAGCCCACACTATCAGAGCCCACAGCATCAACACAGACTCCTACACCGTCGACACTCAACTCATACTCTCCGTAACTGACACAAACAACACCACTAGGACCAATTTCACCTTCTGCATGTTCACCGTGGCCAACTGGATGCGAGAGAACTTCCTTAAACTCAACACAGACAAAATGGAGATCCTGATTTTCAGAAACAAGGGATCATCTTGGGACTCCTCCTGATGGCCACCCGACTTAGGTTCCACGCCCACCTGTACAGACCACACCAGAAACCGTGGCATCAACCTCGACGACAACCTCGCAATAAAAAAACATGTCAACGCTCTGGTCGCATCCTGCTGCCTCATCCTCAGAATGCTTCACAAGATTTTCAAGGGACTCCCCATGCACAGAAGGCGAATTGTCATCTAGGCCCTCATAACCAGTAGACTCCACTACGATAACTCAAACTACGTCAGCATCTCCAAGAAGCTCACACAAAGATTCCACACCATCTAAAACACCGCCACCAGACCCCTCAAACATCCACGCCTACAAAGCCTTCCACAACACTTGACCAGCATACCTCAACAACCGACTTCAACTCTACCAACCTTCCAGACAGCTACGCTCCATATCTTTTTTCCTCTTACGAGTCCCATGCATCTGCATAAGCAAGTCAGGCCGGCACGCCTTCTCCTTCATCGCTGGCAAGCACCCAAACATACGGGTTTAGTTGCATGTTTTTGAAAGTCAGTACTGTAAACAGTTAATAATTAACGTGTTTGATAACATCTGTGGGTGGGTGGGCGGGGTATTCAAGTGTCTGATGGGAGCCTGGGCAGGTCTTGGTAGCGGGGAGTGGGTCAGTAGAATTGTCAGCTATTGGTTATTAGTACATCAGGGTCTATTAGGCGTTTGTTGTAGTGTCTTATGGGATTTGTAGTAGCGAAGGTTGGGAGACGATCAGCCTGTTTGACATGATTGGCTTACTTGGAGGGGTGGAGTCACGCTATATAAGTTGAAAGGGAAACAGCAGTAACAAGCTGAACACCGTATTCTGTTAAGAAAAGAAAACGTTAAGAAGGAGATCATTTTTTGTGACACGATGAAGGTATGGGGGATGATCTCGTAGTTTTGTTGATGGGTACGGGTGAACTTTAAGTAGGGTTCCACACTAGGAGATGGGGAAAGCTCATGGTGGGTTTTGAATTAGGAATGGAGGTTAAACACGGGAGATGAATGGGGAGTGGGGAGAGGCTGCTTTGGGCACATCTTTTTGCGTGTTATTGCGCATTTAGAGGGAAAACGTTGATTATTGCTAAAAACAACATGACAGGAATGATTTGATGCAATGCAGTTATTGATGTATACGGGTCTAAATACGTAAACTAAATGTCAATATTTTAAATTTGTAGGGAACCCCTGAAGAAGGGCTATAAATAGCCCAAAATGTATTGGGTAAAGAAATGAACCTCTGAGGATGTTTTATGCATTCGTCATGCGCCAGAAAAAGGCCCGGATCGGCATATCTGTTCGCATTAGAAACTGTTAAATGCATAAGGGCCTCACATGTGACAGGATGTAAAGAGACGAGAAATATGAACTTTTGGATTACATGGAATAAAATTGCTGAAACGTGGATACATTTGCAGTTGTGGTTGTTAACGGTTAAATAAGCTGTGCATCCGGCGGTGAGTGTAACTTCGCTCCAGCTTCTGTTGTGTTTACATGCACGTGGCACTTGGGCAAGCCGCGTTTCCGGGTTGCACGCTAAAGTTTAAATTCTGACTAATATTGGATAGCGAATAAACCAGTGTTAACAGGAGTGCACTTGGCTACCCCCTTTTGAATTCAAAGATCAGAAATGTGCCATATTTTTACAGATACAGCGCATTCCTGACCTCTTCTTTACATGCAACGTAGCGCTGTAAGGTGTTTTGCTGGATTTCGTACTGTGAAATAATGATAAAGCAGGGCCCGTATATCAGTTCTTCATTGAATAGGTTATAGGTGTTCACAAACATTGTTTGACTGTCCCACAATAGAAACCACTGGCACACTTCTCAATAGATCCCTCACCTTGAGCGGCCTTGCCTGGCTTGATAAATCTAGAGTAATGCAACGGAGCACAAATCGCTGCGTTGTGTTTCTCTGACCTGGGAATACTTTCCATTGGTGGAGCGTGGGTGTTCCATGGGTGGAGCGTGGGCATTCCATGGGTGGAGCGTGGGCGTTCCATTGGTGGAGCGTGGGTGTTCCATTGGTGGAGCGTGGGTGTTCCATTGGTGGAGCGTGGGTGTTCCATTGGTGGAGCGTGGGTGTTCCATGGGTAGAGCGTGGGCGTTCCATGGGTGGAGCGTGGGTGTTCCATGGGTGGAGCGTGGGTGTTCCATGGGTGGAGCGTGGGCATTCCATGGGTAGAGCGTGGGCGTTCCATGGGTGGAGCGTGGGCATTCCATGGGTAGAGCGTGGGCGTTCCATGGGTAGAGCGTGGGCGTTCCATTGGTGGAGCGTGGGTGTTCCCATGCATCGACCCCTGGATTTTGGTGCATTTCCAGATTTACCATTACTGGTAAACCTGGCAATGCAGCAAAACCCTCCGCCTCCCCAGGTGGGACATAACGAGGGGAAATATATTTGTTTCTCCTCGTTACTTCCTCTTCATATGTGTCCTGCACCAAAGGCTAAAGTAAAACTTTCTAAAAGTGGCATTTTCAGAATTGAAATTTAAAATGCAACTTTACCATAAGTTGTGATTTTAAATTGTGATTCCAGAGACAATGTGGCGTAACAGCCAGAGCTACTGACTTTGGAGTTGGGGATCCAGGTCTAGCCTCGGCTCAACATCCTGTGATTCTGGGCAAATCAATTAATATCCCTGTGCTGTCCTTGTGTAATGTAACTGGTGCTCACGTAAAGCGCTCCAATACCTTAGGGTCGAGTTTGCGCTACATAAAGCTGCAAAAAAAAGAGACACCAGTCTTATCTCTTCCCAATTGGAAATTACACTTGTAAAATGAAATAAGGCAATCCAAATGTCAACCTGTGGGAGACATAGGCCATACCGTAGTGAAAATAAGTACGAGTAGTATAATCAGTGCTGCAGGCCAACTGGTAGCATTTATTTTACAGGCCCTGGGCACATGTAGTGCACTTTACTAGGGAGATATAGGTAAATTAAATATGCCAATTGTATATATGATAATGTTACCGTGTTTTAGGGAAAGAGCTTAAGCAATTTAGCACTGGTTAGTAATGGTAAAGTGCTCAGAGTCCTAACTCCAGCAAAAACTAAGTCAACAGCAAAAACAGGAGGTCTGAAGGCAGAAAGTTAGGGGAAACCATGCCAAGGATTCCAGGTCTAACAAGCACATTTTGTCTAATTGTATCGCAGAGGAATTGCATCAGCATTTGGTGGATTCTAAGTTGTATTCTCCAAGAGAGCTAGAGAAGACATCTGACAAGTGGGCTAGAACCAGGGTGAAAGAAGGCCCATGGTGGGAGTGACGATAAGTAGGGTGCTCATACCTACCAGCAGGGGAAGGGGGCGAGCAACAACAACAATAAAAAGGGGTTTCTAATGGCCCCCAATGTTCTTCTCAGGCGAGGGCCCCAGAACACTTCCCAGTCTAATGGTAGGGATTAACAAGTTAAGAATTTGGATCCTACAAAGGCATCTGGAACATGCTTTGACTGTCACCAGTCAGGGCAAAAGAGAGGAGATCCACCATGCTTCCAAAAGCCCCCCCCCGTGCTGGACAATCCAAGATATTGGCTAGCATAGGAGTGGGGTTGGGAGTGTACTCTGGAGAGTCCAGAGGATATACTGAAGCTACTTTAGTTTTCATGGGGGGGTGGATGTTGAAGCCCTGGGTGTCTTACCTCCAAGCCTGTAGAAGTATAGGAAAAGGCCAAAGATCAATGGGACTGAGGTAGAGGATCAGAAGGATACAGGTGCCAGTGCCAATATGGTGGCAGCCAAACTGGTTTTCCCAGACCACATGATACCTGGTGTTAGTCACCAGTGCTGACAATGAGACTAAGCTCCATCCAATGACCTTGGTAAGCTTGGTGTGAAGAGGGTTTACTGCCTCAAAGAAGGTGGTTGTGTACCCTGCCATCCTAGTGGAGTGTCTGTTGGGAAATGATCTTGAGACTTCTGCATGGACAGAAGTCGAAAGGAAGGTTCATGCAGAAATGCTGAGTCTCCCTGAGTGGGTGTGTATTACTACTGGAGCACAGGTAGCACGTCAGGGAAGTCATGGGAACTTGGGTCCTGCAACAGTGACCCTAGGGACCCAGAGCAAGAGAAATGGCAAGGAGTCTGCTAAGGCAGCTTCAAAGAGGTCACAGGACCAGGTGGAGAGTTCTCCTGAGGTAGATGCCCTGGTGACTGAGAAGGGAACCAAAGCTGAAGGAGCCTGGCCTAACCTGGCAGAGCTTCTTAGTGCAGGGGGACCCTTCAGAGAGCACCTATGCCAAGGGCAAACGTTGAGCCCTGCTCTTGAAGGCCCTAGGCAGCAAGCTGCAAGGCAAGGAGAAGTAGATGTCAGTTGTACCCACAGGATCTACTGTGAAGATGAGTTTCTCTACACTGCCGCCAGGGACCCCAAACCAGGGGCAGCCAGGAGAATGTTAGTCCCCCAAGTGTACAGAGACTTTATTCTGACCTTAGCTCATAACATCCCTGTAGATGGACATCCGGGGCAAACAAAAACCTGGGACAGGTTTGTTGCCAATTTGTATTGGCCCCAGATGTCTGAAAAAGTGAAGGATTTTTGTCACCTGTCAAGCCAAAGACAAGACAGAGGGACAACTAAAAGCTTCCTTAATACCATTTCTAGTGGTTGGGGGTCCCTTTGAGAGGATATGATTTGACATTGCTGGTCCCCCTGGCTCTCCAACTGCATCTGGGAACAGATTATTTCTAGTGGTAGTGGACCATGAGACTAGGTACCCAGAGACTATTCCCCTCAAGACTGCCACTGACTCTGCAACAGCAAAGGCCTTACTTGATATTTTTACCACAATGGGGTTTCCTAAAGAGGTAGTTTCAGATAGAGACCCAAACTTCATGTTGCATACCCAAAGGCTATGTGGAATGAATGTAGTGTGAAGTATAATTTCAACACCCCCTTTCACCCCCAAACGAATGGTTTAGTTGAAAGGTTCAACAAAACATGAAAGGGCATGATAATGGGACTCCCTGAAATTCTCAGAAGGAGATGGGATGTCCTGTTACCCTGTCTCTTGATTGGCTACAGAGAGGTGCCACAGAAGGCAGCTGGCTTTAGCCCCTTTGAACTTCATTCAATCAATCAATCAATCATCAATCAATCAATCAGGTTTCTTATAGAGTGCAACTACTCACCCATTAGGGTCTCAAGGCTCTGTGGAGCAATAGGGGGAAGGGGGTGGGGAGATCTGCGGTTCAGTCAAAGAGCCAGGTATGGAAGTCCTTCCTAAATGGTGATTGCCTGAGATATAGAGGCAGGGAGTTCCAGGTCTTTGCAGCGAGGTAGGAGAAGGATCTTCCTCCAGCTGGCCAGGATGGCCAAACTTCTGTTTGTCCATTCTGTAAGATGTCCATTGAGTCTAGTTAGGAAAGGCTGGGAGGAGTATCCCAAAGAGCCCAAGTAAGAAATAGTGGACTATGTACTTGGCCTGCATTCACTTAAGGTTGAATACGTGAAAAGGGCAAGCAAAAATCTGAAGGTCAGTCAGGAGCTTCTCAAGCTCAGGTATGACCAACCATCAGCACTGGTTGAGTATGAAGCAGGTCAGTTGGTGTGGATGTTGGACCCTGTGGCTCCCAGGGCCCTCTAGGACACGTAGCCTAGGCTCTACTCTATTTTGGAGAAGAAAGGGGAAGTCACCTACTTGGTAGACTTAGGCACCCCAAGGAGCCCTCACAGGGTACTCCATGTCAATTGCCTAAAACCACACCAAGACAGGGCTGACATTACAATTCTGATGGTCACTAATGGTGGTCAGGAGGAGGAAACTGAGCCTCTCCCTGGCTTACTGTCAAACAACCCACAAGATGGCTCAGTGGAGGGTGTTTTCTTGTCAGACTCCCTTACTGACCAAAAGCAGACTGACTGCAGGCAAGTAATAAATTGGTTTCCTGAGCTCTTCTCCTTGACCCCTGGTCAGACAACATGGTGTGTACGTGATGTGGACACTGGTGACTGTCTCCCTGCCAAATATATGATATAGAGACTGTCTGACCATGTCAAGAGTTGCATTAAAGATGAACTAAGCAAGGTGATAGAGCTAGGGATGAAAGAACCTTCTGACAGACCCTGGGCTAGCCCACTAGCACTGGTCCCCAAAAATCACTCAAAGGGTGGAAAACCAGAGATGAGGTTTTTTGTGGATTTCAGGGTGTTGAATGTAGTGACTAAACCTGATGCACAACCCATCCCAGGGAACTGATGATCTCATTGACCGACTGGATGCAGCCAACCTCCTAGGCCACCTTGTAGGTAGAGGCCAAATGCAACGTCTCCAATCCGAGATTCATACCATTCTGGATTGGGAGGCTCTCAAGACAAAGTCCCAAGTCTGGGCTTTCTTTGGCTTGACTGGGTACTACAGGAGGTTTGTGGAGGGCTATGGCACCATTCACTCAACCTGACTCCAAAAACTTGGAAAGGCCAACTGCATTGGCATCAGGATGCCAAAAGGCCTTTGACATCCTGAAAGAGGCTATGTGGTCAGAGCCTGTCCTGAAGGCACCCGAATATGGAAAGGAGTTCATTGTCCAAACAGACCCTTCTGCACATGGGATTAGGGCAGTGTGGTCACAAACAATTGATGAGGGCCAGGATCAACCAGCTGGCAATATCAGGAGGTGACTCCTCCCTGAAGAGCAGCATTGCAGTGCCATTGAGAGGGAAGCCTTTGTTGTTGTTTCATCCCTGAAGAAGCTGAGACTGTACCTGTTTGGGACTTACTTCAAAGTTCAAACTACCCACATGCCTCTTAGATGGCTGATGCAGATGAGAAGAGAGAACCCAAAATTGATGAGGTGGCCCATTTTCTGACACCGTATGGGCTTTACAGTGGAACACAGCCCTGGGACTAACCACACCAATGCAGATGGACTTTCCAGGTTTTTCCACTTAGATGATAAGAACTACCAGGGAATAGGTTAGTTGCTCATCACCTTTCGTCTGGTGGGGGTTATTCAGGAAAGTTCCCTTTTGTGTCGTCACCCCCACACCTTTTGCACCAAAGCTGATGGTTATGACTCTGAAAGTGCACTGGAACCTGCTGCCCAGGCCCCAGTGCCAGTGCTTTCTCCCTAAACATGATATAGCAAGTTGGTACTCCCAGTAGGCAAGGACTTTAATCCCCTAATAAGTCCCTAGAAAAGTTTCACCAAGGGTACCCAGGGCATGGGTGCTGAAGGGGTCACCAGGGCCTGAACCACTATATGTGCCACCCTGAGTGACCGAAGTTAAGAGATGACAGCAGGCCTGCCATTGCAGACTGCAGGAACAGTGCAAATTGCTCCAACTTGAATTTGCTCCCACCGTGAGTGCCAAGGTCAAAACACTGTCTTTAATATATGTCAGTCACCTAAGGTAGGTCTCAAAAGCCCAGGCAGCAGGGTGCAGTATAGTAAAGGCGTGGACATATAAATGCAAGTTTATATGTCCCTATTGTAGTCCTTTCCATTAAAGACTATTATAAGTGATCAGCAGTCCATGGATAACAAGGCCTGGTGTCCGGGCACACTGGAGGTCGCCATCTCCATTATGGTACAGGCGAATAGGGTCATGTGTGGTATCAAATAACATGCCTCCTCACACCTGACATGATGTTACTGTCAGGACTTATGTGGCATGCACCCAGGCCGCTACTTTAGAAGTTTCCCACCTATTTGCCCCTGCCTTTCTTGTGCTCTGACTGGCAGTCTGCAGCCGCCATACCCCAGACAGGAATCTGAGCTCCTGCCTGGTAGTGTGAACGCTCCCAGGAGTCAGAAACAAAGGCCTGGTTGGGAAGGAGGTGCCATGTGTTTCCCTCGTGGCCCATTGTAGTTTTCCCTATGTTAGCCTAAATGTGCACGTCGTGGGCCACATTTTCACTTGCAAATGTTACTGTGTAAACACACTTGCTTTGTGCCACACTCTACTTTCACACGGAACCTGCCTGTGTTTTCACGTTCTGTTCTTTTCCTGATATTTAGAACATCCTAGACAAGGTCAAACAACAATGCCCCTTGTTATTCTCTCTGGTCAGGCACTAGCACCATGACATAGCATGAGAACGCAGCTGCTGTTTATGAGCACATATGTCTTGTCATATAACAGAGTAAGAAAACACTCATGGATCAAGAGTTTCGTGACAGCATCACTACATCAGCTGAGATGTAGAACGTCCATCTGCGTATGCTAAGGTATGAGGTCCACTACTAATCACAGAGATCTTTGATATATAATCATATTGCTTCAGTAGGAAGGAGGTGGGGGTTTAGGTTACTCTGTCTTATATCATGACAGGGCTTTTTCTAGCATATGGCACAATAGCCATGCTAATCAGGCCTGGGCGTAGTTCACAAAGTTTTGCTGCGTGGAACTCCGCGAAGTGACTAAAAAACTCCACGGAGTTCCGCAAGTAGTGGAGTGCAGTATGAACTACCGTTTGCACTGATCTTCCTGCCACTCCAGTAGAAGTTCTACCCCAGTGGCAGCTCACGCTTTCGAACTTACCGTTGGCGAGCACGAGCGGGGAGCTTTCTACACTCTGTGAGCTCCGTGGAATGCGGAGTGCAGAAAACTATGCAAACTCTGCGAACGGAGCGTAGTTCAACGCCCAGGCCTATATGGTGTTTCTGATAAGTAATTGCTTTCTAATTGTGGCACAAATATTTCATTTTAGGACACAATAGTTTGAATAAACATTCTAAACTTCCTTCGTGTCATGTATTTATCTTACTGTGGCCGAGTACGAGTGATAGAGAAAAAGGGTGTGTCCTTTTACCGTGATCCATGAGAGGGTCGAGAGGGTTGTGTTCTGGGGTGACAATTCACTTGTTTCTCTGGTAAGGTTAGGAGGGCAAGTGGGGCACTATAGCTAGTCGGGCACGGGCTCATAGGTACTGAGGTGTTATGGTGACTCAGTCCCTACATGCCAATGTTCTATGGTCCCAAACATAGTTCTGTTTCTGGGCAGAATCCCTGCTACAGAGATAATGCCTCCCTTCCAGACAGGATGGCTAGTGAAGTGGCCCATCAAGGCGGTGAGCTTTAAAGCATGCACTGCCTCTGATATGCACACAGGCTGACTCCCAAAGTAGTAAGCTGCCCTCCACCTGTCCCCAGAAGCATTTACACCCAGGCTAATGGGAAAATTAGTTAGTCAGAGGGTGTACACCCCCAGAAAGCTAGCCAGACCACTAGGTTGGGGTCCTGGTCTGTACAGCCAAGGAAGGTTTCTGCCATTTTTACAAGTGGCAGGATAGAGGATTCCCGGGTAGTAAAAGTGACACACATCCTCGGATGTGGTCACCCTAGGGGTGGAGTAGCCCATTGGCCACTTACACCCACAACCCTAATGCCCCTAAATCTAGGATTTAAGGGACATCCCTGACACCAGAGGCTTAGATCTGTGAAGACTGCAATGAAAGAGAAAGAAGAGACAGGAGTATAAGCTGCTCTGGTGATGACACTACTGAAACCACAAAACTACAACTCGTCCTTAAACAAAGACCGCTTCCTCCAGACAGAGGGACCTCTTTGAGAGTCAAAGGTACCTCCAGACTCCCCTGCACTAGTGGCACTAGTCCCCTGCAAACACAGGTAAAAACTCTTTCCTGGAACCAAAGAATCGCTGGATATCGGGCCCTTAGAGGAATCGCCCAAAAGTAGATGATCCAATGTTTTGTAGGAAACATAGTCATGACCTCCAGGAAATTTCAGGTGGCTACGTTCTCCCCGGACCTCTGGACGCTGAAGTACTGATTTGCTGACCTTACCACTAAGAAGGCTTGTTGGTGACCAGTCTGGTTGCCACTCCATTTACTCGACACTGCAACAAGAGGGAACCATCCAACACCTTCACGTGACCATGACAGTGGCCTCGTTGTTGACCTTTTGCACAAATGTCCTCGCTAGCACTGTCTAAGCTATAAACCCTGCTCTCCCAAGGCTTTTGCTTCAGCACCAAGGACAGCCAGGACCACACTGCACTCAGGCTTCTGAGGCCAGGTAAAATTGAACTGACTGTAGTGGCTTAGTCCTGGGACCTGCATCACCTTAACACTCTGTGGGTTCTACGTAACTCGACCTGCAAGTGACCGATTGTCACTAACACCTTTTGCCTGGGAAACATTCATTACAACGCAGGCATTACAATGCAATGCCTTTACAACGCAGTCATTACAACGCTGACCAGCACCTTCCCTGAGGTAAGCACCCGGCGGTGTGAGAATAGTAAATTATGTTGTAATGGAGCTTGAGTTGTAAAAACCAAGGGGCATATTCACAAGGTGCTATCGCCGAATTAACGGCACTTAATCGCAGCCAAAGTCATGATAAATTTACCCCCCATTCACAAGCCGGTGTTAACAGCCCACAGCACCAGTTTACCTGCGATAGCAGCCGCAAAAAACATCACCACAGAGGACCCTCGCAAATATCGCTAATGAGATGCAGAGTAGGCGTTCCCGTGACTAAAGCCGAGACAACAGCACACCTCAACATTCACAACGACCAGCCACATCCGCGATAAAAACACAAAACAGGCGACAAGGCGCGTTAGCACCAGGAAATCTACACCAGCTCTGACCTGGTGTAAAGTCGGACGGCAGCCTGCAAACCAAAAGGGAGCACAGCCCAGGGCCAAATCCGAAGGGCAACAGATGCCATGGAGCCACACATCATGCGGCCCGGACACCCAAGAGGGCCACAATACACTCCATCACCACCCCAGGAACACCCCAACCTGGCACCCCCCCAACCAAAGACATGCCACATCAGCCACACCTAAACATGTACAAAATATTCCGCCTGATGCCGCACAATCACAACTGGTGACATGGATGTGTCGTCACAGAAATGACCAGCACACATTCACTTTCGAAGCAACAAATTAAACTTTATTAAAATGAACAACGAAATGAAATGAAGACACATGGCCGCTCCCCTCCGGACAATACGTAGGTCACAGCCTGTAAGACAAAAAACATGATGAGAAGGTGTGTCCTGCGCACATCAGAGAACAGAGAGAGAGCGAAGGAGAGAGAGAGGAAGAGAGGGAGGGAGAGAGAGAGGAAGTGAGGGAGAGAGAGAGAGAGAGAAGAGGAGAGAGAGAGGAAGAGAGGGAAAGAGAGAGAGAGGAAGAGAGGGAGAGAGAGAGAAGAGGAGAGAGAGAGGAAGAGAGGGAGAGAGAAGAGGAGAGAGAGAAGAGGAGAGAGAGAGGAAGAGAGGGAGAGAGAGAGAGAAGAGGAGAGAGAGAGGAAGAGAGGGAGAGAGAGAGGGAAGAGGAGAGAGAGAGGAAGAGAGGGAGAGAGAGAGAGAGAGTGCCGCCCCTGCACATCCAGGCCACACTGCTCACCTGCTGCCACCGGTGTGTCTCCAACCACGTGCCGGTATGTAGGGCAGTTCACCAGATCACACATCTGATTCAGAGCCGTCAGCTGAAACAGAGCCCAGATACATGACTGGCACAGTACACACACTTGCACAAGACAACATTGCCTGCCCGCCCTTGCACACCCAGGCAGAGGCACCCCAACCCCTCCCGCCGCCCATCGGAGCATGCCCACCCATGAACACCCAGGCCTCAATGCTCACCTTCCGCCACCGGCACGTAGACAGGAGGTTCCACCACGTGCCGCTGCAAGCAACAAGTCCAGGGCCCGTTGACATGGCACCCTCCACATCATGCAGCCCAGCTACGCAGGCCACCAGGTCTCACGTTTGGTGCTGGGTCTTGATTACTCCATGGCAGAGGACATACCAGTGCACCCGGCATCATCGCAGGCTGCACACCCGCTCAGCACAATGGGTGCCACCAACTCTGGCATCCCGGAAGCGACGCCACGGGGCGGTAGGCCCACGCTGCCCTCTGGCCTACACTGCGGTCCAGCAGAGCTGTCCGGACCGCCGGGACGGGGCATCATCGCAGGCTGCACACCCGCTCAGCAGCTCAAGGTGCCACTAACCCTGTGCAACCACAGTCTGTACCACGTGGTGGTAGGCCCGTGCCATACTCACAGGCCTCGGATGCCTGCCACTAACCCTGTGTAACCCCAGTCTGCGCCACGTGGTGGTAGGCCCGTGCCGTACTCACAGGCCTCGGATGCCACTAACCCTGTGCGCAGCAACTCATGGGCCCTATATGAGTGCAAACTGTGGGGCGTCTGTCATCCAGTCACCACCGGAAGAGGAGAATGTGACGTCGTCGGCCCCTTATGTTGGCGGAGTCACATGGCCTGTGACGCCTGTGCCAGATGGGTGTGGTGTGTGTGGAAACCTGCCCTCAGGGAGTGGCTGTGACATGCTGATGACTAGACCAGTGACCTGCACACCACCAGCGAGTACTGCTGCGACGGGTAGCAATGAGGGCCCCCCTCTGTGCGTAAGCGGAGTGGACTGGCCTACCGTACGCCGGACCAGCGCAGGGCTTGCAACAATGACTCGTGGGCTCTGGGCGTGGTCCAGTCCATATCCGGACAAGGAAGTCACTGATGCGTGTGTCCCTGCTGCAGTGTTCACGGAACCCGCTACACAAGATGCAATGTCGCACCCCCTTACTGGCATCCCACATGATGAACATTATTGACGCAAGGGGAGGCACTGTCCCCACATTCATCCACACAGGAATGACATACGACATTACACAGCAGTGCGTCACTGGATGTTTATTTGCACATCCAGTGCAGTCATGCAGCTGGAGCAGTACAGGGCAATGCCGAGCCACACCACACAATATGGGCCAGTGGAGGACCAGCCAGTGTCCATCCCGGGATGACCTGTACTGCGGAAGAGGAAGGGTACAGTCCGCAGTCTGTCTGCTGTGTCATTGGTCGTCAAACAGCATGTGGCAATCCATGTCGCTGTCCAAGGTGAGTGCCTCGGAGTGTATTGGGGGTCAGTGGTAGGTCTTGAGGCCATGTGCAGCACCAAGCAGAAACAGGCAAGGTGGCGGTAATGGATGTTAGTGCCTGGTCCTCCTGACCACAGTCCCATCCATGTCCTCGTCCCCGGGTGTGTGTCCTGCCCCACCTGTGGGTGTTGCAGTGCCGGCTGCGGCACTGTGTGCCACTGACTCATCAGGGGCCGGAGGAGGATTGTCGGCCGCACTGTGTGGCAGTGATACATCAGGTGCCGGAGTGGTTACGCCTGCTGCACTGGGAGGCACAGACACACCAGGGGGGAGATGTGGATTGTGTGGGGGCAGCAGCATTCATCATCGCCACGCCTTGTGGCAGCAATGCCATGACGAGGACATGCAGGGCACGGTAGATCCCAGCTACATTTCGCTGATTTGCAGCGGCGGCTGCCATCCTTTCCCCTTCCATCCCCACCATGTCCTCCATGAGCCTCCGCATGTGTGCCAGCTCAAGGCTGGCATCGCTTGGGCCACTGTGAGCGGACAGGTATTCTTCCCTCCGCGTCATGACTCCAGAGATGTCAGTCAGGGCTCGCTGGTGACCATGGGGCAGACATAGACACCCAAGAATGGCATCCAGTTTGTTAGCCATGAGCTCGAACCCCACCCACACCTGCTCGGCTGACTCCCTCTGGCCCTCCAGCACACGGCGTTGGAAGGCCATTTGTTGTTCCTGGGGGTCTTGGGAGGGTGCTGGGGCTGTGGGTGCCTCATGCTGGGTGGTTTGGCTGGTGGGTGGGGTCTCATGGATGTAGCTGGGCTGCCCTGATCCTGGAGGTGAGTTGCGGAGGTGGTCAATGAGGTCCTGGATGGTTTGGATGTCGATGCTGGTGTTGTCCTCCTCCTCGTAATCAGTGAAGAGTGGCTGTGACTGCTCTGCAGGAGGTGTTGAAGATGCCCCTGCTATGTGAAGGGGAGATGGTGTATTACAATGTGTCCACATGTATGTAGCTGCATGGTACAGGTTGACATTCAGACAGCATGGCATTGTACATTGTGACAGTGTGTGGGTCTGGGCGAGGACCCAGGTTGATTGTGGGTATGCACTGTGCCCTGCTTGCATGTGCATGTGTTCCATTGTGCCCATCTCCCCCTGTCCCCCCAGTGCCTGGTGGTCACTCACCCTGTTGCGGTTGTGTTGTGTCCTGTCGAGCAGTGTCCGGTCCCCCGACTCCGGCCACAGTCTCCACACTGATAACCGTCGACACCAGCTCCTCCATGTCATCCAGCTCCAGCTGTGGTGCTGGGCCCCCACCTCCGGTCTGCGTTGCTGCCTTCAGGTTGGCAGAGAGTTTATCCTTGGTCTTCCGCTTGATGTCATTCCATCGCCTCTTGACCTTGTCCATTGTCCGCTTGTGCTCTCCGACGCATTCACCTTGTCGACGATGTCCCGCCATATTCCATTTTTGGTGCCCAATGACACGTTGGAGGTGACAAAGAGTTGTTGATGGTGTTCCATCACCTCCGTGACTATGATCCTGTTGGCCTGCGGACTGAACTTGGTCTTCCTGGTCTTCTTGTCCTTGCCCTTCCCTGTTCATGAACTCCCAGGCTGGTCATCTGGGGTGCTTGTGGGGTTGCGCTCGTCCTCTGCGCCTGCTCCGGCTGCCTCCATGGTGCTTGTGTGTTGATCAGTTTGTGCGTGGGTGTTTTTTTCTGCTTTTATGGAGGTTTTTGTTGCCTGCCAGGTGTGTGTTGCAGGCCTGGCGCTGCTTGTCGCTGGTTTCCTCATCGCGCTTTGGCCCATCGCGTATTTTTTGGTGTTGTGATTTGTGTTTTTATCTCCATCGTGGTGGTTGTATTGCAGACTTTCGTCCGCGGTTTCGGCAGACTATCTCATGGTACCGCCTTGTTGTGAATTCCACCTTGACACGGGGTTATTTTCCCTTGATAGGCTGCGTTATTGAAAGTTGCGTTACGCTACTCTTGCGGTAGTTATCACACGTTCTTGTGAATATACCCCCAAATTGTAAAAGCATGTGTTGTGATAGTTTGCATTGTAACGTCATACATCCCTTTTTCCCATTTACCGCAATGGCAAAGTTTACAGCATCGAATTGGGCTGATTTATGATTTATTCTAAAATACATAACTCCGGTTCTATGCATCTAATTGTGTTCATTTTGATGTCTAAATTCTTATAAAAATCTGCTTTTTTTATAAATTGGGGTCGGATTTCCTTTGAGCAGTGCCAATTACTTATCTTCCATGTTGGTACTCTAAAATACTCACATGTTCCTCTGGAAAAGCCTGACTGCTCTCTGCCGCACTACCAGGAGTGAGCTAAGGATTTATTATTGTCAATCCAAGGAGCATCTTTTGGGCATCTTGTAAATATTACATGGTGAAGCCTAAACAGCATCACCACATAATACTCCAGTTTCCTACAACTACTTCAAGGCCTAACCTCCCCTAGGATAAAATTGGAGTTACCTTATTACATTTGATAAGCTGTATTTCCAAATGAGAACAGGTTACTGGATCATTTTTGGTGTCTTTGGAATTGAAATGAAAACTCCTAACTAATGGTATAGTCAGATTTTAAATTAGAAATTTGAAAAATGCCACTTTTATAAAATTGCCATTTTCCTGCCTTAGCAATTCAGTGCTGTATTCTTGGTGTCCCTGACAGTTGGGTTTTGTGTATTCCTCCTAGACAGCCACATACAATAAAGAGCTTAAGTGTGCCTGGATGGGACATCACTTGTTGGATAGGAGGGCAGAGCTGGTCCCAGCCCTACTTAAACTTGAATTGGCAATGTCCTGCCTCCACACAAAAGAATGCATACCCCCTGTAGATAGTCATGAGCCAAGGAAGTAAAGGCATGATGCCTTGGGACTTCAAAGGGAAACCTCTGGAAGCTTCTGCCCTACATTCAAAGGCACAAGTGGGTTTAAATATTAGACCTTAGACACCAATTCTTCAATGCACTTCTGGACCTGTGGATCCTCTGCCAGGAAGAAGGACTGCTGTGCTCCTGAAAGGACTGCCATTCTGCTGGAATGCTGCTCTGAATGATTTCTGGCTTGCTGTGCTGACCTGCTGCCTGCTGTCCTCTTGCCTGGGTGAGAAGGACTGGACCTCCATCTCTTGAACCCAGAAACCATAGTGACTCCTAAGGCTGGTTGGCTGGGCACCTGATCTGAAGTCTCAGGGACACAACATACTTCCAACAACCTTGCACCTGCAATTAGACACTGCCTTCTGTGAGTCTGCCTTGCCAAGTGGTGCCATCCCAGTCCTGGACCCTTGGAAGTGGGCCTAAGGTGCTCTGCAAGCCTCTGTGGATCTAGGAGAACTGACTCATTGCCTCTGCTGCACGGCGCAATCCTGAGCAGAACCGATGCATCGCCGCTACTACATGGATCGGAACCGTTGCAAAGACCCGCATCACAGCCCGTCTTACGCATTGGAACCTTCACTGCGTGATGCATCCTAGGCACAGGCCATCAATTCTCTTGTCAGCGGCAGCCGCAATGACAATGCCAGACACCACATAGCATCTCCTCGGAACAGATGCATCAGTTAATTGTGTGATGCACACTCGATGCTTGACTTTTCATCACGAGCCCTTGTCGTTGGGATCTAAACGACGAGACAAGACATCACACCAGATTTTCGCTGCATCTCGGATTCAATGCATTGCTTCTGCTGCCCGGCGCATCTTCAACGTAGATCCTCGCAATGCTCCACAAATCAGGATTTATGGTACTCAGGTACTGTTATTGTTCACTACTGCAAGGCCTACCCTCCAGTAGGATAGCTTTGGAGTTAACCTATTACATTTAATAAGCTGTAATTTCCAAATGGGAACAGGTTACTGGTTCATGTTTGGTATCTTTGCAATTGTAATGATAAATCCTAACTTATGGTAAAGTTAGATTTTAAATTACAATTTTGAAAATCCCACTTTCAGAAAGTCAGCATTTTCCTGTCTTTGCCATTTAGTGCCTGCAGCCTGTCCTGGATCACATGACTGTGTGTAGTTGACAGTTGGGCTTTATGTATTCCTCCTAGACAGCCACACACAATAGAGAGCTTAAGTGTGCCTGGATGGGCCATCACTGGGGAGATGGAAGGGCAGAGCTGGACCCAGCCCTACTTACACTTCAGTAGGCTATGTCCTGCCTCCACACAAGAGAATGAATACCCCATGTAGATAGTCATGAGCCAGGGAAGTGGAGGTATGATGCCTGGGGACCTCAAAGGGAAACCTCTAGAAGCTTCTCCCCCAAGTTCAAAAGCACAGTTTGGAAGAGCTACACTGGCTCCCTTTTAAAAAGAGCGTTGCTTTCAAAGCCTTATGTATAGCTCACAAAGCTCTTAAACGAAAGAGCCCTGAGTACCTCAAGAGAAGATGTTGTTGGTACGCACTGAATAGACATTTACGGTTGGCTGGCTCCAGAAGAGTGGTGGTGCCAAGAGTCTTCGAGTCTCTTTGGGCGGAAGAGGTTTGTCTACTCTACTTCCCAGCTCTGGAACCAGATGCCTGCATTTCTACGAGGTCAGCCCAATCTGGAGACCTTTAGAAGACATCTAAAGACATGGCTTTTCACTTCCTCACTATATTTCCTAACTTGTGCTGTTAGATAGCAGACACCTTCTGGTATTCGTTACACGCTACAAAAGCAATATCAATATCATACATCACTGCTGCTGTGTGGATCGGAACAGTTGCTAAGACCCACATCACTTGGCAGCCTGTCTTTGCATTGGAACTGCCACTGCCCAATGCATCCTTCACACATGCCCTCGCATCTCGTGTCAATGTCAGCCTCAATGATGATAACAGACTCTGTATCACAGCCTCGCAGCTCCTCGAAACTGACAAATTGCCTCGACTGCGCAAAGCACCCTTGACGCCTGACTCAGCATCGAAAGCCCTTGTTGACAGGATCCTCGACAACACTGCAGGACCTTGCACCAGCCTAATTAGATCCATGCAGTCGGCCCGCACTCCATTGCGGTCGGCTTGAACTTGTGACATTGGTCAGTTCACAAAATACTATTCCATCCGCAAAATGAAATTGTGCATAATTTGCTGTTTCTTATTGCGTTTAGAATAATAGTGCATCAGACCCTTAGTCCTTTGAATTGTGAGTGTCTAGTTCTGTTTTTGGAAGTTGTGTGAGTCCCATGTGGTGAGGTTTTACTTTTGAGGGAATTCCAGATTCCTGTGCCCTGAATTGTCAAATATTTGCCTCTGTGTCTCCTGGAGAGATGTAAAAGAAACCCGGTGTCTGCATGTGGTTATGTTCACTGTTTCTGTAATAATCAGGGAGTGGCTGCTTGTAACCCTGTCTCTTGTTCTGCTTCTTGAAATTGGGAGCAGCTGTCTTCATAGGGCCCTATCTCTTGTTCCTGGATTAATGTAATAGGGAACAAGTGTCTGCCTATAGTCTTATCTTTTGTTTGTCAGCAGGTACAACAGGGAACTGGTGTCTGCAAAAGCCATGTCCCTTGTTCCTGAAGGCATGTAAAAAGACAACAGTGTCTGCATGTAGCCATGTCCTGTATTCCTGGTTGGATGTAATAAGAAGCCTGTGTCTCCAATTAGCTCTGACTTTTATTATTGAGCAAGTTTAATAGGACCTGTCCCTCATTGTTGGATGGAGCGAATAGGAAACTGGTGTTATCTGTATGCTGTCCTGTCCTTTATTGTTGGATGGATGTAATAGGAAGCTGGTGTCTGCATGCAGTCCTGTCCCTTATTGTTGGATGGATGTAATAGGAAACTGGTGTCTGCATGCAGCCCTGCCCCTTATTGTTGGATAGATGTAGTAGGAAGCCATTGTCTGCATTCAGACCTGTCCCTTATTGTTGGATGGATTTAATAGGAAGCAGGTGTCTGCATGCAGTCCTGTCCCTTATTGTTGGATGGATGTAGTAGGATGCCAGGGTACACATTCAGACCTGTACGTTAATGTTGGATAGATGTAATAGGAAGCCGGTGTCTGCATTCAGACCTGTCCCTTATTGTTGAATGGATGGAATAGGAAGCTAGTGTCTGCATGCAGTCTTGTACCTTATTGCTGGATGGATGTAATCAGAAGCCGGTGTCTGCATGCAGTCCAGTTCCTTATTGCTGGATGGATGTAATCAGAAGCTAGTGTCTGCATGTAGTCTTGTACCTTATTGTTGGATAGATGTAATCAGAAGCCGGTGTCTGCATGCAGTCCAGTTCCTTATTGCTGGATAGATGTAATCAGAAGCCGGTGTCTGCATGCAGTCCAGTTCCTTATTCCTGGATGGATGTAATCAGAAGCCAGTGTCTGCATGCAGTCTTGTACCTTATTGTTGGATGGATGTAATGGGAAGCCGGTGTCTGCATTCAGACCTGTCCCTTATTATTGGATGGATGTAATTGGAAGCCAGTGTCTGCATGCAGTCCTGTACCCTATTGTTTAATGGGTGAAATAGGAAGCTAGTGTCTGCATGTAGGCCTGTACCTTATTGTTGGATGGATGTAATGGGAAGCCGGTGTCTGCATGCAGTCCAGTTCCTTATTGCTGGATGGATGTAATCAGAAGCCAGGGTCTGCATGTAGTCTTGTACCTTATTGTTGGATAGATGTAATCAGAAGCCGGTGTCTGCATGCAGTCCAGTTCTTATTGCTGGATGGATGTAATCAGAAGCCAGTGTCTGCATGCAGTCTTGTACCTTATTGTTGGATAGATGTAATCAGAAGCCAGTGTCTGCATGCAGTCTTGTACCTTATTCCTGGATGGATGTAATCAGAAGCCGGTGTCTGCATGCAGTCCAGTTCTTATTGCTGGATGGATGTAATCAGAAGCCGGTGTCTGCATGCAGTCCAGTTCTTATTGCTGGATGGATGTAATCAGAAGCCAGTGTCTGCATGCAGTCTTGTACCTTATTGTTGGATAGATGTAATCAGATGCCGGTGTCTGCATGCAGTCCAGTTCTTATTGCTGGATGGATGTAATCAGAAGCCAGTGTCTGCATGCAGTCTTGTACCTTATTCCTGGATGGATGTAATCAGAAGCCGGTGTCTGCATGCAGTCCAGTTCTTATTGCTGGATGGATGTAATCAGAAGCCAGTGTCTGCATGCAGTCCAGTTCTTATTGCTGGATGGATGTAATCAGAAGCCAGTGTCTGCATGCAGTCTTGTACCTTATTGTTGGATAGATGTAATCAGAAGCCGGTGTCTGCATGCAGTCTTGTACCTTATTGTTGGATGGTTGTAATCAGAAGCCGGTGTCTGCATGCAGTCTTGTACCTTATTGTTGGATGAATGTAATCAGAAGCCAGTGTCTGCATGCAGTCTTGTACCTTATTGTTGGATGGATGTAATCAGAAGCCGGTGTCTGCATGCAGTCTTGTACCTTATTGCTGGATGGATGTAATCAGAAGCCAGTGTCTGCATGCAGTCCTGTCCCTTATTGTTGGATGGATGTAATCAGAAGCCGGTGTCTGCATGCAGTCCAGTTCTTATTGCTGGATGAATGTAATCAGAAGCCAGTGTCTGCATGCAGTCTTGTACCTTATTGTTGGATGGATGTAATCAGAAGCCGGTGTCTGCATGCAGTCTTGTACCTTATTGCTGGATGGATGTAATCAGAAGCCGGTGTCTGCATGAAGTCGTGCCGCTTATTGTTGGATGAATGTAGTAGTACGCTGGTGTCTGCTTCAGACCTGTCTCTTATTATTGGATGTATGTAATAGGATGCCAGGGTACACACTTGGATGGATGTAATAGGAAGCTAGTGTCTGCATGCAGTCCTGTACCCTATTGTTGGATGGATGTAATAGGAAGCCGGTGTCTGCATGAAGTCCTGTCGCTTAATGTTGGATGGATGTAATAGAATGCCGGTCTCTGCATTGAGCCCTGTCTCTTTTGCGTAGATTAATGTAATTGGGAGCCTGTCTCGGGTGCAGCCCTGCCCTTTGGTTCAGCAGGTCTTGTGTGGATCACAATGAGTATTTGACTTGATTTGTTCCTCCTACAGGAACCAAGAGATACCTTTCAGTCATAGATTCACAAGGGTGTGTTTCTGTTGAGTCCAGACATAGTCACACTCCTGCTTCAGTCTTTTCTCCACCTCTCATTCTTTGTCCAGTGTAGATAATAATGAGCTACCTCAGGTCTGACCCACCTAGAGATCATGTGATAACACTGGAGAGGGAATTTGCATCTAAACAAAAATATAGCAAACATGATCCCAGTGAACTGGAGATAATCTTTCTTATAGAACATGTCTGAAGGCATTTCCAGGTGTTATGGTCATCTTAAAGGTAGTATTTCTTGAGTCAGAGGTTTCTAATGCTTTGGGTTTATTTATACTGTCTCACGAATAAAGAGTGGTGGACCGGCAGGAGGATCCACAGATGGACGATGGGGGGTGGATACAAGGAAAGAGGGATGACAGAAGGAAGTGGATGGGCTTAGAAGGGTGGAGATAGATCAGAAAGAAAGGCCTGGGAGCTGGATAGACAGGAGGATGCACAGATGGACGATGGTGGATGATGGAGAGATCGGAGGATGGAAGAGATGATGGACAGATGGAAGGATGGAAGGGATGATGGATAGATGGAAGGATGGATGACAGAAGGACCTGAGAGACGGACAGACAGGGGGATGCACAGATGAACAATGGGGGATGATGGAGAGATGGAAGGATGGATGACAGAATGACCTGAGAGCTGGACAGACAGGAGGATGCAAAGATGGACAATGGAAGGAGTGATAGACAGATGGAAGGAGGGATGATAGAAGGAAGCTGCTGGGCTCAGTGGTGTGAAGACAGATAAAAAAGGAGGTCCTGACAGCTCAACAGAGTAACCTTGTCTTTTCCTCCTCAGAATCCATCTTCCTGGATCCGAACACAGCTCATCCTGCGCTCAACATCTCTGCAGATGGAACGCGAGTCACAAGGCTTCCTGTCAAACAAAATGTTGCCAAGAATGCAAAGAGATTTTGGCACCCTGCTTGTGTTCTTGGAACTGTAGGCTTCACCTCTGGGAAGCATTACTGGGAGCTGGTGGTGCCCAAACGCAGGCTCGAAAATGTTTTTATTATATTGTGGTATGTAGGGGTGGCCAGGCAGTCAGTTACTAGGAATCCCTATTGTTAGAAATGGGGGTCTCTAGTTGGCAATGGCTGGCCACTGTCCAAGTAGGGACCCTTCTTCCTAAGTCAGAGTAAGAGGGCTACCCTCCTTGATACCCCTGCTCAACCCTGTGGTAACGTAGCACGAGCAGGTAGGCTTATCTCAGAGGCAGGGTGTGAAGCATTTATGATCATACACAGTAACACAGTGAGGAACACTACAGAGGGACACCACACAAGTAGTTATTATAAAAATAAGTATCTTTATATAATGGCAGATTTATCACAAGACCAATAACTGTAAAAGCCACAATACTGTCAAAAATAGGATAGCTGTTGAAGGGCTGTCAAAAATAGTTCAAAGGTTGCAAAAATAAGGTTCAAGTTCAAAGCAGTGGTCTCTGCGACCCTTTCTTTCACAAAGTACCTGGGTTTAGTAGCAAAACCAACAAAGTGTCGCAAATAAGATGTAGCGATGATTCTCGGCACGCGAGGCCGGCGATGCGTTGAAATCCTTGCCGCAAGGGAGGATGATGCGCCGATCTGCGGGATGCGTGCGGAGACGATGCGACAACTTCTGCACGCTGGACCGCCGATGCGATGACTTTCTTGCCGCGTGGGAGAAGTCGATGCGGTGATCCTGTTGCGTTGTGCGATCGTGTTGCGATGCGAAGACAAGACGCTCCGCGAGGGAGCGACGAAATTCGGTACGATGCGATCAAAGTGGCGAACGCACGGCGTCCGCACTGCGATGTCTCGAAGCGATGATTTCTTTCAGGGTTGCGAGTGCGCGGCGACAGCAGCGCGATGATCTTTCCAGCGCGTCTCGGCTGCAGCGGCTCGCAAAGGGGCGTCAGCGATGGTTTCGGGTTGCGGGCCCTCGGCGGCAGTAGCGCGATGATTTTCCCAGCGCTCTCGACTGCAGCGGCCCGCAAAGATGCGTTAGCGTCGATTTCTTACCCTCTTTTCTCTGATGCAGACTAGAGGCCCTGGAACTCACAGGAGCCTCCTCAGCAGATAGCAGTCCTCGCAGGGAGGAAGCAGGAGGTCGGTGGTGGAGTCTGATGTGCCTGAGACTCCAGCAGGAGGCTAGCTCTTTCCTAGCCCTTGGGTGATTGCTGTACAAAAATAAAAGTTCTCTCAAGAGTTCCTTTTCCTCTTCTTCAAGGTCCAGTGGTCACTGCTGCAGGTCAGTGCAAGAAAAACACACAAGCACAAGGACAGTCACTTCCTGCAGATTCCTCCAGTGGCACGGACAGAGTTTCCTCTTCAGATCCAAAAGCAATACAAAAGTAGGGGTTTGAGCACAGATATTTATACCCCAAAAACCTTTGATCCTTGAAGCTACCAGTCCCTGAACCTAGCCAGAACCAGTTCTGCTCAGGCCTGGAGCACTTTGTTTACCAGGCTGCATCCTTCCTTTCAGAAAGAGGGGGTCTGCTAGCAGACACACAGTGGGAGGTGGAGCCAGCATTCACCTTGCCAGGCACAGCCCTATTCAGATCAAAGAGCCACCCCTCCCCACACTCTAAATGCAGATCTCTCTATTCCACCCAGGTCTGACTCAGCCTGTCCTGCCCCTCTAAAACCAGACACCCAATACACATAACAGCAGAGCACACTGGAAGGCTTAGGCAAGAAAATACCTACTTTCTAAAAGTGGTATTTTTCAAACACAGAATATAAAAATAAACTTCACTAAAAGGTGTATTTTAATATTCTGAGCTCAGGCATACTAAATTCGTTTTTCTACCATGTTCCTGGGGTCAGTTAGGACTATAGCATGTAATAGTCAAACTGCCCATTCTAGCCTATGAGGAACAGGTAGCCTTACAGTAGTGAAAAACGAAATGGTGCATAATTCACTACCAGGACATGCTACACACACCAAGGCATGTCCTACCTTACACATACAAGGCACCCTACCATAGGGGTGACTTACAGGATGCTAAGGGAAGGTTCAGGGGCTGGGAAGTGAGTGCACTTCACAGCCAAGATGGCAGTTCTGGACTGCACACAGACACTGCAGTGGCAGGTCTGAGACACACTTTACAAGCTGCTTCTGTGGGTGGCACACATCAGTGCTGCAGGCCCACCAGCAGCACTTGGTTTACCAGCCCTGGGCACACATAGGCCACACTACTAGGGACTAACAGGTAAACCAAATAAGCCAATCAGGGATATACCAATTCACATAGACATATTTATACAGGGAGCATTCGCGCTGTGACACTGAATGGCAGTGGCACAGCGCCCAGAGCATCTAACACCAGTAAAACAGAGGAGACAACAGCGAAAAATGGAAGGGAGACCCACGCCAATGGTGCCAGGTCTAACACATGTCCCCTCCAGCTGAAATGTGGGGAGAACTACCCATCCCCTTGGAAGTTCTCATCGCTAAGGCGGAAAAATCTGGACAGACCATCAGCATTGGCGTGTTCTGTACCAGGGCGGTGTTCCACCGTGAAGTCCATACCCTGTAGGGAAATGGACCACCTCAACAACTTGGGATTCTCACCCCTCATCTGCATCAGCCATCTGAGGGGCCTGTGGTCTGTCTGAACCCGGAAGTGAGTCCCAAACAGGTATGGTCTCAGCTTCTTCAGTGCCCAGACCACAGCAAATGCCTCACGCTCAATTGCACTCCACCTCTGTTCCCGTGGAAGTAACCTCCTACTGATGAAGGCTACAGGTTGGTCTAGTCCCTCCTCATTTATCTGTGACAGAACGGCCCCCACCCCATGCTCTGAAGCGTCTGTCTGGACAACAAATTCCTTAGCAAAATTGGGCACCTGGAGTACGGGTGCTGTACACATAGCAGTTTTGAGGGCATCAAAGGCTTTCTGACAGGTGTCAGTCCAGTTCACAATCTTTGGCCGCTTCTTGGAAGTCAGCTCAGTCAAGGGTGCAACAATGTTGCCATACCCCTTGACAAACCTCCTGTAATAACCCGTGAGTCCTAAGAAGGCCCTCACCTGGGTCTGGGTCCTTGGGGGCTCCCAAGTCAGGATGGTTTCAATCTTGGGCTGCAGGGGCGCCACCTGGCCGCTCCCCACCTGGTGTCCCAAGTACACCACAGAACCCTGCCCAATCTGGCACTTACTGGCCTTGATTGTGAGGCCTGCTCTGCGCAGCGCCATCAACACTTCCCAGAGGTGGCGCAAGTGGTCCTCCCAGGAGGAACTAAACACTGCAATGTCATCCAGGTAGGCGGCACTGAAAGCCTCCAGCCCAACCAACACCTGGTTGACCAATCTCTGGAAGGTGGCAGGGGCATTCTTCATCCCAAAGGGCATCACACGGAACTGGTAGTGCCCATCTGGTGTGGAGAATGCTGACCTCTCCTTTGCCCCCTCCGTTAAGGCGATCTGCCAGTACCCAGACGTCAGATCAAACGTGCTGAGGTACCGGGCAGCCCCTAACCGGTCTATGAGCTCATCAGCTCTGGGGATGGGGTGCGCGTCGGTCTTGGTGACCGAATTGAGACCTCGGTAGTCCACACAGAACCTAAGTTCAGGAGTGGCACCAGGCGTCGCAGCTTTTGGTACCAAGACCACGGGGCTGGACCAGGGGCTGCCAGAGGACTCAACCACCCCTAGGGCGAACATTTTGGAGACCTCCTCCTTAATGCAAGCCCTGACCCTGTCAGTTACCCTGTAAGCCTTGTGCTTGACAGGAGAACTGTCCCCGGTATCCACCTCATGGACGCACCAATCAGTGACACCAGGTACCAGGGAGAACAAATCAGAAAATTGCCCCAACAGGTGGTGACAATCTCTCTGCTGCTCAGGGGTCAGTGTGGTGGAGAGGATCACACCCTCCACTGACCCATCCTTCTCTTCTGCACACAGGAGGTCAGGGAGAGGCTCACTCTCCTCCTCAACCCCATCATCTGTGGCAAGAAGCATGCCCACTTCAGACCTCTCAAAGTGGGGCTTTAGGCGGTTCACATGCAGGACCCGCAAGGGGTTCCTGGGAGACTGAAAGTCCACCAAGTAGGTAACTGGACTTTGCGCTCCACCACCTCAAAGGGACCGGTCCACTTATCTTGGAGCACACAAGGCTCCACTGGGGCCAGTACCCAAACCTTCTGACCAGGTTGAAATTCGACCAGAGTGGCATTCTGGTCGTGCCAACGTTTCATTTCTTCTTGGCTGGCTTCCAGATTTGCCTCAGCAATTTTTCTGAAACGCCGAGTCTGGTTCCTGAAGGCCAACATGTAGCTAAATACATCTTGGGGAGGTTTCCTGGGAGATTGCTCCCAGCCTTCCTTGACCAGACTCAGAGGTCCTCTAACCGGGTGGCCATAGAGGAGTTCAAAGGGACTGAACCCTAAGGACTTCTGTGGCACCTCCCGGTAGGCAAACAACAGGCATGGCAAGAGGACGTCCCACTTACGCCTCAGGGGCTCTTCTAGGCCCATGATCATGCCCTTCAAGGTCCGGTTGAACCTTTCAACCAGACCATTACCTTGGGGGTGGTAAGGAGTGGTGAACTTATACGTTACCCCACACTCCTTCCACAGAGACTTCATGTACTGGGAGATGAAGTTGGTCCCCTGTCAGACACCACCTCTCTGGGGAATCCCACACGGGAGAAAATCCCCATCAGTGCACGTCCCACCACGGGGGCCGTCACTGTCCTGAGCGGGATGGCTTCAGGGTACCGGGTGGCATGGTCCACCAAGACCAGGATGAACCTGTTGCCCATGGCTGTCTTGGGGTCCAGAGGCCCCACAATGTCAATGCCCACTCGCTCGAATGGGGTACTCACAACTGGAAAGGGCTGGAGTGGGGCCTTGATCTTCCCCCACTCTTCCCACTTGCCTGGCAAGTCTCACAGGTCCTGCAATGAGAGTCTGAACTCTTGTGCATCTGGGGCCAATAAAGTGGGCAGCCAGCCTCTCAAAGGTCTTGGTCTGCCCCAGATGTCCTGCCAATGGAATGTCATGAGCCAACCCCAGTAGGAAGGTTCTGAAGCACTCGGGTACCACCAGCACACAGGCTGACCCTGGCTCAGCAACCTTAGGCTCACTATACAGGAGACTGTTCTCCCAATAAATCAGATGTGAACCAGACATGTCACCTTCTGCCTGGGCTGCAGCCTGTCGCCGCATACCCTCAAGAGAGGGGCAAACTCTCTGCTGCTCACAAAATTCCTCCCTGGTGGGTCCCCCTTCCTGCTGCCAATGGGTCAGCTCAGGCAGGTCCCCCAGTTCGGTGATCTGCTCCCCGGTAGGCTCCAGGGCATCCCCTCAGGGTCTGCTCCTTCCTGGGCCGTGGGAACCAAGGGGCCGGCTTCCCGCGCCCCTGCCCCTTCTCTCTAAGGCAGGGATCTGGGCCCTACTCTCAGGCTCCAGATCCTTTTCAACACCCTCCTTGGCTGCCATGGACCGAGTGGTAGCACACGCCCACTCAGGCAGACCCAGCATCTCTAAGTGAGCCTTCCTCTCCACCGTAGCCCACGGGGAGTCCTCTAAATCATTGCCCAGCAGACAGTCTACAGGCATGGCGGGCCTCACAGCTACCTGAAGAGTTCCTGAGACCCCCCACTCAAAGGGAACCTGAGCCACCTCACATTGGCTCTCTGAGTTGTCGGCGGACACTACTGGGTAGAATGCATGGGGGACAACCTGCTCTTTGGACACCAACCGGGAGCTGACAGCAGTTACACTGGCCCCTGTGTCTCTTAGAGCCTCCACCCTATGGCCATTGATGGTCACCCACTGCCTGTATTTTTAGTGTTAGCAGGCAGTGCAGGCTTGGGGACCATCTCAAAGTCCCCTAATGAGACAAGGGTCAATTCTACGGGATCCCACCCCTCTTGGGCACCCATCTCCTCCTCTCCCAGGGCTACACTAGCAATCTGGCGGGGTGGTGCACGGGGGTGCACTGGCCCCCTTTGGGGGCACTGGGGATCAAAATATCTGTGGCCCACTTGACCACAGTTGTAACACGTGGGGGCCCCCTGGGAACAGGCCTACCTGTTGGGGGCCCGGTCCTCCTTTCTTGGGGGGCTGGGACACCACTGCTTGGTTCCCTGGGGATTACTTTGGGGCCCTCGGTGGAACTCCCTCTGTTGACCCTTGTCCCCCCACTCCTCTGCTGGGGACCCTGCCCACCTTTGGCGACGTCTCCCACTGGGCCCTTGCGGACCCGGGTGCTCACCCAGCGGTCCGCCTCCTCAGCAAGCTTTCTAGGGTTAGTCAGCTTGCAATCAATTAGGTGCTGGCGTAGCTCAGGAAAACAATTACTAGATAAATGCTCCCATGCAATCAAATCATAAAACTGTGCAAAAGTTTCTACTTTGCTACCTCTCACCCAGCGTTCCATGGCTCTGCAAAAAAAGGACACATATTCAACCCACGTGGTACCCTCTAGCTTCTTACAGACCCTGAACCTCTGTCTATACATCTCAGGGGTCAAACCATAGCGGGTCACCAACGCTTCCTTCATGTGGGCATAAACCATCCTACTTTCTGGGGCCAGGTCCAACAAGGTATCCCTCCCCTCACTCACAAAGCGTCCCCACAACCCCGCTCCCCAATCCTTCTCAGGGACCCGGTGGGACACCATGGCTACTTCATAAGCGGCAAACCATTGCCCAATATCTTCACTTTTGTGGAAATCTTTAATAACCTCCTTGGGTATATACACCCTACTCTCAGGGTGCACTACAGGTACGCTGCCACCAGAGGGGAGATTTCCATGCTCTTAGCTTTAATCTCCAACTCCCTCAATACTCTCTCGTGCTCAAGCTTCATCCTCATAATCTCAATTTCTAACTTCTTGTTCTCTAGGTCCCGGTGACCATCCATTTTAAGCTTAGCCATCTCCATATTATGCCGCCTATCTCTCTCCCTGTCCTCCAGCTCTTCTGGGGACAGACCCTTAGCGGACACACTAGAGCCCGGGTTGGAAAGGGCTGGGTCTCCTACTAAGTCTACTACATCGCCCTGCTGCTCTCCTCCCTCCACAAGCTCTCCTAGATCCTTAGGGGCATCCCTGGCTTCTAGCCAGGCCTTCAGCGCCTTGTAATACTCCTCCCTCCTAGTGAGACCTGTGATAGGGACTGTGAATTGCTTGCAAAAATATTTGAGCTGCTTGGCATTGTAGGTTTCTATTTTCTCTTCTTCCCAGGAGAGATCTTCTGAGGCATTGGATCTGGGCTTGCCCATTGTAGAAATAACTGGCAATATCAATAAAGGACAGAAGAAAACTTCTCAAAAAATGTAAGCGGGTGAAAAATCACCGGCAATATCAATCACAATATAGGATCCTAAAAACTCTCAGAAATGTGCGTGGGTGAAAAATCACCAGCAATATCAATCACAATAGGGGATCAAAAACTTTCAATAAATGGGCGCGGGTGAAAAATCACCGGCAATATCAATCACAATATAGGATCCCAAAACTCTCAGAAATGTGCGTGGGTGAAAAATCACCAGCAATATCAATCACAATAGGGGATCAAAAACTTTCAATAAATGGGCGCGGGTGAAAAATCACCGGCAATATCAATCACAATATAGGATCCCAAAAACTCTCAGAAATGTGCGTGGGTGAAAAATCACCGGCAATATCAATCAAAATATAGGAGCAAAAAAAAATTCTCCCAAAAAATGTATGCGGTACGTTATGGTCTGCACTCACTAGTAGTGTACACTATAATTACTGTATGCGATCATAAATGCAAGTCCAGATCCTCACCACTGACCACCAATGTTAGAAATGGGGGTCTCTAGTTGGCAATGGCTGGCCACTGTCCAAGTAGGGACCCTTCTTCCTAAGTCAGAGTGAGAGGGCTGCACCCTTTGATAACCCCTGCTCAACCCTGTGGTAACGTAGCACGAGCAGGTAGGCTTATCTCAGAGGCAGGGTGTGAAGCATTTATGACCATACACAGTAACACAGTGAGGAACACTACAAAGGGACACCACACAAGTAGTTATAAAAAATAAGTATCTTTATATAAAGGCAGATTTATCACAAGACCAATAACTGAAAAAGCCACAATACTGTCAAAAATAGGATATCTGTTGAAGGGTTGTCAAAAATAGTTCAAAGGTTGCAAAAATAAGGTTCAAGTTCAAAGCAGTGGTCTCTGGGACCCTTTCTTTCACAAAGTACCTGGGTTTAGTAGCAAAACCAACAAAGTGTCGCAAATAAGCTGTAGCGATGATTCTCGGCACGCGAGGCCGGCGATGCGTTGAAATCCTTGCCGCAAGGGAGGATGATGCGCCGATCTGCGGGATGCGGGCGGAGACGATGCGACAACTTCTGCACGCTGGACCGCCGATGCGATGACTTTCTTGCCGCGTGGGAGAAGTCGATGCGGTGATCCTGTTGCGCTGTGCGATCGTGTTGCGATGCGAAGACAAGACGCTCCGCGAGGGAGCGACGAAATTCGGTACGATGCGATCAAAGTGGCGAACGCACGGCGTCCGCACTGCGATGTCTCGAAGCGATGATTTCTTTCAGGGTTGCGAGTGCGCGGTGACAGCAGCGCGATGATCTTTCCAGCGCGTCTCGGCTGCAGCGGCTCGCAAAGGGGCGTCAGCGATGGTTTCGGGTTGCGTGCCCTCAGCGGCAGTAGCGCGATGATTTTCCCAGCGCTCTCGACTGCAGCGGCCCGCAAAGATGCGTTAGCGTCGATTTCTTACCCTCTTTTCTCTGATGCAGACTAGAGGCCCTGGAACTCACAGGAGCCTCCTCAGCAGATAGCAGTCCTCGCAGGGAGGAAGCAGGAGGTCGGTGGTGGAGTCTGATGTGCCTGAGACTCCAGCAGGAGGCTAGCTCTTTTCCTAGCCCTTGGGTGATTGCTGTACAAAAATAAAAGTTCTCTCAAGAGTTCCTTTTCCTCTTCTTCAAGGTCCAGTGGTCACTGCTGCAGGTCAGTGCAAGAAAACACACAAGCACAAGGACAGTCACTTCCTGCAGATTCCTCCAGTGGCACGGACAGAGTTTCCTCTTCAGATCCAAAAGCAATACAAAAGTAGGGGTTTGAGCACAGATATTTATACCCCAAAACCTTTGATCCTTGAAGCTACCAGTCCCTGAACCTAGCCAGAACCAGTTCTGCTCAGGCCTGGAGCACTTTGTTTACCAGGCTGCATCCTTCCTTTCAGAAAGAGGGGGTCTGCTAGCAGACACACAGTGGGAGGTGGAGCCAGCATTCACCTTGCCAGGCACAGCCCTATTCAGATCAAAGAGCCACCCCTCCCCACACTCTAAATGCAGATCTCTCTATTCCACCCAGGTCTGACTCAGCCTGTCCTGCCCCTCTAAAACCAGACAGCCAATACACATAACGGCAGAGCACACTGGAAGGCTTAGGCAAGAAAATACCTACTTTCTAAAAGTGGTATTTTCAAACACAGAATATAAAAATAAACTTCACTAAAAGGTGTATTTTAATATTCTGAGCTCAGGCAAACTAAATTCGTTTTTCTACCATGTTCCTGGGGTCAGTTAGTACTATAGAATGTAATAGTCAAACTTGCCATTCTGGCCTATGGGGAACAGGTAGCCTTACAGTAGTGAAAAACGAAATGGGGTGTAATTCACTACCAGGACATGCTACATACACCAAGGCATGTCCTACCTTACACATACAATGCACCCTACCATAGGGGTGGCTTACAGGCTGCCAAGGGAAGGTTCAGGGGCTGGGAAGTGAGTGCACTTCACAGCCAAGATGGCAGTTCTGGACTGCACACAGACACTGCAGTGGCAGGTCTGAGACACACTTTACAGGCTGCTTCTGTGGGTGGCGCAAACCAGCGCTGCATGCCCACCAGCAGCATTTGGTTTACCAGCCCTGGGCACACACAGGCCACACTACTAGGGACTAACAGGTAAACCAAATAAGCCAATCAGGGATATACCAATTCACATAGACATATTTACACAGGGAGCATTCGCGCTGTGACACTGAATGGCAGTGGCACAGCGCCCAGGGCATCTAACACCAGTAAAACAGAGGAGACAACAGCGAAAAATGGAAGGGAGACCCACGCCAATGGTGCCAGGTCTAACACCTATGTACAGACAGTTCGGCCTAAGAGTGGCTTCTGGGTTTTGGCGCGCTACGTACATCTTCCTAATATTCACCCCATGCCTGCTAACCTTTTGAGAGGGCTTCCTTTAGTAAGACACATTGGAGGTTACCTGGACTTCGAGGGAGGTCTGGTGTCATTCTTTAATGCTAAGACCCAGGAGCACCTCTTCACCTACACAGATACCTTCACAGAGAAGGTCTTTCCTGTGGTTTGTAGCTACATGTCCTCAGCCATAGAGCTGAGTTAGACAGTGGAGGAGCAGCCTGTAGATGTGTCTTTGATCATTTCTAGAATTCCCTCCCTTAGAGGAAGAACTGATGTAGATCATGCTCAGAACTGACTTACCTATTTCAAGGCAGTAACTTCCATTTATAAAGATGCTGGATTTTGGATTTGAATTGTTCGTGTGTTTTGGTTCATGCTGAAAGTTGCTACAACACGTCTACAAAAGTTACAGACACTTGTTTCTGCCACTTCAAGGCTTAAAATAAATAATGTGCTAGTTTACAGGTCTTGCAAGTCTGTTGTCATTGCTCACACCTCAGCACTCATACTGTCAGGCACATTCAGCCTATGGATCACTTCATTTCTGCTAGACATTGAGACTTAAGATAGAATATAGCTCATTGGGTCAGGTACCTGCTGCAGAAATCACTTTGTAACCGGCAGACTACAGCGGCTTTCACATTTTGTGCAAGAAGAAACTTCCATTTAGTTCAGAAATAACATCCCCTTCTCATTTTGTCAGTAGTGGTAGTTGTGCTCGATCTGTCCGCAGCCTTTGACACCATCTCTCACCATGTGACAGGCTGGGCTGAGGGACGCTGCCTTAAGCCTGCTAGAGTCGTTTTTAGTGAACAGAACTCTCACAGTCAGCGGCAGGGACTTTAGGGCTACACCTTTCAAACTTCCCTGGGGAGTCCCTCAGGGTTCTTCCCTCTACTCTATTTAACCTGTGTGGCCCCTCTGGCAAAACTGGTGCGCTCCTTCGGTTCCCACATGTCATCCTATGCGGATGACACCCAAATCATCGGTTCCATCTCTGATGATTGGGAAGGGGTGGCGGACAGGTTTAGGTCCTGTATGGATGGAGTCAGCATTTTGATGAGGGAGAACTGGTTTTTGGCGTGGAAAATTTAATCTGGACTGGTTGTTGGTGACCGGAAACCTGCGGCGCTCTACCTGTTCCGGTGGCTGCGACAAAAAATCTGGGGGTGATCTTTGACAATACTTTGGCATTTGACACCCAGATCAAAAGAACGGTGAGTTCTTGTTCTTGTTTTTGGATCATTAAGACCTGGAAGAAAATTCTTCCCATTCTTCTTGCAGAGATAAGGGTGTCATTGGCCATTGCTCTTTTTACATCTCGCCTTGAATACTGAAATGCACTTTATTCAAATGCCAATCAGTATTCGTTGAATACGCTTCAGGTCATCCAAAATGCAGATGCTATTCGGTTGCTCTTGGCTCTGCCTTAAACAATCTCCATTGGCAAACACAAGGAGATGATGGACGGAGCACTGAAACTTTTCAGACACTCACCCCCAGTCACAGATCTGGGTTGAATCCATCATCGTTCTTTAGCTCACTTCGCCACCCCAGTTCAGACACAGCTTTGGCAGCCAGTAAGGAAGCAGGTGGCGTTTAAACCCCTGTGCCTTGTACGTTAGGCTCGCCATCAACAGGGCTCGTGTTGTCTTAGGGCCGCCTTCACCTGGTATGCTCCTAGTAGACCTCTGAGATCAGCAGGAGCGAGAAAGGTGATAGTTCCTAGGTTCTGGAAAGCGAGATGGGTGGAAAGAGCTTTCACGGTGGCAGCCGCCAGCTTGTGGAAATATTAGGAGTCTGGAATCATACTCTATTTTTTGTAGGCAGGTGAAACCCAAGTTATCTTTATAATTTCATTGTCCTGGCGACCTTCTGATGTTTTTATCCTCTTCACTAGGGTTGTCCCCTCCCTCTGGTTCCTTACTTGGTGACAGCGCTTCGATGCCTATTGGTTTTATGCGCTTTATAAATTCTAATTCAAAATTCTGATTCTAAATTCAAGAACTACTAGACCAAATACCAAGCTCTTAATCAGTTGATAGCTCCATTTTTTGAGTGAACCATGATACGTTCTAGAATCCTCACACTATTCCAGTAGTTGTGCCTTCCTATTCAACTCAGAATCCTTCTGTCGGACTCTATGCTTGTCAGCCTCTGGATTCGACACCTTTGAGCCCATTCTGTATGCTCCACACTCTTATCCTTACCTAGAGACAATGATAACTGTTTGGAAGAGTTTACACCATCAACTATGGTGTTGTGACTGTGGTGGCGCTTAGATAATCTGTATCCGGTGGCGTCTAGTTTGCATAGGAGGGGATGGTTGTTCTATGAATAATGTTCACAACAACATTTCAAAACAAAATTAATTAAGAAAAGACTGACTCAAAAACAGGATTTGAGAGCAGTAAATTGAATAAAACTATGAAGCTTTATTAAAATATAAAGGAACAATACAGAAGTAAAATATAGTCTGTTGAATAAAGCTTCAAAAATCATTTGCCATGGAGGCTCGAAGCTTTTAAAATAGATGCAGCAACAAGGAAAATCTAAAAGAGACCCAGGCCCAGATTTATAATACTTTCACGCAGAACAGCAAGCCACCTTGCTGTGCTGTGCTGCGCTAAGGGAAAGCGCAGGAATGCACCGTATTTAACATTATGCAACGCATTCCAGTCCTTTCCTTGCACTGACGCACTATTGGCTACACAGCTCCAACGCAGGCACCCTTGCGTCATGGTGCTAGGGTGCCTGCGCTGTAGTGATACAGTGGGAAAACTGCTAAACTTACAAATGACAAATAAACCAACTTTGAAACCTTTTGAAGAAACCATGATAGACGTGCACAAATTATACGTTAGAGAAAATCTCGAGAAATATCAGGTACGGCATCATAAAAGCCTGCAGAAGAGTGTAGACTAGACGAAAATACCAAATAAAATAACAAAGGTTCAATTTCACTAAGTCGCATTGGTGTATTCTTTTGATGCATAATCGAAAAGTGATGACTCACGTGTTATGGAGATTTTAATAACCATCCTTATTAAATAATTGATGTATGTGAAGAATTAATGAAAACTAATGTGGTCTCGATGACATATTACGTGCTAATGGAGAGTTTCATTCTAAAACTCCATCTGTGCTTATCTGAAACCAGCACCAAGAGAGAAATGAGAAAATGGTGCTGCACCCAGGTATTAAACGCTAATGCTTTGAAACTTTCAGAGAATGATCTTCATATATGTACTATTGTACAATATTAGTTATTAGGATTTTGAAATAATTTTACACATTGGTACTTTGAAAATGCAGTAATACGTCATAGTTACACATGCTGTTTACAATGACATTAACCTCCTTTCTAAGTGCAAATGAGCTGAAAACAAAGTTTGAATCTTTTATTTGTCCATGAAAATGGATATTTCAATACTTTATATTCTTTGCTTAGATTGGCCTAAATTCAATGCAGTCCTGCCTGTTTGCACGCATGTTGTTTGTTCTGCTCGACTTCGCTCTTGGGGAAATGTTCTCTAAGTTTGCCAAGTGAATTGAAACTATGTTTTATTTCAAGAGTTCCCACTCGCATACAAGGACTATTTGACACAAATTCAATTACTTTAGAAACATCTGCCTGAGAAACTGTCCTCTTGAACTCGCTCATGTGCCTTTACTAAAGGATATTTGCTTAAGAGTATACACCTACCGGATTGCCTGACAACTTACGTATTCTGCACCACCTATGTTTCTACAATATGTGTCTTCTTTATGTCGCATGACAAGTCACCCTATACAAACTGACCAATGGACTGAGTAGTCCGACCAAGTGAGGTGACCAAGGAGGCGTCACCCTAGAACTTGTGGATTATATTATACACTGATTTGTCGGAAACAGAAGAACTCTCATCCACCTTTCTTGGGTAAACTTTCGTTCTTGCGGATTTTTCTTTGCTGATCTATTCTTTGGATCCAGATGTGTCTTTGCGGACTCCAGACTGACGCATACGCTGTGTGCGCCTTGGTGGTCTCTTTCCCTCATGGGAGACTCCTTTGAGCTTGCATAGCTCATGCCCCTTCCTGAACTTTCCAGAGCTTTGGTCACTTTATGTCACATTTGACTTAATTAAGCTATTCTGCATTTTGAATCAAGCTTAAGTAATAATGCCTTTTAAAATCTTGATAAAAGTTAACTAAATCAGACTGCCTCTGTCTTACTATGGTTTATTTCCATTTTGATTGTGCGTTTCAATTGATTTATTGATGACTGGAAGGGATCGAATTAGAGAAATCTCTAGATATTGAGTACTAATGTTTTTGTTCTATATATCTTTAACTGAAGTACTGGTTTGTATGATATTGGACAAAAAAGTCCACGGGTCTATCAGACTCTCCGAAAAGAGATCAAGAGCACAGACAGTACAAGCAATTAAATCCTACTTAAACATGGAGGAAGTCCTTTTTAAAAGGACGGAATCCCATCACCCACCGAAGTGGCATGCTTCATCATCTGGGATGCAAATCCTAGTGCAACCAAGGGCTACAAGCCCCTCACTGTGAGGGAGGAGCTCAGGGATGTTTTATTGATCAGTTGATCTGATCTTCTAAAATCAGTTTGATGTGAAGCATGAGAATGTTTAGGGGGGATAGGCTGCAGTGCAAGGAGTGTGGTGATGTGTAAAGTGAAATAAAAATTGGCTACCAGGAGCAAAAAAGACATTTTAATGGTTAACTCTTGGTGTCAATGTTAAAAAACAGTGCAAGCGCGGTCTGAATAAATTGTCGAGCTCGCTAGTCTAAACAAAGGGTCTACATGTTTCAGCCATAATGATCAATCTCTGATCGCGGCCTTCCTCAGGACCTAGATGGTGATTGCTACTGCAAAAAACGATGTGATCAAAAATAATGATAACATTGTGATTGGAGGGATACAACCTACAAACACCTGCGGTCTCCTTTGTGAAGAATCTACAGGATTGTTGTTGTCACCTATGGAGAGAAAAACATAGTGACAAACTAAACCATGAAAAAGTGGAGAAAAACATATTAAAAAGCTTGTACTGTACAATGTGCTCTAATTATTGGAATAATTTCATTGTTATTATTCCTAGGGTATGGCTAGTGCCCTTCGCACTGAAAAATTTGTAAAAAAGTAGTCTCCTAACCCGTAAGTGCACGGGTGGACGCCTCACCTCACCTGGCAACAGCTCAGGACGTGAGGCACAGCTCTGTTAAAAAGGACAAAACTGTGATTATAGATACTGTAAGTATATCATAAGACAGTTGTCCGTGCATTTTTAGTCAACTTTGACGATTCTTTCTGGTCTAAACCATATAGAACACCAATAGAGAATATGGCGTCCATTCAGCCTGAAGCGGTATGTAACAATGTATAAATACAAGATCCAGTTTGTAATTCATAAGATAGCTAGAAGTAAGTATCAGCAATAGAGAGCAACTTCTCCCACGCATTTAATATTATAGTAGCGCGTTTGTGGAGCATCACTGTTAGCCATTGAACAGGGCTTGAAAACAAGTCTAAGTGTAAGGCATTAAAATAAATTAATGCGAGTAATATATGAGCCTCTAGTGTGGCTGCTGGAGTTGACACAGACAATAGATTAGCCAGCTCTCATGTTAAGGCAGTGCAGTGGGATGTAAACAAAGGATATTTTATTGGCTCAGAAGCGACTGAAGCAAGTGTCAGCTCTACAAAAGAAGAAAACAAACCGAAGCAAAGATGCACTACCTAACGCGCATTCAGAGTTTAAAACAGCGCGTTATTAAAGAAGACGCCGCGTTGTCAAAGAAAGACGCCAGTCCTCACCTCTCCGTCGGTACCCCAGACCTTTCTTCTGGCTGCCACCGGAGGTAACTGACGAGAGGGAGCGCGCCTTTTATTCGTTGCGTAATTCATTAATTACATCCAGCTGGTTCTCATTAAACTTAAATCCTGTCGCGCACTGAATGCATCAGCCTTTCACTGTGCCGATCTGGACTACAAAACAAGCAAAAAGTTGTGGGAATTGTAGTTTAAGTTTAACCCGCTCTCATAGACACATTGAACTACTAGGCACCCGTGGAATCATGGGTAATGTAGTTTATGGCACTTAATCTCCGTAATTAGATCGATGCGGAAAAGGAATTAATCACATAAGAAGGCTTATCTCCACTATTTGTTTAGCATAAATCAGTGCAAGTTCCACAAGAATGTTGTTTATTAATAGAACATTTGGTTAAACCATAGTTCATATGCAGCCAACTATCGTGGACATACTAAACTACAGAACACCCATGGAATCATGGGAAATGTAGTTTTTAGTGCTTAAATGTCCGTATTTGTATATTAATCGATGCGAAGAAGAAATTATTGTGGAGGAGAAATTAATTAAATAGAGGCAGGTCTCAGATGTTTATTTGGCCTAAAGTAGTGTATCTTACACAAAATGTTATTGGGTAGAAAGGGGTGTTAACTTTAAAGTGCGTCTGTCCCTATGTATTCAGAGCAGATATATACATATAAGGGTGTCTATGAATCTAAAAAGGATATATTTTGACAGAGTATCCAGTATCTAAATATCATAAAGACCCACTGAGCGACAGCTAATGTATAGTTGTGGTTTTCTCATATGTGAGTGATAATGCTCAATGAGATGGAGGGCGATACTGATGTATGCTGCAATATAAACTTGTGAGAGTGTATTAATACACGAGTAGGTGGTGTTTAGCATAGTCAGACTTATACAGCACGAGGAGACAATACTCAGGACTTTAATTGAGTCCATGGGATGTCGTCATTTAAACCCATCTCTGTTCCTTCCGAAAGAGGAATTTGGTTATATCCGCAACATGGGGGGGGGGACAAAAGGTTGTTCCAAGACTGTTCATATAAGATCATCTGCTTTGTGTTGCATATTCAAAAAATGATTTGTCAGTCTCGTAGATTGTTTTTTGAACCGAATAGTGCTTTTGTGTTCCAGTATTCGTTGTTTCACCTTTCTAGTTGTCATTCCGAATATTTGACATATTTGAGCTGGCAAGGGCACGTTATTAGGTAAATAACCCTTTCGCTATTGCAATTCGTGTGTTTTAGCTGTCTCCACGGCAACGAATACTGGAACACAAAAGCACAATTCGGTGCAAAAAACAATCTACGAGACTGACAAATCATTTTTCGGAAGGAACAGAGATGGGTTTTTAAACTACACAGTGAAACTGTAGGTTTAAATGACGACATCCCGTGGACTCAATTAAGGTCCATTGTGGAAAATAATTGCTATTGCTACGAAAGTTCTTCCTGATATTGATAGTTCACTTGCTACAAATTTTTTAATGAAAGTTTCCAATTTTCTTCCATCTGCTCTACAACGTATTATTTTTTGGGCAATGCCCCCGGGACCTGGCCCACCCGGGGGCCTCATTTAAAAGAAGCGCAGGAGCCAGCGCTTCATTTTTAAAAAAAAATTCAGCGGGATTCGCGGACCCAACGTGAATTCCGCCGATTTGTTTTTTAAAAAAATGCCTTTTTGGGCCTTTGGGGTCCTTGTGGACCCCCTGAGCAGGCCTAGGGGGTCAGGGTGTTTCTACCCTGCCCCCTTGTCTTCATTTTTCACTTAGTTTTACTGTTTTCTTGTGACTCAGTTTTAGCGAGTCACAAGATGGCTGCCAACACTTCCTGGTTTGGAGTGTAGGACATTTGTGCTGGCGTGGTGATCCCACACAAAAATGTAAGGAAAATGTGATTTTTTAGCTAAATTTGAGGTTTGCAGGGGATTCCGGGTAGGAAAACGTTGGGGGATTCATGTAAGCCACACCTCCCTTCACTCCCCCAGCTGTCTAGTTTGAAGAAATATGTGAGTTTGGTAGGTTGCCCTAGATGACCAGCGAGCCCGGGAACAAAAACGCAGGTGCCCTCCTTGCAAAACCAGGTTGTTTTGAGATAGATACATTTTATTTCTCCACAATACGTTTTGGGCCCTTGCCTGTCGCGGGTACTTGGCGCACCCACACAAGTGAGGTATAATTTTTATCGGGAGACCTGGTGGAATGCTAGGTGCTAGGAAATTTGTGTCAGCCCAGTGATCCCACAACTTTCCCACACAGAAATGGGAGAAAAATTAGATTTTTCAGCTAAATTTGAGGTTTGCAGGGGATTCTTGGAAGGAAAACGTTGGGGGATCCACACAAGTCACCCCTCACTGGACTCCCCAATGTGTTTAGTTTCCAGAAATATCTGGGATTGGTAGATTTCCCTAGATGGCCGCCCAGCCCAGGATCAAAAACGCAGGTTACTCCCTCGCAAAACAAGGCCTTTTTGTAATCGATAATTTTGATGTCGCCACAGTATACTTTAGGCCGTTTCCTGACGTGGGCGCTAGGCCTATCCACACAAGTGAGGTACCATTTTTATTGAGAGATGTTGGGAAATGCTGGGTAGGTGGAAGTTTGTGGATCCACGCAGATTCCAGAACTTTCCATCACAGAAATGTGAGGAAAATGTGGGTTTTTTGACAAAGTTTGAGGTTTGCAAGGGATTCCGGGTAACAGAACCTAGTGAGAGCCACAGAAGTCACCTCATCCTGGATTCCCCTGGATGTCTAGTTTTAAAAAAAGTATAGATTTGCTAGGTTTCCCTAGGTGCCGGCTGAGCTAGGGTCCAAAATTCACAGCTAGACACATAGCAAAAAAAGGGTCAATTTTCACTGGAAAAATGTGATGTGTCCACGTTGTGTTTTGGGCCATTTCCTGTCGTGGACACTAGGCCTATCCACACAAGTGAGGTATCATTTTTATCGGGAGTCTTTCGGGAATTCTTGGTGGGTAGAGGTGTGTGGATTCACGCAGATTCCAGAACTTTCCATCACAGAAATGTGAGGAAAATGTTTTTTTTTTCAATAAAGTTTGAGGTTTGCAAGGGCTTCTGGGTAACAGAACCTGGTGAGAGCCATACAAGTCACCCCACCCTAGATTCCCCTGGCTGGCTGGTTTTCAAAAATGTATAGGTTTGCTAGGTTTCCCTAGGTGTCGGCAGAGCTAGGGTTCAAAATCTACAGCTAGGCACTGTGCAAAAAAAGGGTCAGTTTTCACTGGAAAAATGTGATGTGTCCACGTTGTGTTTGGGCCCTTTCCTGTGCCGCGGGCACTAGGCCTACCAACACAAGTGAGTTATCATTTTTATTGGGAGACTTTGGGGAATGCTGGGTGGGTGGAAGTTTGTGGCACCCTGCAGATTACAGGACTTTCCATCACAGAAATGTGAGGAAAATGTGTTTTTTGTTACAAAGTTTGAGGTTTGCAAGGGATTCTGGGTAACAGAACTCAGTGGGAGCCACACAAATCAACCCATCCTTGATTCCCCTGGGTGTCTAGTTTTAAAAATGTATGGGTTTCCCTAGGTTACGGCAGAGTTAGGGTTCAAAATCCACAACTAGGCGCATTGCAAAAAAAAGCTCAGTTTTCACTGGAAAAATGTGATGTGTCCACGTTACGTTTTGGGCCGTTTCCTGTCGCGGGCACTAAGCCTACCCACACAAGAGAGGTACCATTCTTATTGGAAGACTTTGGGAAATGCTGGGTGAGTGGAAGTTTGTTGATCCACGCAGATCCCAGAACATTCCATCACAGAAATGTGAGGAAAATGTGGGTTTTTTGAAAAAGTTTGAGGTTTGCAAGGGATTCTGGGTAACAGAACCTGGTGAGAGCCATGCAAGTCACCCCATCCTAGATTCCCCTGGCTGTCTGGTTTTCAAAAATGTATAGGTTTGCTAGTTTTCCCTAGGTGTTGGCAGAGCTAGGGTTCAAAATCTACAGCTAGGCACTTTGCAAAAAAAGGGTCAGTTTTCAATGGAAAAATGTGATGTGTCCACGTTGCATGTTGGACCGTTTCCTGTCGCGGCCACTAGGCCTACCCACACAAGTGAGGCCATTTTTATCGGGAGACTTTGGGGAATGTGGGTGGGTGAAGTTTGTTGATCCATGCTGATTCCAGAACTTTCCATCACAGAAATTTGAGGAAAATTTGTTTTTTTACAAAGTGTGAGGTTTGCAAGGGATTCTGGGTAACAGAACCTGGTGAGAGCCATACAAGTCACCCCTTCCTGGATTCCCATGGATGTCTATTTTTTAAAAATCTATAGGTTTGGTAGGTTTCCCTAGGTGCCGGTAGAGTTAGGGTTCAAAATTCACAGCTAGGCACATTGCAAAAAAAGGATCAGATTTCACTGAAAAAATGTGCTAGGTCCATGTTGCATTTTGGGCCGTATCCTTTCGCGGGCAATTGGCCTACCCACACAAGTGAGGTACCAATTTTATCGGGAGACTTGGGGGAACACAGGATAGTATAACAAGTGTTATTATCAATTGACTTTCCTTGCATTTCTGCTTTCCAAATATAAGATAATTTGTAAAAAAGAAGTCATTTTAAAAAATGACCTTTAATTCACATGCTTGCATGGGTACCCACAATTTTGGAGATGTGGAAATAACCGCTGTTTCTAAACTCTATATTTTATTCTCTTTTCGGAAATATATAGGTTTCCTTGGTACCTATTTTTTACTCTTTATATCTCTAAATGAATTGCTATATACCCGGTACACAATGAAAAACCATTGCAAGATGCAGCTCAGTTATTGGCTCCAGGTTCGTCGGGTTCCTGGTGAACCTACAAGTCCTATACATCCCCACATACAGAAGGGTCCAGCGGATGTAACGGTATATTGCTTTCAAAGATCTGTCTCACTTAGAAGAAGTTACAGGTGAAAACATTGGCACACATGGCTGGTTTTATTCAACGCAATTTCAATATTTTTTATTTTCAACCTTGAAGGATGTACACAAATGACCCCTTGCTGAATTAAGAATTTTGTATACTTTTCAGAGATCCATTATTGTATAGCTTTCTGGGATCCATTATTTCTTTTACACCACTAACTGGAAGGAGGTTGAAAGCACAAAAAATTGTAAAAATGGCTATGTCCCAGTAAAATGGCAAAAGTGTGTAGATTATTTTGGTTTTCTGAAAAAAGTCTCCCTGTCCCTGATAGCTGGGAAGATGGTGATTTCAGCTCCACAAACCCTTTGTTGATACATTTGCAGGGAAAAAACAGGCTCTTTTTTTCTGCAGCACTTTTTCCCAATTTTTTCAACAAACCCAAACTTGTGCTGTATTTTGGCTGTCCCCTCCAGGGGGATCCACAAATCCTGGGTACCTTTAGAATCCTCAAGATGTTGGAAGAAAAGGACACAAATTTGGCATCGATACTTTATGTGGACAAAACGTTACATGGGCCTAAGTGCGAACTACCCCAAATAGTCAAAAAGGCTTAGCACGGGGGGAGGAAAGGCCTTGCAGCGAAGGGGTTAAATAATTGATGTATGTGGAGAATTAATGAAAACTAATGTGGTCTCGATGACATATTATGTGCTAAACTCCATCTTTGCTTATGTGAAAATGGCACCAAGACAGAAATGAGAACATGGTGCGGCACCTATGTATTCAAAGCGAATGCTTTGAAACTTTCAGAGAATGATCTTCATATATGTACTATTGTACAATATTAGTTATTAGGAATTTGAAATAATTGTACACATTGTACTTTGGAAATACAGTAATACGTCATAGTTACACATGCTGTTTACAATGACATTAACCTCCTTTCTAAGTGCAAATTAGCTGAAAACAATGTTTCATTCGTTTATTTCTCCACGAAAATGTATATTTCAATACTTTATATTCTTTGCTTAGATTGGCCTAAATTCAATGCAGTCCTGCCTGTTTGCACGCATGTTCTTTGTTCTGCTCGACTTCGTTCTTGGGGAAATGTTTTCTAAGTTTACCAAGTGAATTGAAACTATGTTTTATTTCGAGAGTTCCCACTCACATACAAGGAATATTTGGCACAAATTCTGTTACTTTAGAAACATCTGCCTGAGAAACTATCCTCTTGAACTCGCTCATGTGCCTTTACTAAAGGATATTTGCTTAAGAGTATACACCTACCGGATGGCCTGACAACTTACTTTTTTGCACCTCAGAGGAATTTTCCTCTCGCTATGTGTGCTGCAGAATGCAGCACATGTAGAAAGAGGAAAAACAAGGATATTTCTCCTCGTTATGCCTCCCTGGGAGTGCGTAGCATTTTGACGTGATCCCAGGCCTGCCACTAATGTAAATCTGGGAATGAACCAAAAGCTATAGGTGGATGTTATAAATAGGGGTCTCTAGTTGGCAGAGGTAGGTACCTTTGTCCAAGTAGCGACCCTTCTTCCTAGTCAGGGTAAGGGAGTTACACTCCTAAAATAACCCCTGCTCACTCCCTTGGTAGCTTGGCATGAGCAGTCAGGCTTATCTCAGAGGCAGTGTGTAAAGCATTTGCACATAACCAACAATAATACAGTGAAAACACTACAAAAGGACACAACACCAGTTTGGAAAAATATCCAATATTTTTATATCCAAAACAAGACCAAAAAACAACATACAGTACTAAAAATATATACTTTGCTAGAATATAAAGTATAGGGGCCGATTAACAGAACTAATCTGAGACAAAATCCTAAACTTACTACTTTTGGTATTCACAGAAGGCACTTACGACTACTAACTTTATGTCTGCACTCGGGCTGGAATTTCTGCACTCGGGCCGGAATTTCCACACCCGGAGCGGAATCTCCGTACTCGGAGTGGAATCTCCACGTCCAGGCCGGAATCTCCGCCTCCGGGCCGGAATCTCCTCTATCGGGCCGGAATACCCACATTTGGGTCTGATGATCATTTCAAGGGCCTACCATCCCCCACCATGCTCCAGCTGAAGTCAATTAACACTAACTGCAAGACCAGCACCACAAACCACATAAAAGCAGCACACATTCAAGGAACAGGTTTGGCCACAGAGAGTTCCTGTTTTCATTTGCTGCTCATCGCTACTGGAAAATGTACAAAATGAGGAGGAAGAAGCACTTCACAACTGGACTGGAAACAAGCATCCTAGGACCGGTTTCGGGCATTCAGCCCTCATCAGCCAGGATAGCTTGACTCCAGTGGCATGGAGAACACGGGACCCACGTCTGGGCATACCCGTCCCACTCGGGGTGACAAATGCAAAAAGAACAATTGATGGACAGAATGCAGAACAATGTCATACATTCACCCCAGTACAGAGATCTGGGCCTAAATCCATCGTTTTTTTGCTCACCATGCCATTCCTGTTTGAACCCAGCCATATGCAAATCAGTCTTGACCCTGCGCCTAATGGAACAGTCCAACCCGAACTGCCAGGCCAGGTCCTCCCTGGACTGGAAACAAGCATCCTAGGACTGGTTTCGGGCATTCAGCCCTCATCAGCCAGGATAGCTTGACTCCAGTGGCATGGAGAACACGGGACCCACGTCTGGGCATACCCGTCCCACTCGGGGTGACAAATGCAAAAAGAACAATTGATGGACAGAATGCAGAACAATGTCATACATTCACCCCAGTACAGAGATCTGGGCCTAAATCCATCGTTTTTTTGCTCACCATGCCATTCCTGTTTGAACCCAGCCATATGCAAATCAGTCTTGACCCTGCGCCTAATGGAACAGTCCAACCCGAACTGCCAGGGCAGGTCCTCCCTGGACTGGAAACAAGCATCCTAGGACTGGTTTCGGGCTTTCAGCCCTCATCAGCCAGGATAGCTTGACTCCAGTGGCATGGAGAGCACGGGACCCACGTCTGGGCATACCCATCCCACTCTGGGTGACAAATGCAAAAAGAACAATTGATGGACAGAATGCAGAACAATGTCATACATTCACCCCAGTACAGAGATCTGCGCCTAAATCCATCATTTTTTTGCTCACGATGCCATTCACGTTTGGACCCAGCAATATGCAAATCAGTCTTGACCCTGCGCCCAATGGGAACAGTCAAGCCCAAACTGCAAGGCCAGGTCCTCCCTGGACTGGAAACAAGCATCCTAGGACCGGTTTCGGACTTTCAGCCCTCATCAGCCAGGATAGCTTGACTCCAGTGGCATGGAGAGCACGGGGCCCACGTCTAGGCATACCCGTCCCACTCGGGGTGACAAATGCAAAAAGAACAATTGATGGACAGAATGCAGAACAATGTCATACATTCACCTCAGTACAGAGATCTGGGCCTAAATCCATCGTTTTTTTGCCCACCATGCCATTCCTGTTTGGACCCAGCCATATGCAAATCAGTCTTGACCCTGCGCCCAATAGGAACAGTCCAGCCCGAACTCCCAGGCCAGGTCCTCCCTGGACTGGAAACAAGCATCCTAGGCCCGGTTTCGGGCTTTCAGCCCTCATCAGCCAGGGTAGCTTGACTCCAGTGACTTGGAGAGCACGGGACCCACGTCTGGGCATACCCGTCCTACTCGGGGTGACAAATGCAAAAAGAACAATTGATGGACAGAATGCAAAACAATGTCATACATTCACCCCAGTACAGAGATCTTGGCCTAAATCCATCGTTTTTTGCTCACCATGCCATTCCAGTTTGGACCCAGCCATATGCAAATCAGTCTTGACCCTGCGCCCAATGGGAACAGTCCAGCCCGAACTCCCAGGCCAGGTCCTCCCTGGACTGGAAACAAGCATCCTAGGACTGGTTTCGGGATTTCAGCCTTCATCAGCCAGGATAGCTTGACTCCAGTGGCATGGAGATCACGGGACCCACGTCTGGGCATACCCGTCCCACTCGGTGTGACAAATGCAAAAATAACAATTGATGGACAGAATGCAGAACAATGTCATACATTCACCCCAGTACAGAGATCTGGGCATAAATCCATTGTTTTTTGCTCACCATGCCAATCCAGTTTGGACCCAGCCATTTGCAAATCAGTCTTGACCCTGCACCCAATGGGAACATTCCAGCCCGAACTGCCAGGCCAGGTCCTCCCTGGACTGGAAACAAGCATCCTAGGACCGGTTTCGGGCTTTCAGCCCACATCAGCCAGGATAGCTTGACTCCAGTGGCATGGAGAGCACGGGACCCACGTCTGGGCATACCCGTCCCACTCGGGGTGACAAATGCAAAAAGAACAATTGATGGACAGAATGCAGAACAATGTTATACATTCACCCCAGTACAGAGACCTGGGCCTAAATCCATAGTTTTTTTGCTCACCAAGCCATTCCAGTTTGGACCCAGCCATATGCAAATCAGTCTTGACCCTGCGCCCAATGGGAGCAGTCCAACCCGAACTGCCAGGCCAGGTCCTCCCTGGACTGGAAACAAGCATCCTAGGACCGGTTTCAGGCTTTCAGCCCTCATCAGCCAGGATAGCTTGACTCCAGTGGCATGGAGAGCACGGGACCCACGTCTGGACATACCCGTCCTACTCGGGGTGACAGATGCAAAAAGAACAATTGATGGACAGAATGCAGAACAATGTCATACATTCACCCCAGTACAGAGATCTGGGCCTAAATCCATCGTTTTTTGCTCACCATGCCATTCCTGTTTGGACCCAGCCATTTGCAAATCAGTCTTGACCCTGCGCCTAATGGAACAGTCCAACCCGAACTGCCAGGCCAGGTCCTCCCTGGACTGGAAACAAGCATCCTAGGACTGGTTTCGGGCTTTCAGCCCTCATCAGCCAGGATAGCTTGACTCTAGTGGCATGGAGAGCACCCGACCCACGTCTGGACATACCCGTTGTGAGAAGTTGGCCTGGTATATGCTGTCCACTAATTATAGTGGGCACCTTGCACCAGTCCAAACAACCCCTTATTGGAGATAGGTTAAAGACAACCTTATTGAAAGCTATCCTAGTGGTAGCTATGGAGAGCAGCCTTCAGGCTAAGTCTTGAAGGAATGTAAAGCAGCTTGTTTTACCAGTCTATAATCTCTTGAGTGATCAAATGAAAGAGCACCACACCAGGTATATATTCAAAATATATGTATTTATTGCTAAACACACCCCTCTAGTCTCTTTATGAGGCTAGAGTTCGAAGTACATAAGTTAGAAGTTATTTAAACACAGTAATAGCACAAATACACGTTTGGGCCCTAGGGGCGTACCAAACCATATACCAATAAAGTGGTATAAGAACCACGACTGAACTAGACACTAGGCCTAGAGCCTCTAGAAGTGCTTGGACCACAAGGAACCACCCAAGGTAGTGACACAGGGGACCCACGGGGGACGCGTGCAGTGTAAATACACAACCGCGATACGCCATTGACTTCTATGGAGAAAGTCGCAATCAGGAAATTAAAGAAAAGGGACACTTAAAGGAGGACTTGGAGCAAACCATTTGAGAACTAGTACTTTGAAGAGTCTCTACCCACGGGAGCACCGGAGTACTCGTGTTACCTCACCCAGGGAAGCCGGGTGCATAGGTGCCTTTCGGGGTTGGGTTTCGTCGTCGATTTGAATGGCGACCTGCTGCAAAGTGCTGCTGGCGACCAAGTGGAAAGTGTCCCGGTGGATCCAAGAGTGGATCGGAGATCTGAAGAACCTGAAAGCAGAGGGGACAGAGTCTGGGTCACTAGCCAGTGACCAGGAAGGCGATGGACAGATGCCCACCGATGTCGAGTGCTTCAGGTGCGTTGACGGTCGTCTTGACTCTTCAGCCACGAGGTCCAGGAGGAGTTGTCGGAGATCAGGAGCAGGATTCGGGCTGGTACACGATGTCTGTCGAGTGCTGAGGTGTCGGCGACCGGATTGGACCCAACAAGCCTTGGCAACGCAAGTCTTGATGAAGATGTAGATCGTCGATGGTGCAGACCAGCAAGGTCTGGGAAACTCACCCAGTGAGGGTAAGTGAGGGCAGGCCTGGAGCAAACAGGATGCCCAAGAAGAAAAAGATTGGCCTTCGTTAAGGGCTACTAGCCAACGGGCTAGCGACCGCGAAGGAGCCTCGAGACGTCGCACGTGGATCTGGCTCACAGGACACTCGTGGAGTGGAGGCCAGTGATCTTCGGTGCAGTTGGTGCTGGAGGCTAGGGCTACTCGGAGCCCAAAGCACGACTTCGTGGGAGACCCAGAAGAGGATGCACTTGCAAATGTGCTCGGTGTCCAGGGGTCACGGTCTCACGTCACCCACGATAGCTACGGGCCTCAGCTTTGCTGGGGACTCAGGGTAACCTCGGGAAGTCTAAGAATCCACCTCTGGTGATGCGAAGACTTCGGCGTCTGACGGAGCTTCAGAAATGCAGACCGGACAGATGCGTCTTTGGTGCCTGCCAAGCAGGGAGTCACTCCTTGATCCCAAGGGAGATTCTTCTGTCCTCTAATCTTGAGTAGAGCGTCGAAGGTCCAGGATTCTGTTTCAGAGTTTCGTCCAGGGATAATCTAAAGTCCTAAGGACTGGGTTCCTATACTTATACTAAGTTTAGGGGTTGGACTACTCTGTGGCCCCACCTATGGGTGGGTCAGGGCAGAGGGGTGGCTACACCCCTTTCCCTTTGTCCAGTTCGCGCTAAAGCAGGGGCTGCAAGCCCCTGATCCGGTTTGAACTGGGGTATGCACAGGGACACCAAGTGTGCCCCCAGTGCAGGACTTCAAAGCACCCGAAAGTGCTCCCGCCCAGCCCCAATACACATTATCCTGTCTGGGGAGGTGGTCACACCTCCCTGGGACAGGAAACCTATTGTCCAGGCCTGCCCTTCCGGAGTTTCGTCCAGCAGCAGGAGGCCGACTCGTGTCTGTGGCAGCAGCATCCATTTTGTGATGCCAGGGCTTTGGAAAGAAGTTACCGGGCTAGCCAGAGTTAACATGTCTTTCCCTCTAGAAGGGTGGAATGCTACCCCCGCCGCCAGAATTGGTGGGGGTAGTATTCCAAGATGTTTGACACCAAACACGACATGTTTAGGTGCAGCCATTCCAAAGTTAGCATTTAACGCGAGGTTATAATGCGCTTAAGAGTATATGGTCAGGCTGCACTACAAACAGCATCAGAGAAGGGTCTCCGAACGCTGCAGAGGGGCCCTGCTCATGCAGGGCACCCTCTCACATAGCAACCACGCACTCTGCCTTCAGGATTGATAAGGCCTGCCTTAGGAGTGACTTATAGGTTTATATGTGTGTATGCATTTAGTGATAGAGGTAACCTATATCACAGTAAGGGGTGCATGCACCACCTTACCCAGGCTGCAGTAGCAGACCTGTGGTGTCAGTTTGGATGGCCTTCCAGGGGTGGCATAATACATGCTGCAGCCCCTGGCAGGCCTCTGAGGTACCTATGCCCGTGGTACATAGTATACCATATACTAGGGACTTATAAGGGCACTCCAGATTCCAATCAGTGATGTGCCTAAGGCACATGGAAACCATTTTAGAGAGGAAGCAGCTAGGCTGGGGTTCTGATTAGCAGGGCCCCAGCCAGACTAATGTCGAAAAACAGTGAAGCATCAGCAAAAAGTGGGGGTACCCATGTGAAGCAGATCCTACTCTCCTACACCCGTCCCATTATGGGGTGACAAATGCAAAAAGAACAATTCATTGACAGTATGCATAACAATGTCATACATTCACTCCAGTACAGAGATCTGGGCCTAAATCCATTGCTTTTTTGCTCACCATGCCATTCCAGTTTGGACCCAGCCATATGCAAATCAGTCTTGACCCTACGCCCAATGGGAACAGTCCAGCCCGAACTGCCAGGCCAGGTCCTCCCTGGACTGGAAACAAGCATCCTAGGACCAGTTTAGGGCTTTCAGCCCTCATCAGCCAGGATAGCTTGACTCCAGTGGCATGGAGAGCACGGGACCCACGTCTGGGCATACCCATCCCACTCGGGGTGACAAATGCAAAAAGAACAATTGGTGGACAGAATGCAGAACAGTGTCATACATTCACCCCAGTACAGAGATCTGCGCCTAAATCCATCATTTTTTTGCTCACGATGCCATTCCAGTTTGGACCCAGCAATATGCAAATCAGTCTTGACCCTGCGCCCAATGGGAACAGTCCAGCCCGAACTGCAAGGCCAGGTCCTCCCTGGACTGGAAACAAGCATCCTAGGACCGGTTTCGGACTTTCAGCCCTCATCAGCCAGGATAGCTTGAATCCAGTGGCATGGAGAGCACGGGGCCCACGTCTAGGCATACCCGTCCCACTCGGGGTGACAAATGCAAAAATAACAATTGATGGACAGAATGCAGAACAATGTCATACATTCACCCCAGTACAGAGATCTGGGCCTAAATCCATCGTTTTTTTGCCCACCATGCCATTCCTGTTTGGACCCAGCCATATGCAAATCAGTCTTGACCCTGCGCCCAATTGGAACAGTCCAACCCGAACTGCCAGACCAGGTCCTCCCTGGACTGGAAACAAGCATCCTAGGACCGGTTTCGGGCTTTCAGCCCTCATCAGCCAGGATAGCTTGACTCCAGTGGCTTGGAGAGCACGGGACCCACGTCTGGGCATACCCGTCCTACTCGGGTTGACAAATGCAAAAAGAACAATTGATGGACAGAATGCAAAACAATGTCATACATTCACCCCAGTACAGAGATCTGGGCCTAAATCCATCGTTTTTTTGCACACCATGCCATTCCAGTTTGGACCCAGCCATATGCAAATCAGTCTTGACCCTGCACCCTATGGGAAAATTCCAGCCCGAACTCCCAGGCCAGGTCCTCCCTGGACTGGAAACAAGCATCCTAGGACTGGTTTCGGGCTTTCAGCCCTCATCAGCCACGATAGCTTGACTCCAGTGGCATGGAGATCACGGGACCCACTTCTGGGCATACCCGTCCCACTCGGGGTGACAAATGCAAAAAGAACAATTGATGGACAGAATGCAGAACAATGTCATACATTCATCCCAGTACAGAGATCTGGGCATAAATCCATTGTTTTTTTGCTCACCATGCCATTCCAGTTTGGACCCAGCCATTTGCAAATCAGTCTTGACCCTGCGCCCAATGGGAACATTCCAGCCCGAACTGCCAGGCCAGGTCCTCCCTGGACTGGAAACAAGCATCCTAGGACCGGTTTCGGGCTTTCAGCCCTCATCAGCCAGGATAGCTTGACTCCAGTGGCATGGAGAGCATGGGACCCACGTCTGGGCATACCCGTCCCACTCGGGGTGACAAATGCAAAAAGAACAATTGATGGACAGAATGCAGAACAATGTTATACATTCACCCCAGTACAGAGATCTGGGCCTAAATCCATCGTTTTTTTGCTCACCATGCCATTACAGTTTGGACCCAGCCATATGCAAATCAGTCTTGACCCTGTGCCCAATGGGAACAGTCCAGCCCGAACTGCCAGGCAAGGTCCTGCCTGGACTGGAAACAAGCATCCTAGGACCGGTTTTGGGCTTTCAGCCCTCATCAGCCAGGATAGCTTGACTCCAGTGGCATGGAGAGCACGGGACCCACGTCTGGGCATACCCGTCCCACTCAGGGTGACAAATGCAAAAAGAACAATTGATGGACAGAATGTAGAACAATGTCATACATTCAACCCAGTACAGAGATGTGGGCCTAAATCCATCGTTTTTTTGCTCACCATGCCATTCCTGTTTGGACCCAGCCATATGCAAATCAGTCTTGACCCTGCGCCTAATGGAACAGTCCAACCCGAACTGCCAGGCCAGGTCCTCCCTGGACTGGAAACAAGCATCCTACGACTGGTTTCGGGCTTTCAGCCCTCATCAGCCAGGATAGCTTGACTCTAGTGGCATGGAGAGCACGCGACTCACGTCTGGACATACCCGTCCCATTATGGGGTGACAAATGCAAAAAGAACAATTCATTGACAGAATGCATAACAATGTCATACATTCACTCCAGTACAGAGATCTGGGCCTAAATCCATTGCTTTTTTGCTCACCATGCCATTCCAGTTTGGACCCAGCCATATGCAAATCAGTCTTGACCCTACCCCCAATGGGAACAGTCCAGCCCGAACTGCCAGGCCAGGTCCTCCCTGGACTGGAAACAAGCATCCTAGGACCAGTTT
>CAWUFW010019476.1:0-185293 GCA_963921515.1 Calotriton arnoldi | reverse complement strand
GCTTGAATCCAGTGGCAAAGTGAGCAAGGGACCCACGTCTGGGCATACCCTGCCAATTTAGGGCGAACAAAGCAAACACAAAGAGATGATGGACGGAGTGCTGAAACTTTTCAAACACTCACCCCCAGTCACAGATCTGGGTTGAATCCATGATCGTTCTTTAGCTCACTTTGCCACCCCAGTTCAGACACAGCTATATGCAAATCAGTCTTGACCCTGTGCCTCATGGGAACAGTCCAGCCCGAACTGCCAAGCCATGTCTTCCCTGGACCGGAAACAAGCATCCAGGGACCGGTTTCGGGCTAACAGCCCTCATTAGCCAGGCTAGCTTGAATCCAGTGGCAAAGTGAGCAAGGGACCCATGTCTGGGCATACCCTGCCAACTTAGGGCGAACAAAGCAAACACAAAGAGATGATGGACGGAGTGCAGAAACTTTTCAAACACTCACCCCCAGTCACAGATCTGGGTTGAATCCATCATCGTTCTTTAGCTCACTTTGCCACCCCAGTTCAGACACAGCTATATGCAAATCAGTCTTGACCCTGTGCCTCATGGGAACAGTCCAGCCCGAACTGCCAAGCCATGTCTTCCCTGGACCGGAAACAAGCATCCAGGGACCGGTTTCGGGCTAACAGCCCTCATTAGCCAGGCTAGCTTGAATCCAGTGGCAAAGTGAGCAAGGGACCCACGTCTGGGCATACGCTGCCAACTTAGGGCGAACAAAGCAAACACAAAGAGATGATGGACGGAGTGCTGAAACTTTTCAAACACTCACCCCCAGTCACACATCTGGGTTGAATCCATCATCGTTCTTTAGCTCACTTTGCCACCCCAGTTCAGACACAGCTATATGCAAATCAGTCTTGACCCTGTGCCTCATGGGAACAGTCCAGCCCGAACTGCCAAGCCATGTCTTCCCTAGACCGGAAACAAGCATCCTGGGACCGGTTTCGGGCTAACAGCCCTCATTAGCCAGGCTAGCTTGAATCCAGTGGCAAACTGAGCAAGGGACCCACGTCTGGGCATACCCTGCCAACTTAGGGCGAACAAAGCAAACAAAAAGAGATGATGGACGGAGTGCTGAAACTTTTCAAACACTCACCCCCAGTCACAGATCTGGGTTGAATCCATCATCGTTCTTTAGCTCACTTTGCCACCCCAGTTTAGACACAGCTATATGCAAATCAGTCTTGACCCTGTGCCTCATGGGAACAGTCCAGCCCGAACTGCCAAGCCATGTCTTCCCTGGACCGGAAACAAGCATCCTGGGACCGGTTTCGGGCTAACAGCCCTCATCAGCCAGGCTAGCTTGAATCCAGTGGCAAAGTGAGCAAGGGACCCACGTCTGGGCATACCCTGCCAACTTAGGGCGAACAAAGCAAACAAAAAGAGATGATGGACGGAGTGCTGAAACTTTTCAAACACTCACCCCCAGTCACAGATCTGGGTTGAATCCATCATCGTTCTTTAGCTCACTTTGCCACCCCAGTTCAGACACAGCTATATGCAAATCAGTCTTTACCCTGTGCCTCATGGGAACAGTCCAACCCGAACTGCCAAGCCATGTCTTCCCTGGACCGGAAACAAGCATCCTGGGACCGGTTTCGGGCTAACAGCCCTCATCAGCCAGGCTAGCTTGAATCCAGTGGCAAAGTGAGTAAGGGACCCACGTCTGGGCATACCCTGCCAACTTAGGGCGAACAAAGCAAACACAAAGAGATGATGGACGGAGTGCTGAAACATTTCAAACACTCACCCCCAGTCACAGATCTGGGTTGAATCCATCATCGTTTATTAGCTCACTTTGCCACCCCAGTTCAGACACAGCTATATACAAATCAGTATTGACCCTGTGCCACATGGGAACAGTCCAGCCCGAACTGCGAAGCTATGTCTTCCCTGGACCGGAAACAAGCATCCTGGGACCGGTTTCGGGCTAACAGCCCTCATCAGCCAGGCTAGCTTGAATCCAGTGGCAAAGTGAGCAAGGGACCCACGTCTGGGCATACCCTGCCAACTTAGGGCGAACAAAGCAAACACAAAGAGATGATGGACGGAGTGCTGAAACTTTTCAAACACTCACCCCCAGTCACAGATCTGGGTTGAATCCATCATCGTTCTTTAGTTTACTTTGCCACCCCAGTTCAGACACAGCTATATGCAAATCAGTCTTGACCCTGTGCCTCATGGGAACAGTCCAGCCCGAACTGCCAAGCCATGTCTTCCCTGGACTGGAAACAAGCATCCTGGGACCGGTTTCGGGCTAACAGCCCTCATCAGCCAGGCTAGCTTGAATCCAGTGGCAAAGTGAGCAAGGGACCCACGTCTGGGCATACCCTGCCAACTTAGGGCGAACAAAGCAAACACAAAGAGATGATGGACGGAGTGCTGAAACTTTTCAAACACTCACCCCCAATCACAGATCTGGGTTGAATCCATCATCGTTCTTTAGCTCACTTTGCCACCCCAGTTCAGACACAGCTATATGCAAATCAGTCTTGACCCTGTGCCTCATGGGAACATTCCACCCCGAACTGCCAAGCCATGTCTTCCCTGGACCGGAAACAAGCATCCTGGGACCGGTTTCGGGCTAGCAGCCCTCATCAGCCAGGCTAGCCTGAATCCAGTGGCAAAGTGAGCAAGGGACCCACGTCTGGGCATACCCTGCCAATTTAGGGCGAACAAAGCAAACACAAAGAGATGATGGACGGAGTGCTGAAACTTTTCAAACACTCACCCCCAGTCACAGATCTGGGTTGAATCCATCATCGTTCTTTAGCTCACTTTGCCACCCCAGTTCAGACACAGCTATATGCAAATCAGTCTTGACCCTGTGCCTCATGGGAACAGTCCAGCCCGAACTGCCAAGCCATGTCTTCCCTGGACCGGAAACAAGCATCCTGGGACCAGTTTCGGGCTAACAGCCCTCATCAGCCAGGCTAGCTTGAATCCAGTGGCAAAGTGAGTAAGGGACCCACGTCTGGGCATACCCTGCCAACTTAGGGCGAACAAAGCAAACACAAAGAGATGATGGACGGAGTGCTGAAACTTTTCAAACACTCACCCCCAGTCACAGATCTGGGTTGAATCCATCATCGGTTTTTAGCTCACTTTGCCACCCCAGTTCAGACACAGCTATATGCAAATCAGTATTGACCCTGTGCCACATGGGAACAGTCCAGCCCGAACTGCCAAGCCATGTCTTCCCTGGACCGGAAACAAGCATCCTGGGACCGGTTTCGGGCTAACAGCCCTCATCAGCCAGGCTAGCTTGAATCCAGTGGCAAAGTGAGCAAGGGACCCACGTCTGGGCATACCCTGCCAACTTAGGGCGAACAAAGCAAACAAAAAGAGATGATGGACGGAGTGCTGAAACTTTTCAAACACTCACCCCCAGTCACAGATCTGGGTTGAATCCATCATCGTTCTTTAGCTCACTTTGCCACCCCAGTTCAGACACAGCTATATGCAAATCAGTCTTGACCCTGTGCCTCATGGGAACAGTCCAGCCCGAACTGCCAAGCCATGTCTTCCCTGGACCGGAAACAAGCATCCTGGGACCGGTTTCGGGCTAACAGCCCTCATCAGCCAGGCTAGCTTGAATCCAGTGGCAAAGTGAGCAAGGGACCCACGTCTGGGCATACCCTGCCAATTTAGGGCGACCAAAGCAAACACAAAGAGATGATGGACGGAGTGCTGAAACTTTTCAAACACTCACCCCCAGTCACAGATCTGGGTTGAATCCATCATCGTTCTTTAGCTCACTTTGCCACCCCAGTTCAGACACAGCTATATGCAAATCAGTCTTGACCCTGTGCCTCATGGGAACATTCCAGCCCGAACTGCCAAGCCATGTCTTCCCTGGACCGGAAACAAGCATCCTGGGACCGGTTTCGGGCTAGCAGCCCTCATCAGCCAGGCTAGCCTGAATCCAGTGGCAAAGTGAGCAAGGGACCCACGTCTGGGCATACCCTGCCAATTTAGGGCGAACAAAGCAAACACAAAGAGATGATGGACGGAGTGCTGAAACTTTTCAAACACTCACCCCCAGTCACAGATCTGGGTTGAATCCATGATCGTTCTTTAGCTCACTTTGCCACCCCAGTTCAGACACAGCTATATGCAAATCAGTCTTGACCCTGTGCCTCATGGGAACAGTCCAGCCCGAACTGCCAAGCCATGTCTTCCCTGGACCGGAAACAAGCATCCAGGGACCGGTTTCGGGCTAACAGCCCTCATTAGCCAGGCTAGCTTGAATCCAGTGGCAAAGTGAGCAAGGGACCCATGTCTGGGCATACCCTGCCAACTTAGGGCGAACAAAGCAAACACAAAGAGATGATGGACGGAGTGCAGAAACTTTTCAAACACTCACCCCCAGTCACAGATCTGGGTTGAATCCATCATCGTTCTTTAGCTCACTTTGCCACCCCAGTTCAGACACAGCTATATGCAAATCAGTCTTGACCCTGTGCCTCATGGGAACAGTCCAGCCCGAACTGCCAAGCCATGTCTTCCCTGGACCGGAAACAAGCATCCAGGGACCGGTTTCGGGCTAACAGCCCTCATTAGCCAGGCTAGCTTGAATCCAGTGGCAAAGTGAGCAAGGGACCCACGTCTGGGCATACGCTGCCAACTTAGGGCGAACAAAGCAAACACAAAGAGATGATGGACGGAGTGCTGAAACTTTTCAAACACTCACCCCCAGTCACACATCTGGGTTGAATCCATCATCGTTCTTTAGCTCACTTTGCCACCCCAGTTCAGACACAGCTATATGCAAATCAGTCTTGACCCTGTGCCTCATGGGAACAGTCCAGCCCGAACTGCCAAGCCATGTCTTCCCTAGACCGGAAACAAGCATCCTGGGACCGGTTTCGGGCTAACAGCCCTCATTAGCCAGGCTAGCTTGAATCCAGTGGCAAACTGAGCAAGGGACCCACGTCTGGGCATACCCTGCCAACTTAGGGCGAACAAAGCAAACAAAAAGAGATGATGGACGGAGTGCTGAAACTTTTCAAACACTCACCCCCAGTCACAGATCTGGGTTGAATCCATCATCGTTCTTTAGCTCACTTTGCCACCCCAGTTTAGACACAGCTATATGCAAATCAGTCTTGACCCTGTGCCTCATGGGAACAGTCCAGCCCGAACTGCCAAGCCATGTCTTCCCTGGACCGGAAACAAGCATCCTGGGACCGGTTTCGGGCTAACAGCCCTCATCAGCCAGGCTAGCTTGAATCCAGTGGCAAAGTGAGCAAGGGACCCACGTCTGGGCATACCCTGCCAACTTAGGGCGAACAAAGCAAACAAAAAGAGATGATGGACGGAGTGCTGAAACTTTTCAAACACTCACCCCCAGTCACAGATCTGGGTTGAATCCATCATCGTTCTTTAGCTCACTTTGCCACCCCAGTTCAGACACAGCTATATGCAAATCAGTCTTTACCCTGTGCCTCATGGGAACAGTCCAACCCGAACTGCCAAGCCATGTCTTCCCTGGACCGGAAACAAGCATCCTGGGACCGGTTTCGGGCTAACAGCCCTCATCAGCCAGGCTAGCTTGAATCCAGTGGCAAAGTGAGTAAGGGACCCACGTCTGGGCATACCCTGCCAACTTAGGGCGAACAAAGCAAACACAAAGAGATGATGGACGGAGTGCTGAAACATTTCAAACACTCACCCCCAGTCACAGATCTGGGTTGAATCCATCATCGTTTATTAGCTCACTTTGCCACCCCAGTTCAGACACAGCTATATGCAAATCAGTCTTGACCCTGTGCCTCATGGGAACAATCCAGCCCGAACAGCCAAGCCATGTCTTCCCTGGACCGGAAACAAGCATCCTGGGACCGGTTTCGGGCTAACAGCCCTCATCAGCCAGGCTAGCTTGAATCCAGTGGCAAAGTGAGCAAGGGACCCACGTCTGGGCATACCCTGCCAACTTAGGGCGAACAAAGCAAACACAAAGAGATGATGGACGGAGTGCTGAAACTTTTCAAACACTCACCCCCAGTCACAGATCTGGGTTGAATCCATCATCGTTCTTTAGCTCACTTTGCCACCCCAGTTCAGACACAGCTATATGCAAATCAGTCTTGACCCTGTGCCTCATGGGAACAGTCCAGCCCGAACTGCCAAGCCATGTCTTCCCTGGACTGGAAACAAGCATCCTGGGACCGGTTTCGGGCTAACAGCCCTCATCAGCCAGGCTAGCTTGAATCCAGTGGCAAAGTGAGCAAGGGACCCACGTCTGGGCATACCCTGCCAACTTAGGGCGAACAAAGCAAACACAAAGAGATGATGGACGGAGTGCTGAAACTTTTCAAACACTCACCCCCAGTCACAGATCTGGGTTGAATCCATCATCGTTCTTTAGCTCACTTTGCCACCCCAGTTCAGACACAGCTATATGCAAATCAGTCTTGACCCTGTGCCTCATGGGAACAGTCCAGCCCGAACTGCCAAGCCATGTCTTCCCTGGACCGGAAACAAGCATCCTGGGACCGGTTTCGGGCTAGCAGCCCTCATCAGCCAGGCTAGCTTGAATCCAGTGGCAAAGTGAGCAAGGGACCCACGTCTGGGCATACCCTGCCAACTTAGGGCGAACAAAGCAAACACAAAGAGATGATGGACGGAGTGCTGAAACTTTTCAAACACTCACCCCCAGTCACAGATCTGGGTTGAATCCATCATCGTTCTTTAGCTCACTTTGCCACCCCAGTTCAGACACAGCTATATGCAAATCAGTCTTGACCCTGTGCCTCATGGGAACAGTCCAGCCCGAACTGCCAAGCCATGTCTTCCCTGGACCGGAAACAAGCATCCTGGGACCGGTTTCGGGCTAACAGCCCTCATCAGCCAGGCTAGCTTGAATCCAGTGGCAAAGTGAGCAAGGGACCCACGTCTGGGCATACCCTGCCAACTTAGGGCGAACAAAGCAAACACAAAGAGATGATGGACGGAGTGCTGAAACTTTTCAAACACTCACCCCCAGTCACAGATCTGGGTTGAATCCATCATCGGTTCTTTAGCTCACTTTGCCACCCCAGTTCAGACACAGCTATATGCAAATCAGTCTTGACCCTGTGCCACATGGGAACAGTCCAGCCCGAACTGCCAAGCCATGTCTTCCCTGGACCGGAAACAAGCATCCTGGGACCGGTTTCGGGCTAACAGCCCTCATCAGCCAGGCTAGCTTGAATCCAGTGGCAAAGTGAGCAAGGGACCCACGTCTGGGCATACCCTGCCAACTTAGGGCGAACAAAGCAAACACAAAGAGATGATGGACGGAGTGCTGAAACTTTTCAAACACTCACCCCCAGTCACAGATCTGGGTTGAATCCATCATCGTTCTTTAGCTCACTTTGCCACCCCAGTTCAGACACAGCTATATGCAAATCAGTCTTGACCCTGTGCCTCATGGGAACAGTCCAGCCCGAACTGCCAAGCCATGTCTTCCCTGGACCGGAAACAAGCATCCTGGGACCGGTTTTGGGTTAACAGCCCTCATCAGCCAGGCTAGCTTGAATCCAGTGGCAAAGTGAGCAAGGGACCCACGTCTAGGCATAGCCTGCCAACTTAGGGCGAACAAAGCAAACACAAAGAGATGATGGACGGAGTGCTGAAACTTTTCAAACACTCACCCCCAGTCACAGATCTGTGTTGAATCCATCATCGTTCTTTAGCTCACTTTGCCACCCCAGTTCAGACACAGCTATATGCAAATCAGTCTTGACCCTGTGCCTCATGGGAACAGTCCAGCCCGAACTGCCAAGCCATGTCTTCCCTGGACCGGAAACAAGCATCCTGGGACTGGTTTCGGGCTAACAGCCCTCATCAGCCAGGCTAGCTTGAATCCAGTGGCAAAGTGAGCAAGGGACCCACGTCTGGGCATACCCTGCCAACTTAGGGCGAACAAAGCAAACACAAAGAGATGATGGACGGAGTGCTGAAACTTTTCAAACACTCACCCCCAGTCACAGATCTGGGTTGAATCCATCATCGTTCTTTAGCTCACTTTGCCACCCCAGTTCAGACACAGCTATATGCAAATCAGTCTTGACCCTGTGCCTCATGGGAACAGTCCAGCCCGAACTGCCAAGCCATGTCTTCCCTGGACCGGAAACAAGCATCCTGGGACCGGTTTCGGGCTAACAGCCCTCATCAGCCAGGCTAGCTTGAATCCAGTGGCAAAGTGAGCAAGGGACCCACGTCTGGGCATACCCTGCCAACTTAGGGCGAACAAAGCAAACACAAAGAGATGATGGACGGAGTGCTGAAACTTTTCAAACACTCACCCCCAGTCACAGATCTGGGTTGAATCCATCATCGTTCTTTAGCTCACTTTGCCACCCCAGTTCAGACACAGCTATATGCAAATCAGTCTTGACCCTGTGCCTCATGGGAACAGTCCAGCCCGAACTGCCAAGCCATGTCTTCCCTGGACCGGAAACAAGCATCCTGGGACCGGTTTCGGGCTAACAGCCCTCATCAGCCAGGCTAGCTTGAATCCAGTGGCAAAGTGAGCAAGGGACCCACGTCTGGGCATACCCTGCCAACTTAGGGCGAACAAAGCAAACACAAAGAGATGATGGACGGAGTGCTGAAACTTTTCAAACACTCACCCCCAGTCACAGATCTGGGTTGAATCCATCATCGTTCTTTAGCTCACTTTGCCACCCCAGTTCAGACACAGCTATATGCAAATCAGTCTTGACCCTGTGCCTCATGGGAACAGTCCAGCCCGAACTGCCAAGCCATGTCTTCCCTAGACCGGAAACAAGCATCCTGGGACCGGTTTCGGGCTAACAGCCCTCATCAGCCAGGCTAGCTTGAATCCAGTGGCAAAGTGAGCAAGGGACCCACGTCTGGGCATACCCTGCCAACTTAGGGCGAACAAAGCAAACAAAAAGAGATGATGGACGGAGTGCTGAAACTTTTCAAACACTCACCCCCAGTCACAGATCTGGGTTGAATCCATCATCGTTCTTTAGCTCACTTTGCCACCCCAGTTCAGACACAGCTATATGCAAATCAGTCTTGACCCTGTGCCTCATGGGAACAGTCCAGCCCGAACTGCCAAGCCATGTCTTCCCTGGACCGGAAACAAGCATCCTGGGACCGGTTTCGGGCTAACAGCCCTCATCAGCCAGGCTAGCTTGAATCCAGTGGCAAAGTGAGCAAGGGACCCACGTCTGGGCATACCCTGCCAACTTAGGGCGAACAAAGCAAACACAAAGAGATGATGGACGGAGTGCTGAAACTTTTCAAACACTCACCCCCAGTCACAGATCTGGGTTGAATCCATCATCGTTCTTTAGCTCACTTTGCCACCCCAGTTCAGACACAGCTATATGCAAATCAGTCTTGACCCTGTGCCTCATGGGAACAGTCCAGCCCGAACTGCCAAGCCATGTCTTCCCTGGACCGGAAACAAGCATCCTGGGACCGGTTTCGGGCTAACAGCCCTCATCAGCCAGGCTAGCTTGAATCCAGTGGCAAAGTGAGCAAGGGACCCACGTCTGGGCATACCCTGCCAACTTAGGGCGAACAAAGCAAACACAAAGAGATGATGGACGGAGTGCTGAAACTTTTCAAACACTCACCCCCAGTCACAGATCTGGGTTGAATCCATCATCGTTCTTTAGCTCACTTTGCCACCCCAGTTCAGACACAGCTATATGCAAATCAGTCTTGACCCTGTGCCTCATGGGAACAGTCCAGCCCGAACTGCCAAGCCATGTCTTCCCTGGACCGGAAACAAGCATCCTGGGACCGGTTTCGGGCTAACAGCCCTCATCAGCCAGGCTAGCTTGAATCCAGTGGCAAAGTGAGCAAGGGACCCACGTCTGGGCATACCCTGCCAACTTAGGGCGAACAAAGCAAACACAAAGAGATGATGGACGGAGTGCTGAAACTTTTCAAACACTCACCCCCAGTCACAGATCTGGGTTGAATCCATCATCGTTCTTTAGCTCACTTTGCCACCCCAGTTCAGACACAGCTATATGCAAATCAGTCTTGACCCTGTGCCTCATGGGAACAGTCCAGCCCGAACTGCCAAGCCATGTCTTCCCTGGACCGGAAACAAGCATCCTGGGACCGGTTTCGGGCTAACAGCCCTCATCAGCCAGGCTAGCTTGAATCCAGTGGCAAAGTGAGCAAGGGACCCACGTCTGGGCATACCCTGCCAACTTAGGGCGAACAAAGCAAACACAAAGAGATGATGGACGGAGTGCTGAAACTTTTCAAACACTCACCCCCAGTCACAGATCTGGGTTGAATCCATCATCGTTCTTTAGCTCACTTTGCCACCCCAGTTCAGACACAGCTATATGCAAATCAGTCTTGACCCTGTGCCTCATGGGAACAGTCCAGCCCGAACTGCCAAGCCATGTCTTCCCTGGACCGGAAACAAGCATCCTGGGACCGGTTTCGGGCTAACAGCCCTCATCAGCCAGGCTAGCTTGAATCCAGTGGCAAAGTGAGCAAGGGACCCACGTCTGGGCATACCCTGCCAACTTAGGGCGAACAAAGCAAACACAAAGAGATGATGGACGGAGTGCTGAAACTTTTCAAACACTCACCCCCAGTCACAGATCTGTGTTGAATCCATCATCGTTCTTTAGCTCACTTTGCCACCCCAGTTCAGACACAGCTATATGCAAATCAGTCTTGACCCTGTGCCACATGGGAACAGTCCAGCCCAAACTGCCAAGCCATGTCTTCCCTGGACCGGAAACAAGCATCCTGGGACCGGTTTCGGGCTAACAGCCCTCATCAGCCAGGCTAGCTTGAATCCAGTGGCAAAGTGAGTAAGGGACCCACGTCTGGGCATACCCTGCCAACTTAGGGCGAACAAAGCAAACACAAAGAGATGATGGACGGAGTGCTGAAACTTTTCAAACACTCACCCCCAGTCACAGATCTGGGTTGAATCCATCATCGTTTTTTAGCTCACTTTGCCACCCCAGTTCAGACACAGCTATATGCAAATCAGTATTGACCCTGTGCCACATGGGAACAGTCCAGCCCGAACTGCCAAGCCATGTCTTCCCTGGACCGGAAACAAGCATCCTGGGACCGGTTTCGGGCTAACAGCCCTCATCAGCCAGGCTAGCTTGAATCCAGTGGCAAAGTGAGCAAGGGACCCACGTCTGGGCATACCCTGCCAACTTAGGGCGAACAAAGCAAACACAAAGAGATGATGGACGGAGTGCTGAAACTTTTCAAACACTCACCCCCAGTCACAGATCTGGGTTGAATCCATCATCGTTCTTTAGCTCACTTTGCCACCCCAGTTCAGACACAGCTATATGCAAATCAGTCTTGACCCTGTGCCTCATGGGAACAGTCCAGCCCGAACTGCCAAGCCATGTCTTCCCTGGACCGGAAACAAGCATCCAGGGACCGGTTTCGGGCTAACAGCCCTCATCAGCCAGGCTAGCTTGAATCCAGTGGCAAAGTGAGCAAGGGACCCACGTCTGGGCATACCCTGCCAACTTAGGGCAAACAAAGCAAACACAAAGAGATGATGGACGGAGTGCTGAAACTTTTCAAACACTCACCCCCAGTCACAGATCTGGGTTGAATCCATCATCGTTCTTTAGCTCACTTTGCCACCCCAGTTCAGACACAGCTATATGCAAATCAGTCTTGACCCTGTGCCTCATGGGAACAGTCCAGCCCGAACTGCCAAGCCATGTCTTCCCTGGACCGGAAACAAGCATCCTGGGACCGGTTTCGGGCTAACAGCCCTCATCAGCCAGGCTAGCTTGAATCCAGTGGCAAAGTGAGCAAGGGACCCACGTCTGGGCATACCCTGCCAACTTTGGGCGAACAAAGCAAACACAAAGAGATGATGGACGGAGTGCTGAAACTTTTCAAACACTCACCCCCAGTCACAGATCTGGGTTGAATCCATCATCGTTCTTTAGCTCACTTTGCCACCCCAGTTCAGACACAGCTATATGCAAATCAGTCTTGACCCTGTGCCTCATGGGAACAGTCCAGCCCGAACTGCCAAGCCATATCTTCCCTGGACCGGAAACAAGCATCCTGGGACCGGTTTCGGGCTAACAGCCCTCATCAGCCAGGCTAGCTTGAATCCAGTGGCAAAGTGAGCAAGGGACCCACGTCTGGGCATACCCTGCCAACTTAGGGCGAACAAAGCAAACACAAAGAGATGATGGACGGAGTGCTAGAAACTTTTCAAACACTCACCCCCAGTCACAGATCTGGGTTGAATCCATCATCGTTCTTTAGCTCACTTTGCCACCCCAGTTCAGACACAGCTATATGCAAATCAGTCTTGACCCTGTGCCTCATGGGAACAGTCCAGCCCGAACTGCCAAGCCATGTCTTCCCTAGACCGGAAACAAGCATCCTGGGACCGGTTTTGGGCTAACAGCCCTCATCAGCCAGGCTAGCTTGAATCCAGTGGCAAAGTGAGCAAGGGACCCACGTCTAGGCATAGCCTGCCAACTTAGGGCGAACAAAGCAAACACAAAGAGATGATGGACGGAGTGCTGAAACTTTTCAAACACTCACCTCCAGTCACACATCTGGGTTGAATCCATCATCGTTCTTTAGCTCACTTTGCCACCCCAGTTCAGACACAGCTATATGCAAATCAGTCTTGACACTGTGCCTCATGGGAACAGTCCAGCCCGAACTGCCAAGCCATGTCTTCCCTGGACCGGAAACAAGCATCCAGGGACCGGTTTCGGGCTAACAGCCCTCATTAGCCAGGCTAGCTTGAATCCAGTGGCAAAGTGAGCAAGGGACCCACGTCTGGGCATACCCTGCCAACTTAGGGCAAACAAAGCAAACACAAAGATGATGGACGGAGTGCTGAAACTTTTCAAACACTGACCCCCAGTCACTGATCTGGGTTGAATCCATCATCGTTCTTTAGCTCACTTTGCCACCCCAGTTCAGACACAGCTATATGCAAATCAGTCTTGACCCTGTGCCTCATGGGAACAGTCCAGCCCGAACTGCAAAGCCATGTCTTCCCTGGACCGGAAACAAGCATCCTGGGACCGGTTTCGGGCTAACAGCCCTCATCAGCCAGGCTAGCTTGAATCCAGGGGCAAAGTGAGCAAGGGACCCACGTCTAGGTATACCCTGCCAACTTTGGGCGAACAAAGCAAACACAAAGAGATGATGGATGGAGTGCTGAAACTTTTCAAACACTCACCCCCAGTCACAGATCTGGGTTGAATCCATCATCGTTCTTTAGCTCACTTTGCCACCCCAGTTCAGACACAGCTATATGCAAATCAGTCTTGACCCTGTGCCTTATGGGAACAGTCCAGCCTGAACTGCCAAGCCATATCTTCCCTGGACCGGAAACAAGCATCCTGGGACCGGTTTCGGGCTAACAGCCCTCATCAGCCAGGCTAGCTTGAATCCAGTGGCAAAGTGAGCAAGGGACCCACGTCTGGGCATACCCTGCCAACTTAGGGCGAACAAAGCAAACACAAAGAGATGATGGACGGAGTGCTAAAACTTTTCAAACACTTACCCCCAGTCACAGATCTGGGTTGAATCCATTATCGTTCTTTAGCTCACTTTGCCACCCCAGTTCAGACACAGCTATATGCAAATCAGTCTTGACCCTGTGCCTCATGGGAACAGTCCAGCCCGAACTGCCAAGCCATGTCTTCCCTAGACCGGAAACAAGCATCCTGGGACCGGTTTTGGGCTAACAGCCCTCATCAGCCAGGCTAGCTTGAATCCAGTGGCAAAGTGAGCAAGGGACCCACGTCTAGGCATAGCCTGCCAACTTAGGGCGAACAAAGCAAACACAAAGAGATGATGGACGGAGTGCTGAAACTTTTCAAACACTCACCTCCAGTCACACATCTGGGTTGAATCCATCATCGTTCTTTAGCTCACTTTGCCACCCCAGTTCAGACACAGCTATATGCAAATCAGTCTTGACCCTGTGCCTCATGGGAACAGTCCAGCCCGAACTGCCAAGCCATGTCTTCCCTAGACCGGAAACAAGCATCCTGGGACTGGTTTCGGGCTAACAGCCCTCATCAGCCAGGCTAGCTTGAATCCAGTGGCAAAGTGAGCAAGGGACCCACGTCTGGGCATACCCTGCCAACTTAGGGCGAACAAAGCAAACAAAAAGAGATGATGGACGGAGTGCTGAAACTTTTCAAACACTCAGCCCCAGTCACAGATCTGTGTTGAATCCATCATCGTTCTTTAGCTCACTTTGCCACCCCAGTTCAGACACAGCTATATGCAAATCAGTCTTGACCCTGTGCCTCATGGGAACAGTCCAGCCCAAACTGCCAAGCCATGTCTTCCCTGGACCGGAAACAAGCATCCTGGGACCGGTTTCGGGCTAACAGCCCTCATCAGCCAGGCTAGCTTGAATCCAGTGGCAAAGTGAGTAAGGGACCCACGTCTGGGCATACCCTGCCAACTTAGGGCGAACAAAGCAAACACAAAGAGATGATGGACGGAGTGCTGAAACTTTTCAAACACTCACCCCCAGTCACAGATCTGGGTTGAATCCATCATCGTTTTTTAGCTCACTTTGCCACCCCAGTTCAGACACAGCTATATGCAAATCAGTATTGACCCTGTGCCACATGGGAACAGTCCAGCCCGAACTGCCAAGCCATGTCTTCCCTGGACCGGAAACAAGCATCCTGGGACCGGTTTCGGGCTAACAGCCCTCATCAGCCAGGCTAGCTTGAATCCAGTGGCAAAGTGAGCAAGGGACCCACGTCTGGGCATACCCTGCCAACTTAGGGCGAACAAAGCAAACACAAAAAGATGATGGACGGAGTGCTGAAACTTTTCAAACACTCACCCCCAGTCACAGATCTGGGTTGAATCCATCATCGTTCTTTAGCTCACTTTGCCACCCCAGTTCAGACACAGCTATATGCAAATCAGTCTTGACCCTGTGCCTCATGGGAACAGTCCAGCCCGAACTGCCAAGCCATGTCTTCCCTGGACCGGAAACAAGCATCCAGGGACCGGTTTCGGGCTAACAGCCCTCATTAGCCAGGCTAGCTTGAATCCAGTGGCAAAGTGAGCAAGGGACCCACGTCTGGGCATACCCTGCCAACTTAGGGCAAACAAAGCAAACACAAAGATGATGGACGGAGTGCTGAAACTTTTCAAACACTGACCCCCAGTCACTGATCTGGGTTGAATCCATCATCGTTCTTTAGCTCACTTTGCCACCCCAGTTCAGACACAGCTATATGCAAATCAGTCTTGACCCTGTGCCTCATGGGAACAGTCCATCCCGAACTGCAAAGCCATGTCTTCCCTGGACCGGAAACAAGCATCCTGGGACCGGATTCGGGCTAACAGCCCTCATCAGCCAGGCTAGCTTGAATCCAGGGGCAAAGTGAGCAAGGGACCCACGTCTAGGTATACCCTGCCAACTTTGGGCGAACAAAGCAAACACAAAGAGATGATGGATGGAGTGCTGAAACTTTTCAAACACTCACCCCCAGTCACAGATCTGGGTTGAATCCATCATCGTTCTTTAGCTCACTTTGCCACCCCAGTTCAGACACAGCTATATGCAAATCAGTCTTGACCCTGTGCCTCATGGGAACAGTCCAGCCCGAACTGCCAAGCCATGTCTACCCTGGACCGGAAACAAGCATCCTGGGACCGGTTTCGGGCTAACAGCCCTCATCAGCCAGGCTAGCTTGAATCCAGTGTCAAAGTAAGCAAGGGACCCACGTCTGGGCATACCCTGCCAACTTAGGGCGAACAAAGCAAACACAAAGAGATGATGGACGGAGTGCTGAAACTTTTCAAACACTCACCCCCAATCACAGATCTGGGTTGAATCCATCATCGTTCTTTAGCTCACTTTGCCACCCCAGTTCAGACAGAGCTATACGCAAATCAGTCTTGACCCTGTGCCTCATGGGAACAGTCCAGCCCGACCTGCCAAGCCATGTCTTCCCTGGACCGGAAACAAGCATCCTGGGACCGGTTTTGGGCTAACAGCCCTCATCAGCCAGGCTAGCTTGGATCTAGTGGCAAAGTGAGCAAGGGACCCACGTCTGGGCATACCCTGCCAACTTAGGGCGAACAAAGCAAACACAAAGAGATGATGGACGGAGTGCTGAAACGTTTCAAACACTCACCCCCAGTCACAGATCTGGGTTTAATCCATCATCGTTCTTTAGCTCACTTTGCCACCCCTGTTCAGATACAGCTATATGCAAATCAGTCTTGACCCTGTGCCTTATGGGAACAGTCCAGCCTGAACTGCCAAGCCATATCTTCCCTGGACCGGAAACAAGCATCCTGGGACCGGTTTCGGGCTAACAGCCCTCTTCAGCCAGGCTAGCTTGAATCCAGTGGCAAAGTGAGCAAGGGACCCACGTCTGGGCATACCCTGCCAACTTAGGGCGAACAAAGCAAACACAAAGAGATGATGGACGGAGTGCTAAAACTTTTCAAACACTTACCCCCAGTCACAGATCTGGGTTGAATCCATCATCGTTCTTTAGCTCACTTTGCCACCCCAGTTCAGACACAGCTATATGCAAATCAGTCTTGACCCTGTGCCTCATGTGAACAGTCCAGCCCGAACTGCCAAGCCATGTCTTCCCTGGACCGGAAACAAGCATCCTGGGACAGGTTTCGGGCTAACAGCCCTCATCAGCCAGGCTAGCTTGAATCCAGTGTCAAAGTGAGCAAGGGACCCACGTCTGGGCATACCCTGCCAACTTAGGGCGAACAAAGCAAACACAAAGAGATGATGGACGGAGTGCTGCAACTTTTCAAACACTCACCCCCAGTCACAGATCTGGGTTGAATCCATCATCGTTCTTTAGCTCACTTTGCCACCCCAGTTCAGACACAGCTATATGCAAATCAGTCTTGACCCTGTGCCTCATGGGAACAGTCCAGCCCGAACTGCCAAGCCATATCTTCCCTGGACCGGAAACAAGCATCCTGGGACCGGTTTCGGGCTAACAGCCCTCATCAGCCAGGCTAGCTTGAATCCAGTGGCAAAGTGAGCAAGGGACCCACATCTGGGCATACCCTGCCAACTTAGGGCGAACAAAGCAAACACAAAGAGATGATGGACGGAGTGCTGAAACTTTTCAAACACTCACCCCCAGTCACAGATCTGGGTTGAATCCATCATCGTTCTTTAGCTCACTTTGCCACCCCAGTTCAGACACAGCTATATGCAAATCAGTCTTGACCCTGTGCCTCATGGGAACAGTCCAGCTCGAACTGCCAAGCCATGTCTTCCCTGGACCGGAAACAAGCATCCTGGGACCGGTTTCGGGCTAACAGCCCTCATCAGCCAGGCTAGCTTGAATCCAGTGGCAAAGGGAGCAAGGGACCCACGTCTGGGCATACCCTGCCAACTTAGGGCGAACAAAGCAAACACGAAGAGATGATGGACGGAGTGCTGAAACTTTTCAAACACTCACCCCCAGTCACAGATCTGGGTTGAATCCATCATCGTTCTTTAGCTCACTTTGCCACCCCAGTTCAGACACAGCTATATGCAAATCAGTCTTGACCCTGTGCCTCATGGGAACAGTCCAGCCCGAACTGCCAAGTCATGTCTTCCCTGGACCGGAAACAAGCATTCTGGGACCGGTTTCGGGCTAACAGCCCTGCAAAGTGAGCAAGGGACCCACGTCTGGGCATACCCTGCCAACTTAGGGCAAACAAAGCAATCACAAAGAGATGATGGACGGAGTGCACCAGGATCGGCCCTGGGCTTTCAAACATAGCCTTCAAGGGATCCAGCCAACCTGGGAAATGCCTGGTGGAATAAAAGGCCTATTCGGCCCTGCCTGTCTAACTCAATTAACCAGGGGTTCAATTCACAAATATTTGCCAATGAATCAATTTGTCTTACTCCTGGCCAAGGTGTGAGTTACACCAGAATATTTCGGACTTATTTAAGGAGTATTTCCTAGGAGCATGTGTGCTTTACTCTAGGATGAGGCTTGATTTACTCCTGAATTTATAGGAGTAGACGTGTTTACTCAAGGTTTCCGCAAATAAGTATGTCTAACTCCTGGAAACATCTCACAGAAAATGCTTTGTCAATTGTAACTCCCAACTACTCATACAAAAAGGCCTATGAATCATGCTCGGAATGCACGAATCTAAAAGGACCATTTAAAGTAGTAAATAGAAAATGTAAAATATTTATTGAATCCAATAGACCAAGAATAGCAAAAAATATTTCTTTTTTTGGAATCACAAATCCACTGGATTAAAAAAATATCATTTTCTATTGTGGCCGCAGATGGTACAGTGACTAAAGAGAAAATCGGGGACATCTAGTCAATATGTTGGGATTGTGATGTAGAATGGAATTTTGCCTATGGGTGGTTGAGTTCTTCTATGCAGAGTCAGTTTGTATGCTTTTGTTTTGTTATAGTTGGACTGAGCTGAGAGGTTAGTGGACAGATGAAGACTGTATTGAGGGGATGTGCTGGCTATTTGGAGGGTTCTAGGTTTGGCCTTGGTAGCGTTTAGGTTTGTGAAAGGGTAAGAGTGTTTTTGCTTCAGATTACGACCTGAGTACATTGGGGTAGACTGTTATTATGCTATCTGGGCTATATGGGTAATTATGAGGACATGAGGGAAACAGAGGAGGTTGAGGTGTAAAATCACCCTTGGTGCAACATCAGCTTGCATGCAGAATCGGCATGCAGCATGCAACATCAACATGAGTCTGGAAACAATATAGGAGTACAAAGCACATTCAGTTACACAATCTAATTTAGAAGAAAATCTCTTTTAGGTGCAAAATCAATTTAAAGTGCAAAGTAAGCAGGAATGTGCTATAATGCTTAGGAACAAAATCTTATTTAGGCTTGATATCTTATGTAGGTGGACAATCACCTTTGGGGAAACACCAACTAGAGTGTGTAAATATCTTTGGAAGCATAAATCTGATTTAGTAGCGAAACAAATTCAGGTGCAAATTTACCTTTGGTGAAACATCAGCAAGAGTATGAAGTGCATATAAAAGCAAAAATCACACACGTTTAGGATCACCTTTAATGCAATATTAAAAAGAGTGTGAGGGCACTTTTGAGTACAAAAGCACATTTAAAAAAAATCATATTTAGGAGCACACACATTCTTAAGTACAAAACCACTCGATGCAAACTAACATTTAGGCGCAAAATCAGTGTTTGTTGCACTGTAGGCAGCACTGAAGTATAATATTTACGAGCAAAATCACATCTAGTTACATCACATTAATATGTAACACATCACATTTGGTTTAAAGTCAGTAAAAGTGTGGAGATGCTTTTTTAGGGGAGAGGAATAAAATTATATGTGAAATCACTTAGAGCTGCAAAATCACCCATCTTGCAATCTCAATAGGAGTGTGGAGATGCATTAAAATAGAAAAACCGATATGTGGGCAAAAGTTGCATTTAGTTGCATAAACACATGTATGTGGTTAATCCCCTTTGGTACAAACTTAGCAATAGGAGGTGTAAATTCAAAGGAGAGATAGTGAAGTGGAAAGATGGCGTATAAGGTGGAAAAAGAGTTCTTCAGCGTGACATGACTTTTGGTTGATAACACATTGAGATACTAAATAAGATGTGTTACACAACTGTCATTAGTTTGGGAATCTTTTATGAGCACAAATCACATTATTTGGAAATCATGTTTAGGTGCAAAATCACAATTTGTGCAAAGGAAGCATCATTGTGGTATTCTGTTTAGCTGCAAAGTTACATTTAATTGCAAAATCACATGAAGATGTAAGACCACCCTAGGTGCCATATCAGCAAGGACATAGGAACAGCTGCAGATGCACACATTAAATTTAGGAGCAGAACACATTTAGGCACATAATGATCTTTCAGTGCAAAATTACAGCTGGTGCAGCATCAAAAGGATGGTTAAACACATTTACCCTCCATTGAGTGCATGAACACTTAGGTTCACTGCCCATGCACTTCAACAAGAGGCCCTCTTTAGGCAATTGGACTTACACACCGTTTAAATGAGCCTGAAACACTTCTCCGCCCTGATCCAAAATGTAAAAGGCACTTTCTTCAGGCAATATCTGAAGGGGACTAATCCAAACCAACCAATGATTGAAGTTGGCCGACCCTCTGCCACTCTCTGTGCATGCTGTACTGAGCTCTTCTCCTCGATAAATAAGGCAAGTATGGATGGATGTGCTCCATGACTGGGTTAATTTCCTGGATAACATGGTGATTAATGATTGAGTGTGTATTGACAATGATCACTTCTGTTAAATCTGTTGCTCTACTGCAGAACAATCCTGGGTAAAGAGGTGCTGTATGGTTAGACCTTTTCATGGACTGATCACATGTTCTGCATATTGTGATGTTCCATTGGTGGGTCTGACCCCTCACTGCAGTATCAAATGGTGGCTCATGCTTGGATTTGCCAGTAAAATGAGCTCCTATTGTGGACGTTGAAAGTGCTAGCATGCGCTGTGCATCGCAAACATTATAAATAGTTTTGTGTACTGGTTGGATTTGTCCTTGCAATAACAACCCTTCCTAGACATGTATATAGATAAATGTGTATGTTCCAACAGAAAACATCTCTCCTTGATAAAGTTATGCTGCATAATTGAGTATAAGTAGATCTATCTGTGGATAAACAAGAGCAACAGGACTCAATCTAGGGGTAGTCCTTCTCAATTAAACTGTGTTGCATGGGTTGTTCTGTCTGTGCATTGAGTATCCTTCCAGAATAAAGAGGTGCTGTTTGCTTAGATCTGTCCAACTACATCAATTACAAATTGCTCTCCTTCATGGAGGTATAAATATGTCTCTACTATGAGCACTATGCTAATCTCCCTGGGTACAAAGATGCTGCATGGTAGTGGTGTACCTCACAGAGGTTATTGTGGCAAATATTAATGTGCGCCACATGACTATGTCTAGAATTATATTTGATTTCTGTTAGAAATTGGGCTTCTGGTTAGTTAGGGTATGCACCTAAGCCATAACCAATCATATTCCAATTTTATACAGAGAGCATATGCACTTTAGCACTGACCAGCAGTGGTAAAGTGCCCAGAATCCTATAGCCAACAAAAACAGGGTAAGAAAAATAGGAGGCAAAATGTTTGGGGATAAACCTGTCAAAAGGGCCAGGTCCAACAATATCAATTTGCTTTCCTCATGCTAGCCCATGATAACGCACAATATTTGGCGTTTTGTCATGGGGTTTCTCTAGGCCTCGAACATGAATGTTTCAGCCTTACTATTTCAATGTGCCTTGTATGTGCAGTGCCTCACATGTGCCCTCCCTGTAACACAAGATCCTCACAATCAAGAATGAAGTCTATGATCATTTAAGTGCATTGTATAATCTGCCTAAATCATGATTTCCTGTTATTCCATGCTTGCAATAAACAACTTGGTATGTGGCCACCTTGCACAGTCTATTCACATCCATACAAAAAGGTTTGCACACCTATTGCACATCTAGAGGACAATTCTCTATGACATCACTAGGGTATCTTTAGAGCATGCTGCTAATCAATATAAAAGGATGTTGGATCAACTATAGTGCCACCTTTGCAGAGATCTGTGAGTTATACAGCACCCATGCCCCTGCATAGAACTCTGTAAGAGATATTTCATCGACCTTTGTCTTCTTGATGCCCAGTTGATATCCAGTTTTAAATGATTTAGTTATTTGTGAGTGTTAGTTGAATGAGAGCAGGTGTTAACCATGTCATTGTGAGTCTTACATCAATCTCACAGTTGGTAAGATTGAGGATAACCTGGCAGGTGCGCTTAATACTTCTATGCAGATGATTTATAAGCTACATTTTATGATGAGCTGGTGAAGAAAATGTGATTTGCATATTTAAAGAATCCTCATTGATCTAAACTAGAGGTCACTTCTGATGCATAAAACTTGCTTAACTCTGGATAGATAAGAACAGGTAACGTAAGGCAACATGAACTAGCTCATCCAAACCCATCATAAAGCTAGATGCTTGCTGCTACTTCTGCTATTTATGTGTGAAAAAATAAAAAATGTGTGATCTACAGTTTTGTACCACAAAACCAACTAACAACTCCGTACCAGAGCAGTAGTGATTGAAGCTTGATTTGGGTAACATTGATGGTCAGAGCAGATGACTGATAATGTGCTGATAAAATTTCCATTGACATTTGGCTGTCAATACTATGCTTCATGCATTGTGCTAAACTCTTTGTTGAATCATGAGCTTAAAAAAGTAGGGCACAGTTAAGGAATTCCAAAAGGCCATCAGTCAATAAGAATAACTTGGACATGGGCATAAACAAGAAATTACTTTAATTTTGAGATTAATCCAGTTCTCCAACAGTATGTTCATATTGTCTATGTCATAATCAGACAGCAGGCTGTATAATGTTCTTGACCACCAGGGGGAATCAGAGACAGAAAGAGCGCGGATTGTCCCAGTGTACATTTTCTATTTTTGAGCTTGAGAAAACAAATCCTTGATTTGCAGGTATTTAAAAAATCTTTGCTTACCTAAGCCATATTTCTGCTGCAGGTCCGAGAAGAAACACACTTGATCAGAAGGAAAGATGTGCCACATTTTCCAAATACTAGCTTGCTTACAGATGGCACAATACTTATTGTGGAAAACAGATGGGACAAAATGGAGAATGGTAAAGCGAGGTATAATACCTATATTGTGCTATACCCAACTTAGACCTCAATCACTTTTTTAGAAGCGGCATTGATCATCTTAAATCAGAATTTTTAAAAATAGATTGGTTCTAATATTTTAACACGCTTCCTCTAGTATCCTTACCCAGGGTTAGTTTATGTATATTCGGTAACCTTTCTGTACCAAATGCATCTCTAGACTGCCCAGTAATAACAAAATCCATGTGTTGAAGCATTGGTGAAACTAGAATTAGGCACTGACCAGCCATCTCTTTCTATTGGCAACACTAAATACTTTAGGGCTCTGCTTACTTTATTGTATTCCTATATGAAATTATTACAGATTCCATCCAGCTTCTTGTACCATTCCCATCTTCTCTCTAGAGGAATTGCCCTGAAGAAGTATAAAACCTTTCGTAGTACTTACATTTTAATTAGATTACATCACCCAATAATTAAGATCAAGATTTAAATAGATTATATCTTCTACCTTAGCCGTGAAATTGACCCCCTCTATAAGCAACACTATCTGTCTTTAGATGGTCCTGAAGACAAACATCGTCATTACACATGATTTGGGTCTTACCCCTGTTCAGGTGACACCCCAAAACTTTACCGAAGCTGACAGCCTCCATCTCTACCTCACAAATAGTTTGTTTAGGGTCTGTGGTAACAACAACAATATTATCAGCATAAATCAGTTTTGTAGTAGTAGAGCCATTAATCTCCAATGGACCTGTTGCCTAATTAGTCCATAGGCTTTGTAAAAAAAAGGTCAATATATAATGCAAAGAAGAGAGGAGAACAGGGGAATCCCTTCCTTGTATCTCTGGTAATCAGGATAGTGCCAGACTCCATTCCGATCAGTTGGACTTTAGCCATAGGTTTCCTTCCAAAGCGTAATTACCCTCCGTAAATGATCCATTGTACTCCAACTTGGGACAAACCCATGCTGCCTCAGGGAGACTACTTTTGCAATGACCTTACTAGGGCATGTCACCATAATCTTTGAATAGATTTTAGCATCACTATTAATTTGGGTGACATTGGTCTATAGGAACCCAGATTTTTTGGAGGCTTCTCCTTTTAATTGGTAGTTGCCCAGGAGGCAGGGAAGGATAGTCTCAATTGAGCATCCTTAAAGGTTGTGACCAAATGCCCTGAAAGGACAGAAAAAAGGTACTATAAATTTCTAAGGGGATCAGGTCTGGCCCAGCCACCTTCCTTCCCTTCTGCCAAAGAACCTAGTGCCTTTTTCAATTCCTGCAATGTAAGAGGACAATTGAGCTCTGCATGTTCAGACTTGTCTAGAGTTACACTGCTGATCCATTTTAAATACTGTCTAACCACCTATGAAAAAGGTGCCAGGTCTTTCTGTTAGAGAACCTGATAGAATTCCTCAAAAACTCTGATAATTGCACCTGGAATGCTTACTGTCTGCCCCTGCCTATCCTGAATAGCATGAATAGCCTTCTAAACCTCTTTTGGCTGTGTCCTTAAGGCCAAAACCTTTTGAACACTATTACTTTCTTTTGAATTTTCAGCACTTTATATTTGGTGCCTCACCACCATTATCCACATAAAAACTACTAATCAAAGCTTTGGTAGCTGTTATCCTTAGAAGGATTTCCCGATCCTCCTGCCATCCCATTATCCTGTGTGACTATCACAAAATTCATATATATGTTGTGTATGTGTCGTAATGTATATGTAGGCCATGTGTACTGTATGATTTGTTGCATGTTAAATATCACAAACTGTTACCATGCACTACATAGGAGAAGTCACTGTGACGCCTACCTTCGATTTTGGCGATTCTGCTTTTTCTTTAATAACATTTTTAAAACGAGGCAAATGGTACAGTCCATTTAACACTAGATTTGCATAACAGTTCACTACAGATGTATTATCAAAGTGATAGCCTTTCTTTTCCTCATTGTGTTGTAGTTTTCTTTTCTTGGGACCTTGACATTTTTCATTTTCTTCATCTTTCTGTTCAGCCCTGCACGACTGCTTGATATGTTGCACTTTGGACACATTATCGGTTTTTCAAACACAGAATACTGGCCTAAATGAGCAGCATATTGACCTCTTAACCGATTATACTCCCTTACACAGCACACGTCAGCACTTACTTTCTTCTCATCAAAATCATTCAGAAATAAACAGGACAATGTTCTAATTCGTGACAAAGCTACATATGACATTAATTTTTTGAATACACTACTACCAATATTAACAAGAGTTGTATGTACACGTAAACCTTGCGATTTGTGGATAGTTACTGCATACGCTAAAGACAGTGGAAACTGCTTTCACTGGACATACAAATCTTTCACGAGCAGCAAACGTACAACGCATCTACCAATCTGTCTAACGTCACCAACATCATCAAATTTTATGGCTAAGTATTCCACGTCATTTCTGTTTGGATAATGTTGGAAAACGGGGCAGTATCTGTGAGGCCTGCACAAATAACATGTCACATTTGTCCTTCACTGGGAACCAAACACCCTAGTGCAGCGCCTGACTCTCAGAGGGTAGCATTGCAGAGCAGTCTAAGGCTTACTCAAGGGAGGTGGTGTGGGCTAGTAATCGCCATTACAGGTGCGCATAAATAACACTCAGTAATTGATTGTCCAGTCTGTACTTTGCTTTATAAAAGTCCGAGTACATTTATTAAAACACACACACTACTTAATACTATGCACCAATTTACAAATATACATAAGCTGTTGGAATTACTTTGTGACATTACGTAACATCTCCCCCCCTCCCGCAGGGGGGGTGGGGTCTAGTACCACCACTCCCAAGTATGCACATCATCTTGCCCCCTAATGCGGTTAGTTGAACATAACCTGGAGCGAGGGCCCTGTGCACTGGCACCATCCCAGTGGTGACCCACCCCATTATCTCAACAAGCATTTAAAATAGGCCCACCTGCCCTGGTGACACATAACCCTGACTAAGTATCTCATACTGACCATACAGTATACACCTCTACATCTTTAGTGGCTAACAGTCCGGGTTGTTCTTCACCTAAGCGCAGCAGCAAGAATACATGTTTAAGCATGACTTTAGAATGACAGTACTCATCACATTTGCTGATCATTATAATGCATTGCAATTACAGCCCCTAAAGGCATCATAGATGAAATCACAGGATTAAGCATATACTGCCAGACATCCTAGCAGGAATGTCTGGCAACCTAACCCCACTTTGCTTATGTTTCTACCTTCGCAGGTACTTCACATTACACATGTGCCTTTCAGTACCTCTAAAAAGAAATAACATGGTTAACTGCATTTGTGGTGCAATTACACCTCTTCACCTCCAGGGGATGCCCTTCTCCAGACATCCTCAACTCAGCCCTTCACACCTTGAGACAGGCTCTAAGGCACCCCAGCTGCAGAACAAAAGTTCCAGCCATGGGGATGCTGATAACACCTGGCTGAGCCCTTGAGGGGTTATTCTTTTGAGTCCCCATGAGACTTAGGGAGGGTCGTTCCATTTTCGTGCTGGGGGAGACTGCATTGCTCCTGCAGCTCCCCCTGCACCTTTGTACACATCTCGCGAAGACTCCATCCCCCTGGGGCCACCACCAGTCAAGAAAAAGCTGCTTTCCCTTGTAGGCCGGTCCGGGCCTGCAAGGCATTATGGGGCGCTTCTCCTTAACCCCGTGCATATCGTAGCAGCGGCTCCCCTGTTGCGTTGGGAGAGCTGCACTGTGGGCCTCCGGCCCCGTCCTGGCGTCGTTGGAGGGTCCGGTCCCACCCGGACCCCCAGGTGAGTGATCCAGCTCGGGGAGCCCACCCCCGGCTGTTCTTGCTGATTTTCGGGGGCCCGGTCCCACCCGGGCCCCTGGTTCCTCCTCTTTGGTTTCGGGATCCCGGTCCCACCCTGGACCCCTGCCTGCTTCGCTGTTGGAGGGCAGCTCGGGGAGCCCACCCCCGGCTGTCCCCGCCGGCTCCCCACCCGGGCAGCACCCTCGCGTGCTGCCGCGGGAGCCGGCACCGCAGTTCTGGTCTGCCCGCTCCGGCGGGCAGACACGGAGGCCAGCGCTGCTCCAGGCCCCTCCTCCGCCTTCACGGGGAGTGTGGCGGCGCTCCCCGACTGGTGCTCTTCTGCGGGGGCCAGGGTGGGCTCCTGGCACCCCGCGTGTCCATCTTCGCCCGTGAGGGGGGTTGCGCGACGGCGCCCCCCTCGTCCTCCTTGCCTTCATCGGGGCCCGGCGTTGGGGGTCCTGGGCCCCCGCGATCTCTCCGAGGGGGGGCATGACGGTGCTCCCCCTCCTCCTGTGGCTTCGGGGGGCCAGGGTGGTCTCCTGGCACCCCCATGTTGCATAACTTCACGGGGAGTGCGACGGCGCTCCCCGGCTTTGCTTCGGGGCCTGGAGTTGGGATCCTGGGCCCCCAAAAGGCCACTTTCACGGGGGCGCGATGGCGCTCCCCTTCTTCACTTCGGGTGGGGGGCAGCCCCCGGGACCTGACCCACCCCGGGGGCATATCCAAGACTGGCGGCGGAGCCCCACGTGCTTCGTCGTCGGTCTGCCAGAGGTCAAAGGTCACCTACCTTCTGGGGGGCCTATCTCAGCCCCCATGGATCCGATCTTCGTGATCTTGGCCTCTTCTTGCTCCTGGATCCGCACCCCAGCCACTGGGAGCACTTTCCTTCACCCTCCTGGTCACACGGAGGGTGGATTCAGCAGGGAGCTGTCTTCACTGGCTCCCTGCACCAGCCTTTCACCTGGCTCTCCTCCTGGGCCTCTCTTCTCCTTGCGCAGAGGCCCAGGATTCTGCTCACTGGTCCTGGACTCCTCTCCTGGTGCTATTCAGGATCCTGGGACAGTCAGGGGGTTCCTCCTTCAAACTGCCCATGGTGCCAGGCTCCAGCACCCTCTGCCTCAGCAGACCACACCCCAGAGAGAGCTCCTCTTCCTGTGCAAGTTCTTTTTAAAGAATTGGGGAGGGGGCTGGCAGGAAGTCTCTGTTTGCCCTATCACACAGCGACACCTCACTTCTCTGCCCCTGCTCCCTCCTTCCTGCCCAATCCTCTGGGTTTGTTCAAAATGGCGTCGTCCAGGGGTCTCATGCCACATGGTCTCTGAGAGCCCCTTCCCCCCTCGCTGCCTTCTCCCCAGAGCAGCCTGGTGCCTGGCACCAGGTGTCAGCTGCTGATGGATGAACCTGTAGCTCCACCCATCTTCTCTTCTTGGAGTGGAGGCCCTCGCCCTTGGAATGCTTGTTGTGCAGGGCTGGGCCTCTGAGGCTACAGCTTGGAGAGGAAGGTCATTAATTCAGCCTGCCAGGGTCAGCCCCCAGCCAGGCCCTGGTTATGAGAAGGCCTGGGCGGAAAACTACGCTACGCTCGCGTAGTTTGCGTAGTTTGCGCAACTACGCGCTATGCGAATTGCACGTAGCACAGTTCAAAAACGCGTAGCGGGCATTTTTTGCTTGCTCGCGGTCCTCAACGTCAAGTTGGCGACCGCGAGCGAGCAAAATGACATCCCGGCGAGACTTTTTCCTCGTTCGCGATCAGCAACATCAAGTTGCCGATCGCGAGTGTGGAAAATAAACCTCCCGGCGAGATTCTCAACGCGGGGAGGTCAGGTTTCTCATTGCGAGTGGTCGCGTATGCTCGCGACCGCTCGCGATGAGAAACTACCAGTCCGCGTTGAGAAAACTGACGCTCGAGTACAAATCTACTCAAGCAGCAGAAAACGACCGCTTGCACTGTGCAAGATGCCGTTTGCAATGATTGCACAGTGCGGACAAGCATCCGGCACTGTGCAATCATTGCGAACAGCATTTCCTACCGCACTACGCAGTTCGCGTAGTGCTACGCGTAGCTCGCGTAGTGCGAAGTGCACTTCGCGTAGCTACGCGTAGCGCTACTACGCGAACTACGCCCATGGTTAGTTATGAGCTGACTCAGAGAAATATGACATTTCTGGATGACCCAAAAGCAGTACAAATATGACTTTGGACTCTGCAGAATACTTCTTCTCACACCAGTTACAGTGGACTTTGGTGCGTGTCTAGAATTTGTAGGCCTTAGGAAAGTGAAACTAGCCCATGGGCTCCACATCCCCATAGGAGAATAATGAAGTGAAAAACAGTAAAACACACTGATTTTCCCTGGCATGTTTCTTCCCACTGTATAAAGTCTATTCCATGTCACCACCCAATTCTGCATAAGTCCTGCCACACCTGTCTATCTGCACCTGCTCCTTGGCTGCGCATGCTAGGAATCTCCCCTGCGCAGCCCCTACACGTGTGCACACGCATGTACACAGGTGTCTGCATGTAACCAGCCCAGTGCCCCTTACTCCAGCTGCAGCGCAGCGGCCTAGTCAAGCCAGGGGGACACCAGTAAAATCCACATGCAGTCTCTTTCATCATGAGTTCACTGTGGGTGAGTCCCAACTTATGAGGCTCTCCCACAGTAAAAGCTCAACAATTAGGTGCTCAAAAAGCTAAAAATCCGGGAGGCTCAGATGGTCAGAACCACCTTCTAACAGATAATTAATAAATTTCATAATTCTACCCATTGCACCATTCATTAGCCCTTCTTCAACATTTAAATTGTGACGTAAGATTCCAAAACAATTTTTACAGATACATAACTGTTTTTCTAATCCTGGAGTTTTTGACACATACTTTTCTGAACTATCCAATTTTGATTGCAGTTTTTCTGTTACTAGTACTGTAACTCCTTGATGTTTTCTTTTATCATTTGCTCAAATTTCAATGTTCTCTTCTTTTTCCAGTTGCAGTAATTGTTCTTTGAATTTACTACACTCCTCAAGGGTTGGCATCAAACAAACAATACACTTCTCTTCCTTAATAAAATTTTTACATTACTTCCACAGCTGAAACATTAGTTGGAAACACATTTTTTAATGTGATGAGTTTGTAATGCTCTCTTTCCTTCTTTTGTGAGGACTCCCACTCTTATGTCCTTTAGTATATCTCCTTATTGTATATCTGATGCTTGGCTCATATTTCTGATGAACTCTTTGTATTCAAAGTTTTCCCAAATGTTTACATTTCCAATACTTCCTAGTGAATTCCTAGTTTCATTGTGTAGTAGTGTCTTGAATACAGGTTGTCCTTTTACTGGAGGTAGTTGTAGCTGGTCCCTATTAAGTGTTTTCCCCAAAAAATCACATTGTAGTCAGTTTTAATATTTGCTGCATTCTTTAATGTATAAAAGCTAGCATTATGTTAGACACCATGCTGACTTCATCAATAATTAGCAGCTTTTATTTCTTTAATACTCTTGCCACTTCATGACAAGCCTCACCAAATAATTTGTTGTATTCTAATTTGTTGTGGTGTTCAACAGGCAGCATTAGTAATAAATGACGGGTAACTCCTTTAATATTATGTGCCGCTAAGCCTGTTGGTGTGTCTTGTGGATTGTTACCTGCCTTGTTATGTTGGCCTAGGCCTGGCTGCCATGCTGCTTTTCTTTGCGCACGTTACACTGAGCCGGGCCTCCCTCGCCCTTTGCTCGTGCCAAGTTCTTTTGCACTGTCTGCATTTTCTGTTGTTCACCTTTTTGGGCTCAGTCTGCACAAACATGTACAAGGTCGCATAACAATGTATTTTGGTTCTTCCTGATATGGCCAGTCTCGCGCACCCAGACATAACATTAGGTGCAATTGCCATGAAGAATTTGGTATGCTTTTAATACTGTGGTTTACTAGCGCTTAATACACTTGGAGAAATCCCTTTCAGGGAGAAGAGCTATGATGTCCTGCTGATGTAATTCTGCATCTAGAGACTGAGGTATGGGGGTTCGCTAGTCAAAGCCCAGAGGTCTTCTATTATTATAATAAACTATCTTACTGTAAGGGGAGGGTGGTAATGTTATTTATACGTTTATCCACTGAGCTCTGAGATGCTTTCCCCGTTTGTATTCTATGGAATTGTAACCATGCTGCTTATATTAGTCATATGTATTATGCTATTAGTACTGACACGTGTACTGTACATTAGAGCACGTAAGTTGGAATAAACATTTTAACCTATCCAGTGTCTCTTCCTACGCACCTTGTGGACAAGTACGAGTGAGTGACGAAAGAGTGTTCTTGCTTCTGCGAGTCCTGAGATAAAGATACCGTGTTCTGGGTTGTCCAAACATCAGTACTTGGGTGCTAATGGGATGCTAAGCTAGTTGGGTTGGGGTTTTTGGGTGCTACGGTATATGGTGGCAAACCACTGTATTCCGGGGTCCCATTTTCCTGTGCATAGCTCTGTGTATGTGCAGAAACCTTATGACATGGCGCGACCACCGTGGGGCAGCTTCTCTGCGAGACGCTTGAGTAGTACTTGTGCTTGTCCACAAACCCCTCGCGTACGCTTCCGGAGGCGTAAGTGACGGTGATACCTCCTATATTGAATGTTTTATAGGTTCTTTCAAGCTTGATGTTATTAAAAAAGGTTAGTTAACAGACCCATTTTGTGCTCCCTGATAGGTTGTCGAATATAGTTGTTTAGTCATGGCTGGTGTGGCGATTGCTGCACATAGTCGAGGAGCACTCCGAGACCACTTAGCTGTGTATGGAGTGCCCGATGCAGGGGTCGAGTTGGTCTTTGTGGTTCAAGCCGATGCGGCTTATCACTTTGAAGTGTTTTACACTTGGATCACTTTTGAAGCGGTGGATGCAGGTGATAAGCTGTTTCATGAATATAAACCCACCGCTATTCCTGCTGCCTATCGACCCTATACTGCTCTTGAAGTGCCTCTCACGGCTTGGCAGCACCGTGTTTGGTTCAATGGCGCCCTACCACAACCAACTACCGCAGTTCGTTTAGGCCCCTTATCAATTCAGGGGGCCACTTGGCCTGTATTGGCCGGGTATACCCCGCATCCAAATTATCTGGCATTACCGCTTGCGGAACTGCGCACTATGCATACCGAATTGGTACGAGTGCATCGAGCCCTAGTGACATATGTTACAGGTAGCCTCCATGGAGCTGCTCCTGTAGTCGCAGGCCAACCAGCTATTGCAGCTGGAGTGACCATAAGTCCTGTCATGGTAAATTCTGTGATGGGCAAACGTCCACAAAATAAGGACGACTATCCTTACTGGCTTGCAGAAAAGTTCGATCAGATAGAAGCAGTGTTTCCACATACATCCCCAGTAGATAAACACCGCATCCTCACGATAAGTTTGCCAAAAGACATAATCCCCGATTTGACATCATGTGAAAACTGGGGTAAGGTATTCGCAGCAGTTTATTCAAAATGTTTTGGAACTCCTTCCATGACGGTTCTACCCTCTGTAATTAAAAAAGTACAGGATGAACATGGCCCTGAAGCGGCTGTGGAATTAGGGATGAGACTAGTGGGAGTGTTTGATGTAGTAGCTGAGCTGATCCTTGGAAATGTCAAGGGCGATGCTATGAACTTTCAAGTAGCGAATGCTTTGGCTTTGGTCCCAGAGTTGGACAGGCCTCGCGAATTACCGAAAATTATTGCCCGGGCTTATAAAACAATTGGAAGAAATAGCCTGGGCAACAAGCCTTTTGTAAAAATGCAAACTCAATCGCAAACACAAGTTACACAAACAAAAAGTGCATCTGAGAAAGATGATAGACCAGTCTTCACTAAAAAGAGTTGGAGACAGAAAAAACAGGGTAAGCAACAAAAGAAGCCGGGGTCGAGAGGAGCTTCCCCAGTTTCGGTTTCCTCTGAACGTACTTATGATTTACGTGATAGGTCAAGGATTAAATCACCAGAAAGGTTTCAGAGCTCTGATACGCGTTCTCCTCGTTCTTCACAGGCCCAGACGTCGTCACAGGCTGGTGGAGGAGGACGGCAAGATAGAGGAAGGGGCCGAGAGGCTCCCCAGGAGCGAGACCAACCTCGACAACAAGTCAGAGGTAAAGCAGAAGACTTTCATCTTCCTCGACCGCAATTTCAGAAGAAAAAGGTTGCCGCTGTCACAGCGAAATATGCCTCAGACCGTGAGAACGAGACTCCAGAATTGGACGTGGGCAGTGACCCTCCTAGACAGCGCCGCGGAAGTTACCATAGTGCGGGAGGCGCTACGTCCTCATATGGAGGCGACAGCAACTGAAACATTCGTTACTGTAGAGACAGCTGACACGAGAGTGGCACCCCCTGACAGACTTTACAACATAGTCATACAAATTGAAGGTGATATACCGCGTGAAATAAAAGGGATTTTTTGGGAAAATCTAACCTCTTCATATGACATTTTGTTAGCAGAGGTGGATTGGCCACCCCCATTCGTTTTAGCTGCACATAAAGGAGAGGAGGTAATCCTTCCAAGCTTTTCAAGGCATGTCCCAAAAGACAAAGCTGAAGCACTTGCAGCTGAGTGGGCAGTGTACCTGGCACCAGCATTATACCGCAACCATGTGGGATGGGATGAAGAATCACCTCCTCATGCAATACCTTTGCGGTCACTACCGCAGCCACAACCCCAATATCCCATCAAACGGCAGGCAAAAGGCCCCGTCTCCGAAATTCTGACACAGTTGGAATATCAGGGAGTAATTGAACCATGCGTATCACCTATGAACAATCCCCTTTTCGTGGTTTCTAAACCCGATGGATCGTACCGCTTAGTTTTGGATTACCGGCATTTAAATACTCATTGTCGGAACTTTGCGGTGCAAAATACACACAGTTCTGCGCTTGTAGACAGTCTTGTTCGTAAAAAATACAAAACGACACTTGACCTTTCAAACGGTTTCTACACGCACAACCTAGCCCCGGAGAGTGGTCAATGGACCGCATTCACTTCCGGTGGTAAATTATTCCAGTTCCGGCGTTTACCCATGGGCTACAAAAATAGTCCGGGTATATTCGCCGCCCGTGTTGTTTCTTTGTTAAATGACATTGATCAAGATGCATGTTCGTACGTAGATGACATTTATTTGACAGACGACGAATTATTTCTGCATCTGTCCCGTGTGGACCGCATTATTCTTGAATTTGCGGAGCAGGGTTACAAATTTAACTTTGCTAAGTCACACATTGCTGAATTTACCGTTCTGTTCTTGGGCTATGAGCTCAACAACGAAGGTAAGGGCTTAGCCCCCCATTTCTTGGAAAAATGTGCACATTTGTGCCCCCCAAATACTCTGAAGAAACTTCAGTCTTTGCTGGGTTTCTTGAATTTCGGGCGTACTTACATTCCCGAATATGCCCAGCGTATCAAGCCTTTGTATGCTTTGATACAACCTACTTATTCAAGGTCTTGCTGGCTGCCTGAGCATACCTCAATTCTGCAGTCTTTGCAGACAGACCTTTTGGAGTCTAAATATCTTTTGACTCGTGATAACCACACAAACCTGGTGATTAGAATAATTCCGGGGCGGTGGGATTCACATACTTAACCTTTAATGAAGGTGATACAGTACCCATCGCATACAAGTCACATCTGTACACTTCCGCTGAATTGCGCTTTACATCTGTTGAAAAAGTTCTAACTGCAGTGCAAATGGCGATTCTGAAAGAACGCGCACTGGCACAGGGAAAGCGGATTCTGGTGGTAACACCCTGTCCTGCCCTAGAGGCAGTAACAAAGGCAAGTGTACCGAACTCTAAAGCAATGCATCCCCGTTGGATACAATGGGCTACATCTTTGACGTCATCAGACGTCACCTTTATTTTCGATTCTTCTCTTCAGACTCAGGAGTTTTTGCAGTATGAATTCGTTCATCCTCCTCCTTTGTTTTTACTACCGCTTGAGGATTACAAATGTGTGATCTATACCGATGGTTCGGCGCAACCGGCCACTGGGTCCAAGCACGCTTATTCAGCTGCATGTGCAATTGTTGCGGGTTCCTTTGTAGATGGAAAGTTCAAATCCTCTGTAGTGCATACTCGCACACTTGGAGATAGTACCGCACAATTGGCCGAGCTGCATGCATTGCTACTTGCGCTTGAGTTCGCTTCACAGGATGAGACCACTCTTATTGTATGTGATTCTTTTTACTGTGTACAATCTTACAATGACAATCTGTTTTTCTGGTCGAAAAACGACTACAAGGACGCAAAAGGGAGCACAATTAAGCATAAAATGCTTTGGGTTCGAGTGGCAGAATTGCAACAACGTCTGCCTCTCACACAGGTGGTTCACACCTTAGGCCATCAGCGGGTGGGCGCACACGCTATTGGTAACGATCTGGCAGATGAAGCTGCCCGTTCAGCAGTAGTCACGTGTTCAGTAGCAGCGGTTACCAGGTCCATGTCTAAAATAGACCCTGTTATATTAGCAGCTATTGCTGCAACCAAGGAAGGTAATAATTACCCTACAGGTTTCCCTTCCAAGTATTCTTACACATTAAGTCCCGATCAGGTTCCTTATGTAACTATACCTGACGTTGGAGATCGGCTGATCCCCAACGCGGACCGCAGGAGTGCCTTGATATCAGCTGCACACGAAGGCATGGCTTCTGCTCATGCAGGTGTATCAGCTACGGTTTCCATCTTGCAGCAGCGTTATTGGTGGCGTGGATTGTATAAAGACACCCGTGCTTTTGTGCTTTCTTGCGACGTTTGTCAACAGATTAAGCCTTCCACGGTAACACGTCCACCACAAACACCGCTCTGCATTGCTAACAGACCCTTTGGGTGTGTTTACTTGGATCACTGCGGTCCATTCTCATCAGACACTGCCTATAAATACATCTTAGTGGCAGTGGACTCGTGCACACGGTTTCTCTGGGTCTGGCCACAACGGAGTGCTGACGCCCGAAATGTAATCAGGGATTTGCGTGTCTTTGTGGGAATTTTCGCATGCGGCACCTTCCATTCGGACCAAGGTCCAGCGTTTGCCTCTAGGGCTTACAAGGATGCAATGGCTTCGCTTGGGGTGCGGGTGAAATTTTCGTCTCCGTATAGGCCTGAGGGCAACTCTATCGTTGAACGAATGAACCGTGACTTAAAGCAATCCTTAACAGCTAGGGTTATAGGTACTGGCAGGAACTGGCTGGCCCATTTGTATACCGTTCAGCGTGCACTTAATAATCTCCCTAGAAGACCTCTGGGTGGGCGGACCCCATACGAAATGCTCTTTGGCATAAGAATGTTTGTGCCTGACCTTGAGGGTCCAGACATCGCGGCGCAATCCGCCAAGTTTGATGTAGATAACCATTCTGCTATGTTACAGGACTTACAAGAAGCCCGAGACAAACTTGCAACTACACATTTGCCTTCAGCCACAGATCCTGCGTTGCAGATTCCGGTAGCCGGCTGGCTTCCGAAAGTTGGAGAACTGGTTCGAGAGAAGGTTGAAAACAAAAAAGAATTTGGCCCCTCTTTTCGTGCACCGGTTCCAGTTCTGGGCTTGAAGGGAACACGTACAGTCATTTTACCACCGCTTCCTGGTCGCAAGGAGAACAGATACATCTCAGTGGAAAATGTCAAGCTACAGCGCCTGGCCGATCCTGAATAGTGTCACACCAGCGGTCTCTTGTCCTGCCATTTATCGGACATATGTTCATAGTCCATCTGCACGAACGATCGCTGATGCTGTAATTGAGATGGTCGATTTGCCTGAATCCTCTACTTTGCCTGAAACTACGATTGATCCCCAACTCTCCACCAATATCGACGAGGACGAGTATACTTATCCTGCATCAGAATCGGTGGCACATCAACCAACAACGCCACTTGGCCCGACTCGTTATTCCTTTGATTCGGATTCCACCTCTTCAAAAGTCCCATCCAAGTTCAGTATTTTTGTATCCTGGTTTAGAGACAATTTTTTGATTCCACCCTGGACATACATCTGGTTGGTACTTTTCTTGATTTTTTTGTTCATGTCCATTGGCTTTGTCACAGTGTTTTTTCTACTAATCAATGGTCACTATTTACCTGAACGCTCTGCTGTAGACTATGTTTCTGGAACTTTGGCTCCTCATTCCTCGTCTCACATCATGAAGCGTGACCACACATTTGTGAACATTTCAGCTTTCCCAGTTGCTGATGGCATCGTATGGGATGCGGTGAACTATCAAATCCATGGTCCGACGGAAATTATTAATGTACCTAATGTCCTTCGTGTTTCAATGGGTGATGTAGTACAAAATAATATTCATTCTGATGATTGGGATGTGCATGCCGTTGAAGCATTGTTTGCCGATTTAAAATATTATGCATCTTTTAATGCTGAGGATTTATATATGAATTCTGCGAATTATGCTGATTTGTATTGTTACCAACATTGGGGTAATCATTTTCTCCATAAGCCAAGTGCCCTGCGTAGTTTTGTTAACTACACCCAATGGGAACATTGTCCAAACCCCTTGCCAGGTAGCTCTCAAACTCTTCGAAATAAGTTTAATTATTTTACTGATTTTAATCGATCGAACCCTGCATCCTATTATTTTAGACTTAATACCACATCAACTCAGAAAATTATGTTGACACACACCAAATTGCTTTATTCGGGTTCCTTTTTAAGTGCCCTAGCTGTGGGTGGTTATGAGTACTGGGAGGATACAATAGATTTGAAATCTATTTGGGGCTCCAAGCCATGGCAGGTACAGGGAACCGAGGCGTTGCATCGTGCTTGCCTCATCCCTACCCAAATTATGTTCCTAAATGCTACCATCTATCAAACTACTTGTTGGGGCTTAGCTACCACTAAACAATTGAACTCGCCCTCAATTCCATCCCTGTCGAGTTTTCCCAATGATAGCTCACGTTTTAATCTGTCCCTGACGACCCTACAGGCTCTATTACAGAATAATTCGTATAATGTTTCTGAGCTAGATCAGTCACCCTGGTTGGTATGGCCTATATCATCTAATGCATGTCAAATGCGTTTTCACGACTCAGGAGCTAGTTACACACAGGATAGGCCTGATCCGAGATTTACTGATTCCCGTACTGTCACTACATATTCTGTTGGTAAATTATGCAAACAATGGCTGCAACATTCGTCCCTTGATTCTGTTAAACAACATTTGTCCCTCCTTTCAGGCAATATTGATCTGTCCGACTTTGTTTTGGGACCTCGTGGTCCCCGACCTAAAAGGTTCATTTATGAAACATATAATGAACTCTGGAAGCTATCACAAATGGAAGCTGCTTCCCGTCTTCGGGAAATAGATCAAGCAAATTTGGAAAAGGTGCTTGCTGTTGTTGACAATAGTATTAATACCCTGTCTTCTCGCATTTACACGTTAGAGAATATTGTGTCCTCTGTTGTCGATATTGTACAAGATGATGTTTCTGTGTTATATCATGGTCAGAATCAATTGCGCTCAGTCATGCAGTTTGCATGGACTTTACAAACGCTTAAGTTAGGTAAAGTGCCGTGGCATTTTTTGAACACCTCTGCCTTGTTTCTACCTTTTAACTTAACTGACAAACAGCAATTCATGTCCATGAAAGATGCAACTTACACTTTATTACATATCGAAAAAATGGATCCTTTGCCGTTCTCTGTTGCAGAACTTGATTCTGCTGTGTGGCTAGTTCATGGGGTTATCGCTTTACCTTTTTCCTTATTTGAATTTGACTCGTGCATGAAACATTATCCTGTGGGCCGTTACCGGCCCTTGGGCAGTGCTTTCCTGCATGAACTCTGGTCCTTGCCTTTCATGTATAAATGCCTTCGGGACGGCAAGGAAGTCTTTCTCACGGGGGAGTCTTGTGACTCGACTATGGGTCATTCGCTTATTTGTAAACACATTAAATTGCATGGCTCATGTAGCGTTTCCTCTCCTAATCTTGCTTGTGTGCTGAAAGGTATTCCTGCTCCTGTTATTTCACCTACTTTCACTCTCCTTTCCAATGGTAGTTATTTACTTTTAAATAACGAAAACTGTTGTGGCCTGCAGGCTGGCATTCCTTACATTGTAACAGTTTCGCACAGAGTTGTCTGCTGCAAAAATGTGCTTTATCCTCCCCCTCATGGCAAGGTTGATATCTCTATTTGGCCTTCCATCCCTACCATGGAAGCAGATTTCAATAGACTGAGCAGAATAAAGGCACTATTATTAAACGAGGAAGTTATGCTCACGTCCGCCCGGGAGACATTCATTCTCCAGGTGGCGAGTACCCACAGTGAAATACAGGCCCTTTTAAACACTAATCTCCCCCAACATTTTGGGGAGTTAATACATCGTATTTTTAACGCATCTAACACTGAAGGCCTAGTACACTTTTTTAAGGTCGTTGGGTCGGGCTTGGTGTCCTCCTTCCAAACTATTTTTGGTGCCATCCCGGCTTTCATACATTCTATTTTTTCCAGTGTCTTTGGCGGTTTCCCATTGATCCTCGCTTTAGCGGCTGGTGTCTTACTCTTAATTTGCTTTCTGCGCAATGGCTGCTCCCCGATGGGACCTGCTCGATCCAGAACGCCTCCAGCTGCTCCGTGAGCGCCTTTTGGCCGGTTTTGGTGTCTTGCCATTGGCGACACTGAGTGTGTCATATACTCTTTCATTCCGCTTTGCGTATTTCACTTGCGTGCAACCTGTGATGACTTGTGTCCGCTGTCCTTTCACCTGGACTCTGGATTATTGCCTCTCCAATTCGTCATTGTCTGTTCCGGATTTTGTTCAGTTGATGGGTCCCTTAGAGGCCCATGAGCAGGACTGTTCCATTGCTGGCTGTATGGCGCGTGCGGCTGCACTGGGGATTTTGGCGCAATGGGATATCTGGGCGGCTGCCCAGGATCTCCTACAACGAAGCTGTTTCAATTATCACGCAAGCTGTCCCGCATTGCTTCTGGATGCTCCCTTGGTTGAGGAGCATTCCTGCTCTTTTGATCTCATGGATTGGATGGCATCTGTGTTTTTTGACAATGCCAATGATGAACTCCTGGAGGGTATGGCTTTTCTCTGCACTTACACTTTCATGGATTGACCTGCCCTTCGCCGTTTGGGCGCTCCCTGTGCTCCGACGGCTCTGTTTCTCCTCTGTCCTGACCGCTGGACTGTCCAGGGGAGGGTGTCTTGTGGATTGTTACCTGCCTTGTTATGTTGGCCTAGGCCTGGCTGCCATGCTGCTTTTCTTTGCGCACGTTACACTGAGCCGGGCCTCCTCGCCCTTTGCTCGTGCCAAGTTCTTTTGCACTGTCTGCATTTTCTGTTGTTCACCTTTTTGGGCTCAGTCTGCACAAACATGTACAAGGTCGCATAACAATGTATTTTGGTTCTTCCTGATATGGCCAGTCTCGCGCACCCAGACATAACATTAGGTGCAATTGCCATGAAGAATTTGGTATGCTTTTAATACTGTGGTTTACTAGCGCTTAATACACTTGGAGAAATCCCTTTCAGGGAGAAGAGCTATGATGTCCTGCTGATGTAATTCTGCATCTAGAGACTGAGGTATGGGGGTTCGCTAGTCAAAGCCCAGAGGTCTTCTATTATTATAATAAACTATCTTACTGTAAGGGGAGGGTGGTAATGTTATTTATACGTTTATCCACTGAGCTCTGAGATGCTTTCCCCGTTTGTATTCTATGGAATTGTAACCATGCTGCTTATATTAGTCATATGTATTATGCTATTAGTACTGACACGTGTACTGTACATTAGAGCACGTAAGTTGGAATAAACATTTTAACCTATCCAGTGTCTCTTCCTACGCACCTTGTGGACAAGTACGAGTGAGTGACGAAAGAGTGTTCTTGCTTCTGCGAGTCCTGAGATAAAGATACCGTGTTCTGGGTTGTCCAAACATCAGTACTTGGGTGCTAATGGGATGCTAAGCTAGTTGGGTTGGGGTTTTTGGGTGCTACGGTATATGGTGGCAAACCACTGTATTCCGGGGTCCCATTTTCCTGTGCATAGCTCTGTGTATGTGCAGAAACCTTATGACAGGTGCAGGAACTACACACGACAAATTGCAATATGTTGTCTTCTGTTGATAATTTGTCAGTAGTTTAATCAAGAAGCTTTTTACAGTTCCAGCTTGACCACTTATGTACAATAGAATTGGTTTATATTTAAAACATGCACACTCTTTTTTCTCATGCAGAAATCCATTTTCTATTTTACCTTTCACTTCATCAAAAATGTCAATTTGATCTGTATTCAATTGCTGTATTAGTTGTTCTAGCTCCACCATTTCCTATCTTGCTTGCTGCATTGCATTCTCCACCTCCCTCATGGCAATTGCAGCTTCATTTTAAATGATTGGCTTTCCAAGAGGATCTTGACTTCCAGGTACTGAACTTTGACTCCTCTGGGAACTCTCTCTTGCTATCTCAGCAGCAATTGTTTCTTCTTGTTCAATCTAATCTCTCAACATTTCAAGATACACTAAAAACACAGAACAGCACTAAATAGTGTCTTTCACAGTGTTGAATGAGTCTTCATAACAGTTAAATTCTCCAAGTAGCTCACTTTCAGTTCGCCATGGCTTGAAACTGCAACAGGGCTAAATAGAAAAACTCTCTTTTGTCTGCAGTTTGGCAACTTAGCTTTCGATGGTTGATTCACTTTCCTTTGTTATGTCTGACCAAACATCCTTCACATCCATCAACAGCAAATTTTCCTTCTTCTATGTTTCACTGGCATTATTTCTGTATGTATAAGGTTGAAGTATTTCATACAGACACATCCTTTCTAGATGAGGACTTGTTAGACTTGGCATCTTTTGGCGTGTTTCCCCTGACTTTTTGCTTTCTGACCTCCTGGTTTTGACTCTGTTTTTGCTGGTGTAATGATTCTGCGCACTTTCCTCACTGCTGTCCAGTGGGAAAGTGCAAGTGCTCCTGTATAAAATGTGTTGTGGATTGGTGTTTCCATGATTAGCCTATTTGATTTATATGTCAGTCCCTTGTAAAGTGCACTGAGAGTGCCAGGGCCTATAGATCAAATGCTGTTGGTGGGCTGCAGCACTGAATTGTGCCACCCACGCAAACAGCCCGTAAGGTGAAACTCTGGCCTGCCATTGCAGAGCCTGTGTGCAGCCTGGGGCTGCCATGTCGACTTTGCAAGTGCACACACTTGCAAGTCCCTAAACATTCCCTTTTCTACATGTTAGTCACCCCTAAGGTAGGCCCAAGGTACCCCTGTGGGCAGGGTGCATTGTATGTGAAAGGTAGGACATGCCCTGGTGTGTGTGGCATGTCCTGATAGTGAATTACAGCCTATTTCGTTTTTCACTATTGCAGGGCTACCTGTTCCCCATAGGCCAGAATGGGCAGTTTTGATTATTACAGCTTATAATCCTAACTGACCCAGGGAACATGGTAGAAATTCGAGTTTAGTATGCCTGGACTCAGAATGATAAAATGCATCTTTTAGTGAAGTTGGTTTTAACATTCTGTGTTTGAAAATACCACTTTTAGAAAGTGGGTATTTTCTTGTCTAACCATCCAAGCCTGCCTCTGCTAGGTTGTGTATTCCTTGTCTGGAGTGTGAGTGACAGGGGCTGGGGGATGCCAGGAGACAGGGTGAGTCAGCACAGGGCTGAATAGCAAGATCTACATGTAGATGGGTGGGAGGAGATGCACCTGGGACCTGAATAGGGCTGGGCCTTCCCTCCACAATGCTGGCTCCACCTCCTGTGGTGCGTCTGATGTCCCTGGCCTGCACTGTGAAAGGAAAGAAGGAGACTTGTCAACAAAGTGCTCCAGGACTGACCAGAACTGGATTGGACTAGGCAAAGGCCTCTCTGCCTTCAGAGGACAAAGAGAAATTGAGGATAAAAAGGGGGACCCAAACCCCAGAAAATTGGAACTCTTTGGGATCAAGAAGACTGCCAAGAAGAAGAGCTGGAGAAGCTGTGAGGAGGAACTACCACTTTGCTGTGTGCTTTGCTGTGTTGGCCTGCAGTGGCTGCTTCTGTCTTGGGCAGTGAAAGGACTGGAACTGAACTTTCTGCAATCTACTTTGTGAGTGTCTCCAAGGGCTTGAGGTAGAGCTTCCCCCTGTTCAAGAAGTCTCAGGAACAGCAAAGACTTCAAGCCCGATGCCGTCTACGACGCCGCTGCCGACGCCGTGTCCTGAAGGCACCGCAGAGGGCCCCACCGCAATGCCGCACCGCGACCCTGGTCTCACCGACGACGACGCTGGCGCCACCACCGAGCCGCTGTTCGCACCGCGACGTGTGGGCTCCACACTCTGCACCGCCCCACTACACGACGATGCCGTGGTATCCCCGATGACGCCGCTGGATGCCGCTGCTTGCACCGTGGTTCGGGGGCACCGCTCGTAAGTTACACGACGCACCGCCCTCATCCCGCACCGCAGCCTTGGCCCACCGACGCCGGTGCCATCGACTCCAGTTCATCAGCCGACGCAGCGCTGCAGCTACGACGACGCCGCTGCTGCACCGTGACCTGCCAGCACCGTGACGAGCACCGCCTTCATCTCACACCGTGACCCTGGTCTCACCGACGATGCCACCTGATGCCGCCACCGAGCCTCTGCTCGCACCGCGACCTGAGGGCACCGCACGCCGCACCGCTGCACTTCGCACTGCAGCACCCGATGCCTGCCGACGCCAGCGCGCCTGACTTCACCAGAGAGGAGATCGATCTGCAACGCGAGTGACTTCGAGGGCCCCGACGACGCCTGCACCGACCTCCGGAACCGACGCCTGCGGACGCCGTGTGTTCGGAAGCTCACCGCGAGGTCATCGACGCCCTGCATTTCTGAAAGGTACTGTTTGCGGGTCTTCCCGACACCGTAGCTGACCCGCGACACCGCGGTCAGCCAGAACTGTTTGGATTTGTTTGTTCACGACGCCGGGATAGCCCTGGACGGAGCTATCGACATCAAGGAACTGTTTTTAAGGACACTGTGATAGCTGAAGATTTTTAAAGTACTGTACTGTGGATTTTTATCGTATTCGTCTTTTTTTAAGTATATAAAAATATTGGATATTTTTCTGAACTGGTGTGGTGTCCGTTTGTAGTGCTTACACTGTATTACTGCTGGTTATGTGCAAATGCTTTACACACTGCCTCTAAGATAAGCCTGACTGCTCGTGCCAAGCTACCAAGGGGGTGAGCAGGGGTTATTCTAGGAGTGTAACTCCCTTATCCTGACTAGGAAGAAGGGTCCCTACTTGGACAAAGGTGCAAGCCCTTGCCAACCAGAGACCCCCATTTCTAACAGGACTCCTTCTTGGATAGTATGTATCCAGCATGTTATTCTTCAGAATATTTGTACTGTGTGGCTTGAATTCTGCAAGATATTGAATTTCAGGAAAATACTTCAGTACTCTGTCATGAGTATTAGCAAGCCCTAAACTCACCCATAGAACTCCTTTTGATTTAGAAAACAAACCAGCTGAGCTTAACCGGTCTGCACATTCATAAAAGCCTATCTCTCTGTGAGAAAGCATTTTCAAACTAAAACTGTACAATTTCTTTGTAAGAGTATTTTCTTCTGAAATCTCCTCCCACATCTCCTTCATCTCGGTTTTCTCTGACTTTGTTATATAAGAGGTGACGTACCGAACAATAGAAATTGAATTATCTGCAACACACTGTAGATCCATATCCACATTCCACATCTTCGAAATGACAGGATTATAGTCATTGGTGTATTTTGATGCTTCTACTTTTCTGAGGTTGTATGTGTTCTTTGATGATTTACTTGTGAGAGTACGTCTTACTGAAGACAAAAAACTGTTAACTTTTCTTTCTGCGATAAAAGGTAATGGAAATCCAAAACGACATCTTGTATAAATTGTTCCTTTCACTGTATATTTTCTACGACAGTATTTCCTACACCTATGATTTTGGAATTGTAGAACTTGTTGTCTTAATATTTTGTCAACAATCTCCTTTCAGATGATGCAAGTCACGTACTGCTCTATGAAAGACAACACAGACTCATCAGTGTCTGTTCCAAACTTTGGAACATCTTTTACCCATAATAGCATGTGATTATGTGGATCACCTGTGGCTTGGCATTCTTCGCACCAAAAGTAATCAGTCACTTCACCAAAAGGTAGATTACTTTTATTGCAGCTAAAAGCCATCATGGCTTGAAATCTGTGGTTAAAATATCTGCAAACCTTTGCAGGGTCCAATGAGCAGAGTTCTCCAGCTGTCTTTAGATCAATGTCTTTTATATTTTAATTTGCCTCTCATGAGAATTGAAGCAGGTCATCCCATGTGTACTCAGCACAACTGAGTGTTAGAAACCATGTAGGTGCTCTTAAATTTCTAGCCATGCATTTTAGTTCACTGTGACAATGATACCAATATTCAGTGGTGCCACGTTGACATGCCATGAGATTAATCAAGTTGTATTCCAGTTGTTCATCTTCTCCATGAATTCTCTCAACAAATTCTCTTACAGATAGATTTTGCAAATTTACTCCTGTTTTCAAAATGTGATTTACAGCACAAGACAATGCAGACAAATCACTTTCAAATAATAGATGAAACATATAAGGTATACATTGGCGAAATCTAGGATTCTCTGAATTAAGTCTAGTACATCTGTACTTGGCCACAGGTATTTGTGCAGACCGATCATCATTCCTACCACCTACTCCTGTAGGAAAGAGATGAGGGAAACAGCGAGCTTCTAAACCTTTTTTCATTACACTTAAGTGACTTCATTTCACTTCTTTTAGTTGCTATAGATCAATACCATCACCAACAATGTGTTTTGAATGTAGGGGATGGATGCTGTGATGTTCATAAATTTCTTCTACTGGGGTGGGTTTGGTGGGTGGAAAATGTAGAAAAATGCCTCATTGGTTTTGTTGCTGCTGTTGTTGTTGTGGTTTGAATAGGATGCGCAGGTTTTTCTTTTTTTGGAGATGAGTGGGGTTAGATCAAATGAGCTGAAAGTTCTTTCATGGAATGTAAATGGTCTCCGTGTGAAGAGGAGGAGAGATCTGATTATGGAATATTTGAAAGATTCTCTGGCGCAAATTATTATTTTGCAGGAGACACATTTGATGGAGGAAGAGAGTAAGAAGATTTTTGCAGCACAGAGATGGGTTGCTCATGCAGTTTATACACAACAAACAGCAGTTACTAAAGGAGTTGCATTATTAGTTAAGCAAGGTCTGAATATTGCAATAGAAGGTAAGGCTTCAAGTGTTGCAGGGAGGTGGCTTATAGTTAAGCTAAGAATACTTGGACAGGTTTTTGTTTTGGTGGGTTATTACGGTCCAAACCAGGACGATGTGGGCCCGTTAGATGAATTAGCTAAGGAGCTTTTGAGTTATTCCGGTCAGATTATAATGGCAGGGGATTTTAACACTGTTTTGGATTTAAGTTAGATAGGTCTGAGAACAGTAGAGCTGCAGTGAATCCTAATATATCGAACAGAGTTAGATTGTTTATGAAACAGTGGGGTTTATATGATGTATGGAGGTATAAGTTTGGCTCGCAGTTAGGTTATACATTTTATAACAAAAAGTACAAACATAAGTCACGTATAGATTATATATTGCTGGATCGGAGGGTTAAAGATTCAGTCTTGGAGGTAGAACATATTGGGGTGCATTTATCTGATCATTCAGCTATTTTTCTTCGGCTGGCGGTAGGAGAAGAGACAACGAGTACTGTTTGGAGGTTAGACCGTACAATACTATTAGAAGAGGAAGTAGTGGAGGTTTTAGGAGAGGAAACAAGGGAATGTTTTGAAAGAAATCAGGGTTCAGCTAAGATTGGCATTGTTTGGGACGCTTATAAGGCTTATCTGAGAGGCAGGTTAGGAGCCCTGGCAGCAAGGAAAAGGCGAATATATTAAAGCAGAGTGTCGGCTTTGGAAGAAAATATTCGGAATTTGGAGGCAGGTTTAGTAAGAGATGGAAGTAAGAGATGGAAGTAGGGAGGCTAGTGAAAAAGAGATGGAGAAATTATTAAATTTAAAAGCAAACTTATCGGGAGTTTTGAGAGACAGAGTTAAGGAAAGGTGGGAAACCAGCCAGCTGGCACACTTTGAATACGGCGAGGGCTGTAGCAAACTACTAGCCTGGAAAGTAAAAAGCCAACAGGTTCGAAGTTTGATTAAGGAAATAATAAGTGAGGATTCGGGCACAGTGCTTAGGGACAGTAAGGGAATTGCTGCAGCATTCCATAGTCATTTTGAGGGAGTCTATAAGGAAGATTTGGTTGTTAAAGAACAGGATGTGTGGAGCTGGTTGGAAAATATGGACCCTCTTTCGGACGATTTAAAGGATATCCTGAATAAAGAGATATCTAATGAAGAGGTTGAGGAGGTTATTAGAGGAGGCAAAAAGGGTAAGGCGCCAGGGCCAGATGGCCTTCCGGTAGAGGTTTATAGAACTTGGGCTGGGGTTTTGACTCCTATAATGAGGCAGTTATTCAATGAGATCTTTATGTCAGATGCTTCTCTGCCGCCTTCGTGGAATGAGGCCAATATTTCTTTGATCCCTAAGCCAGGGAAGTCATTAAAAAAGGTAGATTCATATAGGCCAATTTCTTTACTGAATGCGGATTATAAGCTTTTTGCCAAAATTATAGCAGGAAGGCTGAATAGTGTTATGATATCTCTGGTTCACGAGGATCAGAAAGGTTTTATTAGGGGTCGAACACTGAAAGAATTGACATACTCTCTTATTGGTTCTATTGACATGGCCACGTCTTTTGATCTTCCCTTGGCTGTTATTGCTCTAGATGCAGCCAAGGCGTTTGATCGTGTTAATTGGGTATATCTGCAGACGGTGGTGAGATATCTGAATTTAGGTCCGAATGTTTGTAAAATGTTAACAGCTATATATTCGGCTCCTAAGGCCAGAGTATTAGTAAATGGGGTGCTTACTAAGCCAGTTCAGATTACGAGAGGTACTAGACAAGGGTGCCCTCTGTCTCCACTTCTGTTTGATTTATATATTGAGCCATTGGCATGCAGAATAAGGAGTACAGAGGGCATCGTGCCTTTTGAGTTTTCTATCTGAATTGTTGATGATGATGTATTGTCCTCCAGATGTTTGATATCTTGAAGATTTTCTGCATTTTTTATAATATATGTTATTTTGTACTAGATATGAAGTAGCATTTTTAAGTTTACTAACATCTACTAACTCTTGCATATCTTTTTACTCTTGGTCGGGACACCATTTACTAGAATTACAGGTCCCTCTTCCAAATTACTCTGTATCCCTATAGTTTCAATATTTTCCTTAAAATCTAATGGCAAGTATACAACTCTACCTTTGAGACCTTTCTGGCGCTCGGTTGGATGTAATTTCCCTGTCTTTGGCTCCATGCAAACTATAGCTTGAAATGGATGTATAGACTGCATTAATATAGATTCATAAACATTCAAATCTTTAAGTACTTCTGGAACAGGTACTATTTCTAAGCTGTTGTGCACTGCTCTAGCAGGCATTTTGTTTTCCTCTAACTTATTATAGCAGTGCTTTATATAACTTGTCAGGTGGACAAGTCAAATCATCCCTCTACAAATAAGTAAACAGCAAATTCATGTCACTTATCATTATTCTCTTTTTCAGTTTTAATGTACAAATCAACATTATGAGTTTGATTTCTGTGGTGAGTACGTCAACAACAAATACAAACACAGTTTGGTTGCTCTGACCGAACTGCGTTAAAGTTTGTAACCTCTTTTTCAAAATTACAATGGTAATACCTCTGTTCTCTTCCACAACTCCTGTTGTTATCAACTCTTGATTTTCTCTACACTCCTGTTCCGGTCCAAAGAAACAAAATTGCACATCATCACAAACCTTTTCTACTTCTACTACACTACCATGCAAAAGAGCTCTATTCTTTGCTCCTAAACATACAGCAGGAGCTTTTACACAGTAAAGCCTTCTAACAAAAGTTCTCATTTTTGAGTGGTGTACACCTAACATTCTGAAATTATGAAAACTGCTTTGACACACTTTTTTTGATAGGCAAGCTAGTGAGTGTCCTTGTAAATTAGTATGCTTTCTTACTTTTCATGGATCTAATCCTTGCAAAGTACCTATTTTCTGTTTTAAACTTCTGGAAGCAAACATACGGAGAAAATTTCTCAATATATCAATTGATTGTTGTCTAAACACTACTACAATTCCATTTGTACAAAGGGGACTGTCTACGCCTTTCTTGCACCTCTTCAGCAATCACTTCCTCAACATTTCTAGGTACCATTACTTCTTTTGGAATAGGAGTTCCATTTTTCATCTCATAACATCGTCCAGATTCATCAACTGCATGCACTAATGTGTTGTCTTGCAAGTAGCCTTCTTCATTAAAGAAAGGCTCAGCACTTGAAGTATGTATCCATTCACTACTAAAAACTTTGCAAAAGTTACTTCTATTAACAAGTCTTTTCTTTTGGCTCTGGCTCCTCATAGACAACACTATTTTATCCAGTGTCTTCATTCTGTTTAAAACCAAGATAAATAGTTTCCTCTTCAGAGCAAACGCCTTCAAAATATGCCTTTTGTCTGATTGCTTCTGTTCTTCTTCTATACTTCTTCATAGATGCCAACAACTTGCGAATTACTCTAGTACGGAACATTCTACCTCCGATTTCCTTGAACTGCCTCTGCCTTCTGCTTAAAATCTCTCCTTTTTTTCAATAACTTGTTACTTTTTATATCACAGACTTTTTGTGCCTTGATACTCGGTGTAATAGGTTTTTTTTCGACTTCTTTTTGCACTTTTTCCAGTTGTGCACAAACAATTTTAAGAAATGTCTTGGTCCTCTTACCAGCAAGCCTTTTCTCAATGACCATCTTTTCTGCATTTTGCCCCTGTTGTTTCTCAGTTCTAAAGATATGCTCTATTTGTTGCTACTTCTTTCTTCTCTGACTTTTTGTTGGCATGGTAAATCTCTGTAGAGAACTAGATATTGATGTCTGAAAAAATAAATAGTGAAGTACATTCATCACTTAATTACATAGTATCACATTACATATTTTAATTATTTAAACATTTAGTTTACATGAGGATATGTAGCTCAGGCAATCTTCAGACTACATGTGTTACCTTTTAAGTCTGTAGCACCCACCCTATTATCTACTCACAGCCTACCTTACTGCTCAGTTATATGTATGGGTGAGTGAGAGATTGCTCATACAGCTACTCACACACATACTCACTCACTCACCCATAGAGTTACTCACACACCCTCTCACTCACCGGTACACCTACTTATACAGACATTAACTTAAAGGAGCATACCCTATTGACTGACTACAGCCTACCTCATGGGACAGTCATATGTGATAGAAGAGTAGCTTAAAACTTGAGAACGGCTTTACATGTTAGATTTGAATGTGTCCGTTTTCTTGCATATATCTGAATGACTGTGTGAGTCCCTATCAGGAGCTGACATTCCAAGAATATGTAAATTTGTTGTTAAATGACTACCTCTCTTTGTCACCTTTATAGTTCGCTAAATGTGTCTGTAGGGGGCTGCATGAATTGCCTCCTAGGTGTGTTAGTGAGTATTGGATTATATATGTATGTCTGCAACTACCTGATTTAGCACGAGATACATATAAGTTGTGCCTATCTATGTGAGTAAATATGTAGGTGCTTCTGTCATTATGTCAGTGGATGTTTTAGTGCCTGTTTGCTTTTCTACTTAGGTGCATCAGATTGAAGACTGGGTGGCACAGTGGATAAATAATTGAGCACATGGGTTTCTATGAGCACATATAGCTCACTGAACCTTTAGACTACTTATGTTACCTTTTAAACAAATACCAGCCTGCCCTATGGCGTACCTACAACCTCCCTCAGTGGTGAGGTATACATGTTACAACAATAGTTTAAGCATTCTCCTGGAGTTTTAAATGTGAAGGTTGACCTAACAGTAAAACTGCATTCAGAGCCTCAAGTGTAGCAGGCCCGAGATATGATGCAAGGGCTACTTCTCAGCATGTTAGACTTGAAAGTGTCAATTCTTTAACAGATATCTGAATTAGTGTCTTAGTCCCTATCTGCAGCTGTCATTTCATGTCTATGTAAGTTTGTACATAAATAGCTGCCTCTCTTTGTGACATCTACAGTTATCTAAATGTGTCTGTAAAAGGCTGCATAAATTGCCTCCTGGCTGTGCTAGTCAGTTCAGAGTTTTTTTCAGTATGTGTGGAACTGCTTCTATTAGTGCTAGATACATAGCAGTTGTCCCTGTTTATGTGAATGAATGTTTAGGTGCTTCTGTCACTATCTCACTGGGTCTTTTAGTGTCTGTGAGCTTCACAACTTAGGTGTGCTAATTTGAAGTATCGGAGGAAGACTGGATGAATAATTAGGTAAGACTACATATAGCTCACTGAATTTTCAGAGTGCATGTATTAACATATAAGCACATGCCACCCTACCGTATGGCCTAGCTGCAACCTACCTCAGTGCTGACTTATACTTGGCAGAATCGCAGTTTATGTGTTGTCTATGATTACTAAAAGTGAATGTTAGTCTACCAGGGAAACTGAATGCACAGGTTCAAGTGTAGCTGGCCCGAACATGATGAAAGAGCTACTTTTCTCATGTTAGATTAGAAAATGTACCTTTTTTCAAGATATCTGAATGAATATCTTAATTCCTATCTGGGACTGCTATTGCATGTATAATTAAGTTTGTTGGTAAATGGCTACCTTACTTTCTGACATCAATGGTTCTCTTACTGTCTCTATAAGAGGCTAAATGGATTGCATACTGGATGTATTGGGTTATTTAAGTGTGTCTGCAACTGCCTCCATTAGCGCTGCATGCAAATGAGTTCTGCCTCTCTTTGTGACTGAATGTTTAGTGCTTCTATTACTATCTCACTGGGTGTTTTAGTGCCTGTCTTCTCTAGTACTTAGCTATGTCAAATTGAAGTCTGAATGACAAAGTGGATGTATAATTTGGCACATGGATCTCTAGGAATCCATACAGCTGACAGAAACTTCACAGAACATGTCTTACCTTTTAAGCACATAGCTCAATGCATTATACTCTATCTTACTGCTCACTTATATGTGCTAGAAGAGCAGTTTATTCCTTGTGTAGGAGTTTTAAGTGACAGAACACACCTAGCAGTAAAAGTACATGCACAGGCTCAAGTCTAGCAGGCCCAAGACATGATACAAGGGCTACTTCTCTGGATGGTAGACTTCAAACTGTCAGTTCTTTAGTACTTATATGAATGAGTGTCTCAATTCCTATCTGGAACTGTGATTGCATGTCTATGTAAGTTTGCTAGTAAATAACTGCCTCTCTATGTGACATATATGCTTCTCTAAATGTGTCTGTATGGGGCTGCATGGATTGCCACCTGGGTGGGTTAGTGACTATTGGGTATTTAACTGTGTGTGTACAACTGCCTCCATTACCACTAAATACATATCAGTTCTGCCTGTCTGTGTTAGTGAATGTTCACGTGCTTCTATTACCATATCACTGGGTGTTTTAGTGTATGTCTACTTGTCTACTTACGTGTGTCAGATTAAAGTTTAGGACGCAAGGCGGATGTATAATTGGGCACATGGGCCTCTAGGAATGGATATAGCTCACTTAAACTTTGCTGTACATTTCATACATTATAAGCACATACCAACCTGCCTTAAGGCCTATCTGTAGCCTATCTCACTGGAGAGTTATATGTGGTAAAAGAGTACTATATACTTTTTGTAGGACTTTTCAATGTGAAAATTGACCTAGAAAGAAAAGTGCATGTATATGCTCAAATGTAGCGGGCCCAAGACATGATGTAAGACCTACTTCTTTGCATAGTAGAGTTGAAAGTGTCAGCTCTTTACAGCATATTTGAATGAGTGTGTCAGTTCCTGTTTGGGGCTCTGATTGCATGTTTATATAAGTCTGTTGCTAAATCACAGCCTCTCTTTGTGGCATGAATGATTCTCTAAATGTGTCTTTAAGGGGCTGCATGGATTTCCTCCTGTGTGTGTTAGTGAGTATTCAGTTTTTTAAATGTGTGTACAGCTGCTTCCATTACCACTAAATACATATCAGTAAATCCTATCTGTGTGAGTGAGTATTTAGGTGGTTCTCTAATTACCTTACTGGGTGTTTCAATGAATCTCTGCTTTTCTACTTAGGTATATCGGAATGAAGTCTGGGTAGCAGGGTAAATATATAACTGGACACAGAAGTCTGTAGAAGTGCATATACCTCACTAAACTTCACAGTACATATGCTACATTTTAAGCTTATACCACTCTACCCTATAACCTAGCTGCAGCCAACTTCAGTGGTGACTTATTTATGGTAAAATACTACTTCATGCCTTCCCTAGGACTTCTACATGTAAAGGTTGGCCTAGCCACAAAACTGCATGCACAGGCTCAAGTGTACCAAGCTGGAGGCATGATGCAAGGGCTACTTCTGGGTTATTTAAGTGTGTATTCAACTACCTCCATCAGTGCTGGATGCATAATAGTTGTGCCTGGCTGTGTAAGTGAATGTTTATGTGCTACTGTCACAGTCTGTATGGCTGTTTTACTCTCTGTCTACGTTTGTATTTAGGTATATCAGATTAAAGTGTTAGTGTCAGGGTGGATATATAATTGGGCACATGGGTCTCTAGGACTGCATATAGCTCACTAAAACTTCAGAGTATATGTGTAACATTTTAAGCATAGAACACCCTGCAATATTACGTAGCTGCAGCCTATCTCAGTGGTGAGTTATACATGGTAAAAGAGCAGTTTATGCCTACACTAGGGGCCATATGTATGAAGCCAATTTGCGATCGCAAACGCCGAAATTCGCAGAATTTCAGCGTTTGCGATCGCAAATTAGCAATGTGCAATGTAGCACACTTAAACCCCCTCGCAAAATAAGGAATCGCAAAATTTGCGATTCCCTATTTGCGATTGCATTCAAGGAATCGCAAATTGCGATTCCTTAAATGCAATGTAAGAAGCACAAAAGAAAGTGCGATTTGGCCTTAGGAATCGTAACTTACCACCAACTTCAGGTTGGTGGTAAATTGCGATTTCACTTAAAAATGCAAATTTTTGCATTTTTAAAGTGCCATGTGGCGCACATACATGCCCTTAGGGCATGTATGTGTGCCACATGTGCACACATGCACATTTCAGGGGTGCAACAGGGTGTCCTTTTGACACCCTGGCACCTTGATATTGCATTCTCAATTTGCGATTCTCTAATTGGGAATCGCAAATTGAGAATGTCTTCCCATTCATTCCTATGGGCCTCCTAGCCCATAGGAATGAATGGGAAGGTATTCCTTATTTGCGAATCTCAATTTGCGATTCGCAAATAAGGAATATGTGGGATTCGCTAAATTATTTGCAAATCCCACATACATTACATTTTGCGATTCTCAAATTGCTATTCGCAGAAAATTGCAATTTGAGAATCGCAAAACTGTATTTTGTTACATATGGCACTAGGACTTTTAAATGTGAAGGTTGGCCTAGCTGTAAAACTGTATGCACAGGCTCAAGTATAGCAGACTTGAGACATTATACAAGGGCTACTTCTCTACATGGTAAACTTCAAAGAGTCAGTTGCTCAGTAGATATCTGAATGAGTATTTCAGTTCCTATCTAGAGCTGTGATTCCTTCTGTATGTAAATGTGTTAATAAATCACTGCCTCTCTTTGTATGATATATGGTTCTCTAAATATGTTTGGAAGGACCTGCATACATTGCCTCCTGGGTGTATTAGTGAGTATTATGTTATTTAAGCGTGTGCAAAACTGCCTCCATTAGCACAAGATGCATATCAATTGTGCCTGTCTGTCTGAGTTTCTGTTTATGTGCTTCTCTAACTACCTCACTGGGTGTTTTAGTGTCTGTCTGCTTTCTACTCAGGTATGTCAGATTTAGGTCTGGATGTAGGCTGCATCTATAATTGGGCACATAGGTCTCTAGAAGTGTATACAGCTCGCTGAAACGTCGGAGTGCATCTAATTTTTAAGTGCATAGCTCCTTGCGCTGTGGCCTAGCTACACCCTACCTCATTGTTCAGTTATATGTGGTACATGAACAGTCTACACCTTGTGTAGCATTTTTAAGTGATAAGACAGCCCTAGCAGTAAAACTACATACCCAAGCTCAAGTATACCAGGCCTGCAACATAATCCAGGGTCTACTTTCTGCATGGCAAAATGGAACGTGTCACTTGTTTAGAAGATATCTGAATGAGTGTTTCAGTTCCTATCTACAGCTGTGATTCCATGTGTATGTAAATTTGTTAGTAAATCACTGCCTCTCTTTGTGAGATATATGGTTCTCTAAATGTGTCTATAAGGGCCTGCATAGATTGCCTCCTGGGTGTATTAGTAAATATTGGATTATTTAAGTGTATGTGAAACTGCCTATATCAGCACACAATACATATCAATTATACATGTATATGTGAGTTAATGTTTACGTGCTTCTCTAACTACCAACTGGATGTTTCAGTGTTTGTCTGTTTTTCTATTTAGGTATGTCAGATTTAAGTCTGGGTGTAGGCTGGATGTGTAATTGGCCACATAGGTCTCTAGGAGTGCATATACCTCAGTCAGTCTTAAGAGTAAATGTCTTACGTTTTAAGCATATAGCTTCCTACAGTATGGCCTAGCTACACCCTTCCTTAGTATGGACTCATATGTTCTAAAAGAGCACTTTACACCTTGTGTAGGATGTTTAAGTAAGAAGACAGCCCTAACAGTAAACCTACATGCACAGGCCAATTACATCACATCTAACACATAATGTATAGGTGTCTACTGAGGTATGTCAGATTAAAATGTGCATGGCACAGTGCATGTACACTTCAGAACAAAAATCTTTAAAAACACATATAGCTCACTCAAATATTCAAAGGACATATCTTACATATCAGCCACATAGCATGCTGCGCTGTGGCCTACCTAGCAGTCTCATAACATGTTTCAGAAAATGTACTAGTATCTGACTATTTGTTTTGAAAGCTCTAGAAATATCAATGTACATACCTCAGTAACTGTATTATCAATTTGAAACATATCTCTAACTGCCTTTGATACTGCCACACATATATTTACTTTGTGAGTATGTTAGTGAAGATATAAGTGCTTCTCTTGATTCATGAGTGGGTGAGAGAGATCCTCTATAATTAGAAAATATGTGTGTCACATGTCTAATAGGTGCTATACTTTATAAAGTACTTGGCATAACAGTGCCTAGCAGTGTTATATGACATATCTCAATCTGAATATGAATAAAGAACATATCTCCCAATGTATGCACATACAAATCTACCCTGCAGTTATCCAACACCTACAATAAAGAGTATGTAACACATAGCTATCAACTTTGAGAGATACATAATTCAAATACAGCTACAGTGCATACTTTCCACTTTCAAATATGAGTGTTCTAGTCTTCTTTTATAATGGAACAAATAAGACTACAACTCCCAGAATTCAACTAAAAACATTTGTTATAAGCTGCACATCGCATGTACACATGTAAACCTTTTACATATTATACAGATACATTTAACTATTACTGTGCACTCTTTTGTTTTACCAGTTATGGAGTAGAATAAGGGAATACAAGTGCAATATACACCTCCATGGAAACACATTATAAACTAACTTGACAGGCACCTAGTCTGCACCTGAGGCACACTATATCTTAGTTATATAAAAACACTTACAATTTCAATCATATATCATCCTTTCTTTTTTAAGTACTTATATATATTTCAAAATCTTTTATCTCAATATGACATCAATTTTTTGCTTACAAAGAAATGTAATTAAAATACCATAATACTGAGGTTGCTGGTAAAATCATTTTTTCCTCTTATTAGATAGATGGAATATTCTCAGGGTTTGTAAACCACTCTCATACAAAGCAACCATAAATGGCAACGATCTGAACTTTGCATTGCTTGATACTTGAAAAGTCAGCGAATAAAAACATTCCTTTTTATATTTCATTGTTGTAACTGCATTTCTGAATGGTTTCTGTCTGTTAACCCATTCACTGCTTTTTAGAGGTAGCCCAAAATGCATGCCTTTGTGTCAACACTTGCGAGTTAATCGCGATCATCGCAATAAATTCGGGAAAAAACCTACTTTCCTTTATAGTTTTTATATTTTTAACACTATACTACACATTTTAGCTAAATCCTCACTAGGTAGTCTGACTTACCTTATAAAACAATTAACCTAAACCTCTCGAGTTTGAAAAAACGAATACCTGTTTCTCTAACACCCTTCCCACGCTCTGCAGATTCTCCATAGAGACCCACTAGAACTAGTAGGATAGAAGTTTACAACACATTCCAGAAGGGCCATACTAGTGACAAAATGATCTACAGCAGGTGTGGTTTACTGTGCATACTGTAAAGCATATCTAACTCTAACTACATTTTTTCTATTTACCAGACCCAATCAAATATCTAATTAGTAATCATTTCCAAATGCTACCTACTTTTTTTTACCTGCATTTTCCCTCCACCCAATCAAATTTATTTTTTCAAACCACCAGCACACATGCATTTTCACTGTCTCTCATAGTACCAACTGTGATATTGAGCTGCAGACCTGTCCTTTGTGTTACTCCACTTTCCTACAAAATGCTTAGAGTGTGGATTGTGGACCACAGCTATGTCTATTGGGCTAAAGAAACTGCAAAAAATAAATGTATTGACAGGGACTTGGGTTTTCGAAATGTGGAGATTAGTTGGTTTGGCCTGAGAGGGTTAAAGTTTCATCAGTTGCTGGCTTTGGTTAAAACCATTGTGGATTTCTAAGCTCCTTACCTCATGATTGTGCACTGTGGTGGTGATGACCAAAGAACATTGACTGGGGTAGGGCTGGAAATCTTAATGAAGGATACCTTTGCTGAATTGATGATGCTTTTCACTCACACTGTTCTACTATTCTCTAACATATGCCAAACACAGAAATGGAAGTGGTCTAATCAATTAAGTCAACAGATTGACAAAGCCAGGGAACATGCTAATAAAACTGTTTCTGCTTTCCTCAGAGACCTTAACAACAGAGACTACAACAACAATCCACGTTTTGACATACATGGAATATATAGAAGTGATGGAGGTCACTTTACAGACGGAGGGAAAAGGGTGTTTATAAGCAACCTGAAACTCTGCATACAGTCTTATCTGTAGCTGTCTTATACACACTTTCAACACAAAGGCTCTTGTGAGAGCCACCCAAGAGCCCAAAATCTTGTTCATTTTCTTGTTAAATAATGTTTTTTTAATTTTTGAAATCCGCGACGACGTTCCGATCATCGCAATCACGTTGCAAAATCGCAAAACAAAAGCAGACATTCAACGACCACCACCGCATTCAAAACTTTTAACTTAAAAAATCATTCTAACTATTACAATACACACATTACTTACTACATCACTGCTTAAAAAACATGTATGTACACATATGTTTCTAATAGGTTTTAAAAAAACTGTTAGAACCCTACTTCTCATTTTCGGGATGACTCGGTAACCACGACAATCGCGCCTTTTTTAAGAGGTGTAAAACACATATGTGCACACATTTTACAGTATTTTAGACACCAGGGGCCAGATTTACGACCCTTACAATTTGCGAGTCACAAATTCCGTTGTTTTGCGACTCGCAATTTGCGACTCGCAGAATGTAATTCACAACAGTGTCTCAGATACTGTTTGTGATTCCTAATGGGGTCGCAAATTGCCTGCCTCATTGATATTCATGAGGCAGGTGCAATTTGTGACCCCATTGGGAATGGCTAGCACTCCCAGGAATGGTGGCCTGCTGGGGTCAGCAGACCACCATGTCTGTGACTGCTTTATAAATAAAGCAGGTTTTTTTTTTAAATGCATCCCACTTTCCTTAAACGAAAGCGGGATACATTCAAAAAGAAAAATTCAACATTTCTGTTTCATTTTTTAAGAGTAGGCAGTGGTCCATGGGACCACTGCCTGCTCTTAAAAATATGTTCGCATCCATTCACAGAGGGGAAGGGGACACCTGGGGACCCCTTCCCATTTGCGAGTGGCTTACAACCTACTTGAAGTAGGTGGTAAACTGTGAGTGTTTTGCGACCGCAATTGAAGTTGCAAAACAATTGTACATTGAAGTGCGACTCGCAATTAGGAAGGGACGCCCTAGGCATGCCCCTTCCTAATAGCGAGTCGCAAACCCTATTTTACGAGTCAGTAATAGGTTACAGACTCCCAAAATAGGGTTTGTACATGGGACAGACCTATTTTGAGGTCACAAACGGGCCGATTTCCCATTTGCGACCACAACAAACAGTCGTACATCTGGCCCTAGGGGTTTATCACTGTACTGTTTAAAGTCATTTTTTATAGGGAGTTTGTATAAAAACCATCTTTTAAACTGATTTTCCGTGTTCACTAGTACTCCGAGAATCGCGATGACGTCAGTAACCACAATGAGCGCGTTTTTTTATAAAGTGTAAAACACAGATATGCACACATTTTACAGTATTTTAGACACTAAGGATTTATCACTGCACTGTTTAAAGTCATATTTTTATAGGGAGTTTGTATAAAAACCATCTTTTAAACCGATTTTCCGTGTTTGCGAGTACTTCGAGAATCGCAACAACATCGGTAACCACGATGAGCGCGCCTTTTTTTTATAAAGTGTAAAACACATATATGCACACATTTTACAGTATTTTAGACACTAGGTGTTTATTAGTGCACTGTTTAAAATCATATTTTTCTAGGTAATTTGTATGAAATTCAACTTTAAAACCAATTTTCCATGATTGCAGGTACGCCGGGCATCGCGATAATGTCGGTACCCGCGATCACCATGAATACGTCACGAAATGACAAAACAAAAGCAGACATTAAATAGCCACCACCACATTCAAAACGTATACCTGCAAAATGGATTATAACCAACACAGTAAACTCATTACTATCTAAATGGCTCTATAATGGCATGTATAACTCCCTTAATATCCCTATAACACATTGTATAACTGTTTCAGTGGAATCTATGACTGCCTGCATCACTGTGTCAGTAAGTCTGTCATTTACTGTATAAGTATTTGAGTGGATCTGTGAGATGGTGCATCAGTCTATCAGTGGTTCTGTAATGAACTGTGTGACTGTCTCAGTGCATCTATGAGTGGGTGCATGAGTGTCTCAATGGGTCTGTGATTCGTTGCATGATGTTCTAAGTGAATCTGTGAGTAGGTGCATGAGAGCCTTTGTACATTTGTAAGTAAGTATATAGCTGTCTAACTGGATCTGTGAGTGGATACATGAGTGTCTAAGTGCTGGTCTCAGTGGGTGAGTGAGTGGGCACATGAGTGTCTGAGTGGGTCTGTGACTAAGTGAATGAGTCTCTCAGTGGGTCTATGACTGGGAGCGTGAGTGGTTCTGTGAGTGGGTGTGTGGCTCTCTGAGTGCTACTGTGAGTGGGTGTGTGAGTCTCTGAGTGTATGAGTGACTGGGGCATAAGTCTGAGTGGGTCTGCGAGTGGGTATATGAGTATCTCAATGGGTCTGTGAGTGAGAGCATAATTCTCTGAGTGGGTGAGTGAATGGGTGCATGCATGAGTGTCTGAGTGGGTCTGTGACTGGGAGGGCAAGTGTCTGGGTGGGTCTGTGGGTGGGTGTATGAGTGTCTCACTGGATCTGTCAGTGGGTGTGTGAGTGTCTCTGTGGATCTGTGAGTATATATGTGAGTGGGTCTGTAAGTGGGTACATAAATCTCTGACTGGGTCTGTACATGGATGTGTGACTCTCTGAGTGAGTCTGTAAGTGGGTGCATGAGTATCTGAGTGGGTCTGTGAGTGGGTGTATGAGTGCCCAGGTGAGTCTCTGAGTGGGTGTAAAAGTCTTAAAAAGGGTATGAGACTGTGCACACAAGTCTATGAATGGGTCTCTAAGTTGGTGCGTGAGTTTGTACATGGGTATGTCACTCTCTGAATGAGTATGTGAGTGGGTGCATGAGTATCTGAGTGGGTATGTGACTGAATGTATAAGTGTGTGAGTGAGTTTGTGAATGCATACATGTATCTGTGACAGTGACCGTGAGTGTGTAAAAATATATAAATATTTTTTTTGTTTTATATTTCCACCAATATTTGCGGTGTCGCCGTGATACTCGTGATGTCCCCGTAATGGTACACAGGGGCCGCGCTGGCAATCGCGTTGTCGTCGCAAATATCGCACACGATTGAAAAAATCAATTTTGGACACGTAACTTGTGTCACTAATACCCCCATTTCACAAACATGGGATCAGAGTATCTCCACCCTGATCCCTTATCTTATTTTTGACACAAATTTTCAGCCCCGGGAACCATTCCCGATTGATAAAATGGCAGGGGCGCAACTTTCTGTTCAGGTTGCATCCAGCTAATCAGAGCATTCCCATTGGCATGTGCATTTGTGATTTACCGCAAACTCGTCGCGATTTAACTGTGATCACCACAAAACCCTTGCGAAATATCTGCAGCCAGAGATATCACTATATTGTTCGGATTTGATTTCACAAAACTACTGAACAGATTTGCACCAAATAACAAAATGCACATTCTACGTAACAACATCTATTTTTCTGCCAAATTTGGTTTAATTCCATCCAGCGGTTCGAGCTGTAGGTTCGACAACATGTTCCTATGGGAATTACCATTAGAAATGCACCCTTAATTTGCACCCATATTTCTCGGTCTCCACTGCACGGATCACCCTGAAACTTCTCATGACACACAGAACCTACTTTGACACTTTTTTGGGAAACTTTCATGAAGATTGGTCAAACTACGTTGAAGTGATAAGCAAGTCAAAAAATGCTTTTCCTTTCGAAACTAGGTCCTAACTATAACTACTTTCTGGTGACACAATATACACGATTTCTTCCAGCAACACAGTACAAACATGGGTACTCCAGAGGCGTATCTTTTTTCAACAAACTTTATTGCAGCACGTGCGACACTGATCCATTTCGGCTGATCCCAGCCTTTCTCAAAGTGTATAAGGCCCACCATCGAATAAATATTTAAAAACCCTCATCACAGTTATAGAAAGCATACTTTCCTCTAACTTTTTGTTTCAGGAAAAAGATCCTTTAAGCACATAATTACAAATCTATTCTGTCATGTAGTTTACATATTTTTAGTTACTTTTTTCTCTTTTCCCAATTTTTTCTTTTTTTCCCCAATTTTTCAATTTTGTAATTTCTCACTGGGCCTAGTGCCAAATTTTATTCATGTAATACACATTCTGAGCGAATGGAGACAATTATTCAATACCGGGCCAGTGCCCAAATTACAGCATCTTCAAAGTGAACTAGATAAAAGGCCAATCTTCATCATATTAACTGATCACATATAGTTGCACATATGGGGTTCTTCTCATAAGTATTTCTGATTTCATTTATGAGCGTTGAATCTCCTCATAGGTCTCAATCAAATTTTTATAATAGACAATTATCCTGTCTTGATCATATCCATAATCCCATTATATGTGCAAAATTGCAATAATATAGCAGCAAAGAGTTCATAATAAATAATCATTACATAATGGCTTTACACTAAATCCCAATATAAATACGAATAAATATTCTCTGCAGTGTAATATATCCACTATAGAAATAACTGTAAACCAACCACTCTCAACTGTGCAAAAATTGCAAAATGTAAACCATTTCTATATCATAAAGATCTCCTCCAATTGATATTGAATAACTTAATACATATAAATAATCAATCAATATTAATTTACAAAAGCACATATTAAAAATAATTCATATGGATCATAAAAATGGAACAGGGTTCTATAGTTTATATATTCAACATTCATCTATCAACAATTAGATCCCAGTAAAAATGTCTTAATATCAAATTCCGATAATAAAAGCACATTGAAGAAGACGGCAACAGGTTACCAATGCTTATCCTACATGGACTTCTATTTCCTCATCTCTATTTAACCCTGCAGGAAGTTTTGTATATAAATCCAGAATATATCTGGATTCCAGACTTTTAATTTCATCACTCTATTCCCACCTCTCAGACTGGGGAGTACTCTATCAACTGCAAAATACTTCAGTTTTTCCAGATCACTTTCATGCTTCTCATAAAAGGGTCTCAGCACAGGATAACTGTAATCATGATTTCCTATTGCCCGTTGATGCTCTAATACACGTTTCTTCAAACTAGTGCTACCTTCATACATAAGAGGGCATGGGCAAGTTTACACATATATACAATGATCCGTATTGCAGTTATAAATGTCATTAATCCGTCTCTTTTGGCCATCTGAAGAGGTATATTCAGATATATTTGTAACCAGCATACATGCAATGCCATGCACCGATTACACTTAAAAACCCTTTTGTTTTAGACAACCAAGTGTCTCGCTTAGGATTACTAATATGATAGCTATGGGTAAGGTCGTCCGCTAGGGTCCTCCCTTTCCTATACGTTAGGGGTGGTGCCCTCTGTAGCTCTTCTCCTATCACTGCATCACCTTTAGCTATCGGTCAATGTTTTCTAATCACTTGGCTCACATAGCGACATAGAGTTAAAGCATGAAATTAAACGGGTCACAGACTTATCATCTCCTGGTCTAGCATTGGGATATAGCAACTGATTCCTAGTTAAATTCTTGGATTTCTTCATGGCCAGATTTACTATTTTAGAGCTGTATCCTCTTTTCAAAAAGCTTCCCTTCATCTGTGCCAGTTGTTTATTGTAGACTTCTTCCTGGCTGCATATTACTTTTAATCTGAGGGATTCTACATAAGGAATACCTTCCTTTAAATTCCTGGGATGTTGGCTTTTAAAGTGCAAAGTGTATCTTTACAATATACAGATGTATTGATTTTACCATCATTAATCTTCAATAATATATCCAAGAATGTTATTTCACTGGCACTAATGGATCAGTAAATTTCAAATTAAAGGGATTGTCATTAAGCTTTCCTATATACTCATGTGCTTTTTCCCTTGTTCCGTTCTATAATAAAAACACCTTGTTTATATACCGAGTCCAGATTAAATCATTCTGCACAAATTCATAGATATCATCTGCCCAGGCCACTTGCTTCTCCCATCGGCCCATCACCAAATTGGCAAAGCTGGGGGCGAAGCAGGTAGCCATGGTGTTACCGACCTTTTGTCGATACAGTACTCCATCATGCATAAATATATTCTTTTTTAGACAAATTTGTATCATCTTGATCAGCATCCTATTATGTTCAGAAAGCATGCTGGTCTAGTTTACAAAAAATATTCACAAGCACGTGTTCCTAAAGTGTGATCGATACATGTATAAAGTGCAGTCACGTCCAGTGTTATCATCAAATAAGTGTCTGACTATACCAAATTATGGATCTTCAAAATCACCACTGTCCTTGTGGTAGGCTAGAAGGGTTGTCACAAAGGAGAATAAAAAACTATCAATATAAATGGCGATGTTCCCTAAAAACGTTCATTAGAAGAGACGATAGGTCTCCCTGGAGGATTGATCAAGCTTTTATGAACTTTGGGTAAGATATAAAATGATGGAATTCTGGAATGGTCTGATCTTAAAAAATGATACTCGTCTTGATCTCTTCCATTCACTGTTTCAAAAGGGAATGATAGGAACTGATGGAGGCTTTTACTCCTCCATCGAGATCACTTCATAACAGTCTATATCTCCCAATTGTCCAATTGTCTCATTACTTGTAACCCACAGGTAATATATATATATATCATCAGTGATGTCATATGAGATGCCATCAGTGATGTCACTGACCATGTCATGAGGGATGTAATAGATAAGGTCATAAGCAGTGCATTACAGGGGGCATAAGTTATAGTTAGCTCAGGTAACTATAACTGCAGAATTTCTATGGATTTATACAAGTGAAATGTGATCCTAACTATAACGTCCCTGTAGCCTTTGGTTTTTTCAGTGAATTTCTAAGGCTATTTTAATTCTATTTCCGAACTATAACGTCTCTGTAACCTTTGGTTTTTTAAGTGAATTAGATGGTTTTTTAACTAGTAGTTGCATTTGCAGAGTGGTGGAGAAAGAGGGGGCTTCAACCAGCTCTCAGGAATCCTGCAGTGTCAGACTTACTGGAGGTAACAGGAGGGCTTCTGGGCCACAGAGAACCTTTAGTATCCAAGGGGACTTCATCCCCCAACCAGCAGTGTGAGGCGCATTTGCAGAGTGGTGGAGAAAGGGGGCATGGCCTCTGAAGACCTCTCAGCAATTCCGCTGTGTGGGACTGAATGGAGATAACAGGAGGGCTTGTTGACCCCTAAGGACACTCTAGAGCCAAAGGGATTTCATCCCTCAACCAGCAGTGCACCAGGAGGAGCATTTGCAGAGTAGTGGAAAAAGGGAGCATAGCCTCTGAAGACCTTTCAGCAATTCCACTGCGTGGGACTTACTGGAGGTGACAGCAGGGCTTGCTGGCCCCCAAGGACCTTCTAGAGCCCAGGGGACTTCATCCCCCAACCAGCAGTGCACCAGGAGGCGCTTTTGCAGAGTGGTGGAGAAAGGGACATGGCCTCCAAAGTCTTCTCAGCAATCACGCTGTGTGGGACATACTGGAGGCAACAGGAGAGCTAGTAGGCCCCCAAACACCCTCAGCATCTAAGGGAACATTATCCCCCCAAGTTGTACGCCAGGAGGCACCTTTGCAGAGTGGTTGAGGAAGAGTGTAGGGGCTCCGGAAACTTACCCTGGGCTTGTTTTTTTTTTAATTAGGGGAGTGGGGCTGCAAGACCTCCCTCCTTAGGCCCATTTTGGACCTGGGGAACCCATCCCCTGGGGCCCAGCCTTTTTTTAATTGGGGATGGCACCACGCGGCCCCCTCCCCGGGTCGATTTCAGCCCCGGGGACCCCATCCGGGGGCCCAGCTATTACACTATGGGGAAGGGGACTGGGTGGCCCCCCTCCCTAGGCCTATTACGGCCCCAGGGACGATCCCCTGGGACCTGGCCTCTTATTCCTCGGAGCACCTAGGCATATTTGCGTGCAGAGAAACAGATGACAGCTCTGGCTTCCAGAAAGCGGAGTTATGTTTGCTTTAGCTTGGTGGGAGCTGTCAGCTCCCACCAAGCAAAATCAAACAGCTGCCTCCCAAGTTTGGGCACCTCAAGAGGTAGCAGGAGCTGGCCCTGGGGGGTGGCAGTCCCCAGTGCCACAAAGGCTCCACAAGAGGGGTTGGGCGGCCCCCACCATCATAAAAGTTGCCTCTGGCGAGGTGGTTGTCCCTGGCAGGTCACGACGGACTCCGTACAATATTGTATTTCAACCCCAGGGAGGTGGCGTTCCCCGGGGCTGCGGGGGGCCATGTGGTCCCCCTTATGTTTGTAAATTACCCTGGGGTGATGGTGGTCCCTGGGGCTGTGGGGGGGCTATGTGCCCCACCTTCATTTTATGATTATCCCTGGGAGGTGGCTGTCCCTGGGGCTGCAGGGGAGGCCTTACGGGACCCCACATTAATTTGATCTTTAGCCCCAGGGAGGTGGTGGTCCCCAGGGCTGGGGGGAGTCTGTATGGGCACCCGCCTTAATTTTAAGTTTAACCCCAAGGAGGTGGTAGTACCTGGGATGACTGGGGGGCTGCTTGGGCCCCCTGCATTACTTTAGTACGATTTTCCCCAGGGCTGTGGGAAGGCCACATGACTCTCCAATTAGTTTTTAAACATTTGTCCTGGGGAGGTAAAAGGAACAAATGATGGATGGAATGCTGAGCAATGCAAACATTCACCCCCAGTCACAAAGATCTGGGCTTAATCCATCATTCTTTTGCTCACCACGCCTCCCCAGTTTGGACCCAGCCATATGCAAATCCGTCTTGACCCTGTTCCTCATGGAAACAGTCCAGCCCGAACTGCCAAACCAGGTCCTCCCTGGACCAGAAACAAGCATCCTGGGACCGGTTTCGGGGCATCCCCCCTCTTCAATCCAGTGGCGCAGTGAGCACGGGACCCACTTTTGGGCATACCCTTCCCACTTGGGGCAGCAAAGGCAAAAGAAACAAATGATGGATGGAATGCTGAACAATGCAAACATCACCCCCAGTCACAAAGATCTGGGTTTAATCTATTGTTCTTTTGCTCACCACGCCACCCCAGTTAGGACCCAGCCAACTGCATATCAGTCTTGACCCTGTTTCTCATGGCAACAGTCCAGCCTGAACTGTCAAGCCAAGTCCTCCCTGGACCAGAAACAGGCATCCTGGGACTGGTTTCGGGGCATCACCCCTCATCAGCTAGGCTAGCTTGAATCCAGTGGTGCAGTGAGCACGAGACCCACGTCTGTGCCCCTTCCTTTTTCACTTTGATGCCCCCAGGACCTGGCCCACCCATGGAAACCTGTGTTTTTTTTTTTTTTTTTACAGCGAATATTACAATTTGCAGTATTTCTTGTTTTTTTAATGCTTTTTTGGCCTGCCGGTGTCCCTCTGGAATCCCAGGACCAACTTTATGGGGTCAGGGTATACCTATCCTGCCTCCTTTTTTCTTTTTAAATTTTTTGGGGCCGAGTCCCAAGATAGCTGCCAACACTTCGTGGTTGAAGTGTTGGCAGCCAATGAGAGCTCTACATTTCCCTGCACAAGCTCATTATTTTTTGCGAAGTTTTCGCTGACACAGACTATTTTCTTACATTTCTCAACATCTATTAAACGGATTTACACCAAATAAGAAAAACCAGAATCTTCTTAACCAAATCTACCTTTCTGCCAAATTTGGTGTAATTCTGTCCAGCAGTTTTGGCTGTAGGCGTTTTGACAACTACAATGGGATCACCCCAAACATTCCATGCGCAACAAGAATCATCTTTTCCTATGGACACATGGTCCTAACTACTGGCAATTGCTAGTAGGATATACATATGAATATATATATATATTACCTACTGGCGGTCGCCAGTAGGTAGTTATTGTTAGGACCTAGTTGCCATAGGAAAAGCGTTTTTTGTTTTCCCAATAACTTTAGCGCCGGTTGACGAATCTTCGCGACATTTTCAAAACTAGTGATCAGCTCCGGTCAGCTCCTGTCTTGAAAGTTTCGGGGTGATTCGCCAAGCGGGGGCCGAGAAAAAAGGGGGATCCCAAAACACGTTTTCCCCATGTTATTTTCCATAGGATACTTTAGACAAAGCTACAGCCCGAACTGCTGAACGGAATTACACCAAATTTGGCAAAAAAGGTAGGTCTTGGTTAAGAAAGAATCCGTTCAGTAGTTTTTGAAATATTAAAAGAAAAAGAAAGGAAAAAGAAATATCGATATCTGGGCGGAGCCTAACCACACATGTCATCGTGAAATCTGATTGGCTGTCAGCACTTCATCCAGAAAATGCTGGCAGCCATCTTGGGACTAGGTTGAACCAGAGTCATAAGAAAACAGTTAAACAAAGATGAAAAACAAGAAAAGGGGGCAGGGTAGGAACACCCTGACCCCCTAGGCCTGCTCAGGGGGTCCCACAAGGACCCCCAGCCCAAAAACATTTTAAGAAACGTCTGAATTCGCGCTGGGTGCGTGAATCCGGAAGAAAAAATAAAAAACAAGCATTGGCATCGCCAATAGGTCTCGCCGTTGGGACCTTATAAGTGTTTAGCCAGAGATATTGGCAATGTTTCTAAGGTATGTTGTAGAGAGAGAGAGAGAGAGACTGACTGACTAAGAGAGAGACTGACTGACAGAGAGAGACTGACTGACAGAGAGAGACTGACAGAGAGAGAGAGAGAGACTGACTGAGAGAGAGAGACTGACTGAGAGAGAGACTGACTGAGAGAGAGACTGAATGACAGAGAGAGACTGACTAACAGAGAGACTGACTGACTGAGAGAGAGACTGACAGAGAGAGAGAGACTGACAGAGAGAGAGAGAGACTGACTGACTGAGAGAGAGACTGACTGACTGTGAGAGAGACTGACTGACAGAGAGAGACTGACAGAGAGAGACTGACAGACAGAGAGAGACTGACTGACTGAGAGAGAGAGATACTGACTGACTGAGGTAGAGAGAGACTGACTGACTGAGAGATAGACTGACTGACAGAGAAACTGACTGACTGACAGAGAAACTGACTGACTGACAGAGAGAGACTGACTGACAGAGAGAGAGACTGACTGAGAGAGAGACTGACAGAGAGAGAAACTGACTGACTGAGAAAGACTGACTGACTGAGAGAGACTGACTGACTGAGAGAGAGACTGACTGGCAGAGAGAGAGACTGACTGAGAGAGTGACTGACTGAGAGAGAGACTGACTGAGAGAGTGACTGACTGAGAGAGACTGACTGACTAAGAGACTGACTGAGACTGGCAGAGAGAGAGAGAGAGACTGACTGAGAGAGAGACTGACTGAGAGAGAGAGACTGACTGAGAGAGACTGACTGAGAGAGACTGACAGAGAGAGAGACTGGCTGACAGAGAGAGACTGACTGACTGAGACTGACAGAGAGAGAGACTGACTGACTGAGAGAGAGACTGGCTGAGAGAGAGACTGACTGACTGAGAGAAAGACTGACTGACTGACAGAGAGACTGACTGCTGACTGAGAGAGACTGACTGACTGAGACTGATAGAGAGAGAGAGACACTGACTGACTGAGAGAGACTGACTGACTGAGAGAGACTGACTGAATGAGAGAGACTGACTGAATGAGAGAGAGACTGACTGAGAGAGACTGACTGACTCAGAGAGACTGACTGACTCAGAGAGACTAACTGACTCAGAGAGACTGACTGACTGAGAGAGAGACTGACTGACAGAGAGAGAGACTGACAGAGAGAGAGACTGACTGACTGAGAGAGAGACTGACTGACAGAGAGAGAGAGACTGACTGACTGAGAGAGACTGACTGACTGAGAGAGACTGACTAAGAGAGAGGCTGACTGACTGAGAGAGAGACTGACTGACAGAGAGAGAGACTGACTGACTGAGAGAGAGACTGACTGAGAGAGAGACTTATTGACTGAAAGAGAGACTGACTGACTGAGAGAGACTGACTGACTGAGAGAGACTGACTAACAGAAAGACTGACTGACTGAGAGACTGACTGAGAGAGAGACTGACTGACAGAGAGAGAGACTGACTGACTGAGAGAGAGACTGACTGACAGAGAGAGAGAGACTGACTGACTGAGAGAGACTGACTGACTGAGAGAGACTGACTGACAGAGAGAGAGAGACTGACTGACTCAGAAAGACTGACTGACAGAGAGAGAGACTGACTGACAGAGAGAGAGACTGACTGACTGAGAGAGTGACTGACTGACTGACAGAGAGACTGACTGACTGAGAGAGAGACTGACTGACAGAGAGACACTGACAGAGAGAGAGACTGAATGACTGACAGAGACTGACTGACTGACAGAGAGACTGACTGAGAGAGAGACTGACTGACAGAGAGACACTAACTGAGAGAGAGAGACTGACTGACAGAGAGAGACTGACTGAGAGAGAGAGAGAGACTGACTGACAGAGAGAGACTGACTGACAGAGAGAGAGACTGACAGAGAGAGAGACTGACTGACTGAGAGAGACTGACTGACTAAGAGAGACTGACTGACTGAGACTGACTGACAGAGAGAGAGAGAAACTGACTGACAGAGAGAGAGACTGACTGACTGAGAGAGAGACTGACTGACAGAGAGAGACCGACTGACAGAGACTGACTGACAGAGAGAGAGACTGACTGAGAGAGAGACTGACTGACTGAGACTGACAGAGAGAGAGAGAAACTGACTGACAGAGAGAGAGACTGACTGACTGAGAGAGAGACTGACTGACAGAGAGAGACTGACTGACAGAGACTGACTGACAGAGAGAGAGACTGACTGAGAGAGAGACTGACTGACTGAGACTGACAGAGAGAGAGAGAGACTGACTGACCGAGAGAGAGACTGACTGACTGAGAGAGAGACTGACTGACAGAGAGAGACTGACTGACTGAGAGAGAGACTGATTGACAGAGAGAGAGACTGACTGACTAAGAGAGACTGACTGACTGAGAGAGACTGACTGACTGAGAGAGAGACTGACTGACTGAGAGAGACTGACTGAGAGAGAGACTGACTGACTGAGATAGAGACTGACTGAGAGAGACTGACTGAGTGAGAGAGACTGACTGACTGAGAGAGAGACTGACTGTCTGATAGAGAGACTGACTGACTGAGAGACTGACTGACTGAGAGAGACTGACTGACTAAGAGAGACTGACTGAGAGAGAGAGACTGACTGACAGAGAGAGAGACTGACTGACAGAGAGAGAGACTGACTGACAGGGAGAGAGAGACTGACTGACTCAGAGAGACTGACTGACTGAGAGAGAGACTGACTGACAGAGAGAGACTGACTGACTGAGAGAGTGACTGACAGAGAGAGACTGACTGACTGAGAGACTGACTGACAGAGAGAGAGACTGAATGACAGAGAAAGATACTGACTGGCTGAGAGAGATACTGACTGACAGAGAGAGAGACTGACTGACAGAGAGAGAGACTGACTGACAGGGAGAGAGACTGACTGACTGAGAGAGTCTGACTGACAGAGAGAGAGACTGACTGACTCAGAGAGACTGACTGACTGAGAGAGAGACTGACTGACAGAGAGAGACTGACTGACTGAGAGAGTGACTGACAGAGAGAGACTGACTGACTGAGAGACCGACTGACAGAGAGAGAGACTGAATGACAGAGAAAGATACTGACTGGCTGAGAGAGATACTGACTGACTGACAGAGAGAGAGGAAAACTTGCTCTCGCTAGAATGAAGCAGCTCCCCTTGCTCAAAAACAATGCCGGCTCCCGCATGAGGCGTGCAGCTGGTGGGACCGTGGGGGCATTGGGGATCCCCCCACAGTCCCCAACACAAAGGGCCAGCCCCGGGGGATGGGGTCCCTGTGGCCAGAAGTGGCCCAGGAGTATTAAAATTAAAAAAATAAAGAGGCACAGCCCCGGGGGATGGGGTCCCCAGGGCCAATAGAGGCCTAAGGAGGGGGGCCACGTAGCCCCCCTCCTTAAACAATAAAAAACAAACAAAAAAAATGTGGCCATGCCCCGGGGGATGGGGTCCCCGGGGCCGAAATTGGCATCGGGAGGGGGGCCGCGCGGCCCCCTTCCCATTTTTTTTTTTTAAATATAAAAAAGCAGGCCCTGGGGGATGGGGTCCCCAGGGCCCCAAATAATATAAAAGAAGGGGGCCACACAGCCCCCTTATAAAAAAAATGAACAAAAAACGGCATCGCGCTGGTGGCCACGCCCCCTCCCTGCAGCACTCAGCAAATGAGCCCCCTGGCACGTTGTAAGTTGGGGAATTAATTGCCCTTGAATACTGAGGGTCCCTGGGGGCCAAATAGCCCACCAGGTACCTCCAGTATGCGCCACAGAGCTGCGTTGCAGAGAGGTGTTCCGAGGCCACGCCCCTTTTTACACCTCTCTGTAACGCAGCTCTGTGGCGCTTACTGGAGGTACCTGGTGGGCTAGTTGGCACCCAGGGACCCTCAGGATTTAAGGGGACTTAATCCTCCAACTTACAATGCACCAGGGGGCGCGTTTGCACAGTGGTGCAGGGAGGGGGCGGGGCCTGACATAACAAGTGTGCTAACGTGCCCCCTGGCACATTGTAAATTGGGGGATTAAGTCCTCTTCAATCCTGAGGGTCCCTGGGGCCAACTAGCCCACCATGTACCTCCAGTAAGCGCCACAGAGCTGCGTTGCAGAGAGGTGGTCTGAGGCCACGCCCTTTTACACCTCTCTGCAACGCAGCTCAGTGGCTCTTAATGGAGGTACCTGGTGGCCTAGTTGGCCCCCAGGGACCCTCAGGATTCAAGGGGACTTAATCCCCCAACTTAGAACATGCCAGGGGGCGCGTTTTCAGAGTGCTGCAGGGAGGGGGTGGGGCCTGATATAACAAGTTAGCAATCCTGCTGTGTGGGACTTACTGGAGGTAATAAAAGGGGTAGTTGGCCCCCAAGGTTGACGTTGGGGGCTAACTATCCCTCCTGTTACTTCCGCTAAATCCCACACAGTGGGATTGCTAAAAGGTGTTTGAAGGCCACGCTCACCTTTCTCCACCACTCTGCAAATGCAACTGCTATGTTATAGTTAGAAATTAGCATTTAAAAAAACCTTTGAAATTCACTGAAAAAACCATAGGTTTCAGGGACGTTATAGTGAGAAATTAGCATTTAAAAAACCATTGAAATTCACTGAAAAAACTATAGGTTTCAGGCACGTTATAGTTAGAAATTAGCATTTAAAAAACCTTAGAAATTCACTGAAAAAACCATAGGTTTCAGGGACGTTATAGTTAGTTGGACATTTCACTCTTACAAAACCATAGAAATTCCGCCGTTATAGTTAGTTCAGCTAACTATAACTCGCGCCCCCGCAATGCACTGCTGATGACGTCACATATTACATCATTCATGACATGGTCAGTGACATCACAGATGACATCACTGATGACATCTCAAATGACATCACTGATGACATCACTGATGACATCATCCACGTGAAAATCTGATGCACCTCCTCACACTCTAATATAACCTTTGATACACCCACTGTAAAATACAGACTACCATTTTTGAAACCATCGACACACCAATACCAGTTATTACATACGCACTCACTGATTCCTAGGTCTACACACACATCCACTCAGGCACCCATACAATCACTCATACATGCAGTCACTCATCAATACAACACTATCATATGCACTCATACACCTATACAGACACTCACACACCACCACTCATCCAGAGTTACTCACACCCCTAGTAATTCATGCAAAGAATCAATCACACTTCCATTTACTGACCTATACAGTTATACACACACCACATCACTTATTCAAACAGAAACAAACGCATACTTACTCTCTTATACAATCACTGATACAAGTACACACTCATCCATCCACTCTCACAATCACTGACTCTCACGTATAGTCATTTATATACTCCAACTCTCACATACACTGCCTTTTACATATATAGTTGCTTGGACATGTACCACTGAGACATCCATTCACTCCCCAACACACCCATACACACACTCACCCACCCATACAGCTGTTTCCACATGCACTCTTGAACCCATATACCCAGTGAATCAACCACTCAAACATCTGTGCACAGAGTCACAAACCTCCCACCCACCCACACACACACTCAGGCACCCATACAAATACTCAGGCAACCAATCGATAACCCATATAGACACTTATGTAGCTACTGACCAACCCATGCAGCAGCTTATACAACAACAGACAGACTGATACAGACATTCACACAGTTTAGTCACTAACCCATGCATTCAGTAAGACACATGTAATCACTCACTTAAACAGTCAGTCACGCACCTACTAAATCCTCCATCCAGACACTTATACACCCACTCATTCTTCAATACACCTTGGCATATATATAATACATATTTAAACTTTAAAGAAACACACAGTCACTGGATGATGTCATCAGTGATGCCATCAGTGATGTCATTTGAGATGTCATCCGTGATGTCATCAGTGATGTCACTGACCATGTCATGAATGATGTAATATGTGACGTCATCAGCAGTGCATTGCGGGGGCGCGAGTTATAGTTAGCTGAACTAACTTTAACGGCGGAATTTCTATGGTTTTGTCCAAGTGAAATGTCCAACTAACTATAACGTCCCTGAAACCTATGGTTTTTTCAGTGAATTTCTAAGGTTTTTTAAATGCTAATTTCTAACTATAACGTGCCTGAAACCTATGGTTTTTTCAGTGAATATATATATATATATATATATATATATATATATGTATATATATATATATTATCAACAAGGAAAGAAATTGCCGAAGCACAGCATGAATAGGAGACTTATTTATTGTATTTCAAGGGCGGCAGCACTCGTAAAGATCTGACGCGTTTCGGCCTCATTAGCCTTAATCGTAGAAAATTATTCACAGCTGTGGGCTCACATGGATGGTAGTCCGATTCCTCTCTTGCCCATAATGCACCACAAAGTAAGTATTAGTTCAGGCAAAGTGCATCGATGTTCAAATGGTGCAAAAAGTTCTCAAAATGCTGCTGAATATTAGTATTGCCGCTATTCTTTATTTTAAATATTGTTCTCGTATTCAATCCACAAGAGGTGGTCATAATACCCCTCTTGTTTCCCTTGCTCGTCCCCAATCCTTTTGGTCGAGTGACTCTGAGGTAGATCCTGGGGTGCGAGCGGGTCATGCTCCCAACTTCAAAACCACTGAATTTCTCCGTATGCGGGAGTTCCGACCCAGCAGGGCAGCCTTAGCTAACCACGGGATCGGAGCGTCCCGCTGCACTGTCATCAACAAGGAAAGAAATTGCCGAAGCACAGCATGAATAGGAGACGTATTTATTGTATTCCAAGGGCGGCAACACTCGTAAAGATCTGACGCGTTTCGGCTTCATTAGCCTTAATCGTAGAAAATTATTCACAGCTGTGGGCTCACATGGATGGTAGTCCGATTCCTCTCTTGCCCATAATGCACCACGAAGTAAGTATCAGTTCAGGCAAAGTGCATCGATGTTCAAATGGTGCAAAAAGTTCTGAAAATGCTGCTGAATATTAGTATTGCCGCTATTCCTTATTTTAAATATCCTAGCAAGGATCTACCTCAGAGTCACTCGACCAAAAGGATTGGGGGCGAGCAAGGGAAACAAGAGGGGTATGATGACCACCTCTTGTGGATTGAATACGAGACCAATATTTAAAATAAGGAATAGCGGAGCAGTGTTTGCTATGGCTTGGCGGGAGTGATAATGCTCCAGCCAAGTCATAGCAAATTGCAATGTCCTGAGGTGGGCACTCTGGGACATTGCAGGAGCCAGCCCTGTGGAGTGGCGGTCCCAAGGGCCATCTGAGGCTCCAGGAGTTCTTCATTTAGGGCATGCCCCAAAGAGGTGGCAGTCCCTGGGGCTGAGAACGACTTGTGAGGAAGGGCCACATGGCTCCCACCCATTTTAGAGTTCAGCCCGGGGAGGTGGTGGCCACCGGGGACCAGGGGGGTCTGTGAGGCCCACACGAGCAAAATATAAAAAGCCCTGGGGAGGTGGCCGCTCCTGGGGCTTTGATAAGCACTAGGAGGGGGCCTGTGCCCCCACTCCTAGATTTATGATATACCCCAGGACCTGGCCCATCAAGGGTTATTTAAAAGCAAGCACAGGAGTCTGCACTTTTAAAAAGAAATGCTTTTATGCAGTGGCAAGGTCCCAGGGGGACCACAAGACTATGGTTTGGGGGTCAGGGTATTCGTACCCTGCCCCCTTTTCTTTATTTTGAAGTGTTGGCATCCAATCAGAGCTGTGCATTTCCCTGCACGAGCTCGACATTTTTCACGAAGTCTCCGCAGCCACATATATCTCTATCATTTTCTTCTTAAATTTCTCAACAACTACTGAAAATATTTATACCAAATAAGCAAAAGGCACTTCCTTGAACTAACGTCTACCTCCCTGCCAAATTTGGTGTAAGTCCGTTCAGCAACAGCCAGTAGGTAATATATACTAGGTAGTTATAGTTAGGACCTAGTTTCCATAGGAAAAGCGTTTTTTGTTTTCCCAATAACTTTGGCGCCGGTTGACGAATCTTCGCGAAATTTACAAAACTAGTGGCTCGCTCCAGTCAGCTCCTTCGGTGTGATTCGTCAAGCGTGGGCCGAGAAAAAAGGGGGGTCCCAAAACGCATTTTCCCCATGTTATTTTCCATAGGAAACTTTAGACAAAGCTACAGATTGAACTGCTTAACGGAATTACAACAAATTTGGCAAAAAGGTAGGTCTTGGTTCAGAAAGAGTCCTTTTTGTTAAGTGGTGTAAATCCGTTCAGTAGTTCCTGAGAAATTTGAAAAAGAAAAAGTTTCGATATCTAGGGCAGCGGTGGGTTCGTGAACCCTCCCGAGCACGAGCTTCACTGTGATTGGCTGCCAACACTCCAAACCAGGAAGTGTTGGCAGCCATCTTGCGACTCAGTAGAACTGAGTCACAAGAAAACAAAGAAAAAAATGTTTAAAAACAAGAAAAGGGGGCAGGGTAGAAACACCCTGACCCCCTAGGCCTGCTCAGGGGGTCCCACAAGGACCCCCAGGGCCAAAAAAAGCATTTTTTTAAAATGATTTCGGAGAAAATCAAGTTGGGGTCGCGAATCCTGCCGAAATTATAAAAATAATTGAAGCGCGGACTCCCGCACTTCATTTTAATTAGGCCCCTGGGTGGGCCAGGTCCCGGGGGCATTGCCCAAAAAATAATAGCGGGGGCCGTGGGAGCCCCCGCAGCCCCGGGGACCGCCACCTCCCCGGGGCTATAGACAGACTGGAAAATGTTACGCGAAGTTATTTACAAATAATTAGATGCATCACACCTGTGGGAACAGTCGTATATGAGAAAAAATCGGTGGAAACCGCGGGGGTGAAGGGCAGGCTTGCCGGGTGCCAGGCCAACAACGGAGCGGCTGGTGCCGGCCTGTGATAAGATGGCATCCCCTGGGAGTAGGGCGCCGTTTGCGTGATAATGTTTCTGCACAGTCGTCAGCCCGGCCTCCCGCCTGACCCCAGATCTGACTCGGCTGAGGGCTGCCCTGGTGTTTTCATTGCCACGTCTCTGGTGCCGGCGACGGAGCGGTGACACTGTTCCCGCCAAGCATTCCTCCTGCAGAAGGGCGGGTCCAGCAGGCATGTTTGAGCGAGGGGTGGCACCTTCAGGGCAGGTGCCCCAAACGCTCACTTTGATGCAAGACTTTAAAAAAAATAAAAATAAAAGGGGGCATCCAGTTATCCTTTATAAAGTTTTACCTTTTATAATTCCCCAACTATGAAAGTGGACACCCCTCTGCTTTTTTGAGTGTGTAGTGTGTCAATTCTTTTTTTCTAAGTGCTCTAACATTGACATAGGAAACTGCTGCAAGTTTAGGAAACCGCCACATAAAGAGAACGACCCTGTCTGACGTGGGTTAATGTCCTTGGTGCAGAAATTCGAGTGAACACCCCCCGCCCCCTCCCATTCCAGGACTTCGTATGCCAGCTAAGTCTGCTATCATTCTGGGCTTGTTAAATGAGTACTGTCCACGGGAGAGCTATTTGACGCCAATGAGTTGCAGCAGAAGGACGTCACAATATTGGGAAAGTATAGGGTGCAAGTTTCTTTTACTTTACTAAAAAGTTTAAACTTTTAAAATGCCACGCGATTTGTTTACTCGTTAAAGAACGAACACATTTTCACCCCCTCTTTACATGTTTTTTTCTTTGAGTGCCTAGTAGTAATTCGTTGACATATGGGCTATAGGTGCCAGTCCGCGGGCCACTTGGCCACAGGGCAGTTACTTTGACTGTTCTTTGGCCTCTGGGATAAACTTTAATGAGGAGTCTGTCCCTAAGAACCATTATCTTGTGTAGGGTGGCGATGACGGGTTAGAGAAACAACGTGTCTACAGCTGTGATTGGAAAAACTTGCAAGTGAAGCTGCCAGCGAGTTGTAGGTAAACATGAAGTATGTATGTCTAAAACAGGGAACTTCTGAGTTTAATGACATTTTCGAATGATTTGTATCGATTCTTAAGCACAGGTAGGCACAGAACAGCGTCATTGATCCACAGTGCCTGCAGGCCGCCTGCGTGTGGCATTTGTCTACTCCTGCTAAGCCAACAGTCGCCTCCTATGAGCGTTAGTGCACACTGACCAGGCTGTCGCGTTGTCACCTTAATATTTTAATTTTGTCTGCTGAGGTTGTTCGAGGATACGTGCGTTCCAGGCCGGGACTTGTGACGTCACCCTTTTTGATCTACTCCAATGTTGTCGCCCTCTCCTCATCCTGTTGGGGTGCAAGTGACTGCCTAAGGCCAGAGGGGAGTGTAAACAGGCCGAGGAGCCGTCACCGTTCCCACTCCAGCCCTGATCCCTTTCCACTTAACGTGGAAGTGTTTGTAGAGGAATTTAATTAACATGTGGTCGTTTGCTGCTGCCAATTGCACATAGCAGTAGTTAGAGTAAAGGCAACTGCAGAGGAAATGCAAGGACGACCCTCCTGTTTGAAAAGAGATACAATCCATTTGATACCAGCTTTGGACAGAAGCGCCATTGAGAAGCATGGGTGACTGTAGAAATTATGGTAGATGCTGATAGTAGCACGAACCTGCACAGAGCCTGGGGTCAAGATCCCAAATACTTTATATTGATGGACCCTTCTGTGGAGCCTCCCCAAGATGTACTCCAACAGAAAGTATAGCACGTACAGAGACCCACCCCGAAAAAGTGTTGTGGACAGTGCGTGCTGTACAGCTTGCAGCGTAAAATAAAACAGTCTTTAGAAACCTATCACGACGGTCAGTCGTTTGGCCAGCATTTAAGAATGGGAGCTGCCCGTTTACAACTTTTAACAGTGCTAACTCTATTATTCTATGTTAAGTGACTAATTTGAACACAAACTCCCCAGTTGATCCTACAAAGTGTGAAGAGTGGGGCCTTGTGGTCTATTTAAGAGATTAAAATTGGCAACTAGACCCACCTGCTTCGGCTCCCATCTGAGTGCTCAACCTGGGCCTGTGATGCCTCAAAGGACATATTTGATTGACATTAAAAACACATTTTTTTTGCCGTACCATGTTCAACACTGGTAGAAAAAGACAAGCAAATGATCCAAGCTTAATTTTTAATCGCCTTCTATGTCTGAGGTTTCTCTTTATCAGATTATTCTGCTGCCTTTGAATTTCCGATGCAATGGCCTACGCTCTCAGTGACAAACCAGGGAGCAGCATGGCTTGGATGGCTATGGAGGCAGAGGTGAGCCGGTTTCCTGCGGCTGGCACACAGAAAAATTGCATCAAAACTTCGAGCTGCTGACCTCAGTCACAGAAAAACCTCTTTTGGCTCTTAGCTCAGTGCTTCTGCAGGAAGGTTCATTGGGTTCTGAGTCCAAAGCCACCGTGGGCAGTAAACCGTGAGTAGGTGGGGGAGGACATTTACGGCGATGTGGCACCAGGCTGGTCGGCATCCACATCACACATTATCAATGGGCTGCTATTGATCTCTGAGCACTGGTTGTGCATCCTGGAGAAAACAGTGAAACAAAGATAAAAAACAAGAAAAGGGGGCAGGGTAGAAACACCCTGACCCCCTAGGCCTGCTCAGGGGGTCCCACAAGGACCCCCAGGGCCAAAAAAAGTATTTTTATTTATAATTTCGGCGGAAATCGCATTGGGGTCGCGAATCCCGCCGAAATTATTTTAAAAAATGGAGCACGGGCTCCCGCGCTTCATTTAAATGAGGCCCCGGGGTGGGCCAGGTCCCGGGGGCATTGCCAAATTAATAATAGCAGGGGCCTGCGGGGGCCCCTGCAGCCCCGGGGACCGCCACCTCCCCGGGGCATTAATAAATAACCGTGGGGGCACATGGCCCCCCTGCAGCCCTGGGGACCGCCACCTCCCCGGGGCTGATAAAAAAAATGCATAGGGGGTCCCAATACCCCCACGCTGCCCCGGGGACCGCCACCTCCCCGGGGATTTTTTTTTTTTTAAATTAAACCTGCGTGTGGGGGGGCTTGAGCCCCCCACATGCCCCGGGGACCACCACCTCCGTGGGGCACTAAATATGTAAAGGCGGGGGTCCGTTAAGGACCCCCAAGCACCGGGGACCACCACCTCCCCGGGGCTTTGCAATTGTAGGAAGTGGGGCCGCGCGGCCCCCCTCCAGGAGCCCTCATGGCCCCGGGGACCGCCACCCCCCAGGCCCGGCTCCTGCAGTGTCCTGGGGTGCCTACCCCCGGGACACTGCTGTTTGCTTTGGCATAGCAAACACTGGTTTGGATTTAGGAAGCGAGAGGAGGTTTCCTGCTCTCGCTTCCAAAATCCAAAGCAGATTGCTTTTCCACAAGGGGAGCTGCATGTTAGCAGCTCCCCGTGTGGAAAAGCAATGCCGGCTCCCGCAGGAGGCGGGGAGCCGGTGGGACTGTGGGGCAATTGGGGCTCCCCCCACAGTCCCCAATGGAGAGGCCAGGCCCCAGGGGATGGGGTCCCGGGGCCAGAAGTGGCCCGGGAGAAGGAAAGGCCGGCCCCGGGGGATGGGGTCCCCGGGGCCGAAAATGGCCTCGGGAGGGGGGCCACGTGGCCCCCTTCCGGTATTTTTAAACAATTTAATAAAATAGGGGTCAGGCCCTGGGGATGGGGTCCCCAGGGCCCAAAAAAGAGGAAAGGAAGGGGGGCTCCACAGCCCACTTCTAAAAAATATATATATTTTGTTTAAAACGGCATCGCGCCGGAGGCCCCGCCCCCTCAGTGCATCACTCTGCAAACGCGCCCCGTGGCGCGTTCTAAGTTGGGGAATTAATTCCCCTTGAATACTGGGGGTCCCTGGGGGCCAACTAGCCCACCAGGTACCTCCAGTATGCTCCACAGAGCTGCGTTGCAGAGAGGTGGTCCGAGGCCACGCCCCTTTTTACACCACTCTGCAACGCAACTCTGTGCTGCTTCCTGGAGGTACCTGGTGGGCTAGTTGGCCCCCAGGGACCCTCAGGATTCAAGGGGACTTAATCCCCCAACTTACAACGTGCTAGGGGGCACGTTTGCACAGTGCTGCAGGGAGGGGGTGGGGCCTGATATAAGAAGTTAGAAATCCTGCTGTGTGGGACTTACTGGTGGTAATAAAAGGGATAGTTGGCCCCAAGGTTGACGTTGGGGCTAACTACTCCTCCTGTTACCTCCAGTAAATCCCACACAGTGGGATTGCTAAGAAGTGTTTCGGAGGCCACGCTCACCTTTCTCCACCACTCTGGAAATGCGACTGGTATGTTATATTTAGAAATTAGCATTTAAAAAACCTTTGAAATTCACTGAAATAACCATAGGTTTCAGGGATGTTATAGTTAGAAATTAGCATTTAAAAAACCTTTGAAATTCACTGAAAAAACCATAGGTTTCAGGCACGTTATAGTTAGAAATTAGCATTTAAAAAACCTTAGAAATTCACTGAAAAAACCATAGGTTTCAGGGACGTTATAGTTAGTTGGACATTTCTCTTGTAAAAAACCATAGAAATTCCCCCATTATAGTTAGTTCAGCTAACTATAACTCGCACACCCGCAATGCACTGCTGATGACGTTACATATTACATCAATCATGACATGGTCAGTGACATCACTGATGACATCACTGATGACATCTCAAATGACATCACTGATGACATCACTGATGACATCATCCACGTGAAAATCTGATGCACCTCCTCACACTCTAATATAACCTTTGATACACCCACTGTAAAATACAGACTACCATTTTCGAAACCATAGACAGACCAATACCAGTTACTACATACGCACTCACTGATTCCTAGGTCTACCCATACAGTCACTCATACATGCAGTCACTCATCATTACAACACTATTGTATGCACTCATACACCTATACAGACCCTCACACACCACCACTCATCCAGAGTTAATCACACACGTAGTCAGTCATGCAAAGAATCAATCACACTCCCATTTACTCACCTATACAGTTATACACACACCACATCACTTATTCAAACAGAAACAAACGCATACTTACTCTCTTGTAGAATCACTGATACAAGTACACACTCATCCATACAGCCACTCTCACAATAACTGACTCTCACGTATAGTCATTTATATACTTCAACTCTCACATGCACTGCCTTTTACATATGTAGTTACTTCGACATCTAGCATTGAGACATCCATTCACTCACCAACACACCCATACACACACTCACCGACCCATGCAGCTGTTTCCACATGCACTCTTGAACCCATACACACAGTGAATCAACCACTCAATCATCTATGCACAGAGTCACACACCTCCCACCCACCCACACACACACTCAGGCACCCATACAAATACTCAGGCAACCTATCGATAACCCATACAGACACTCATATAGCTACTGACCAACCCATGCAGCAGCTTATACAACAACAGACAGACTGATACAGACATTCACACAGTTTAGTCACTAACCCATGTAATCACTCACTTAAATAGTCAGTCACGCACGTACTAAATCCTCCATTCAGACACTTATACACCCACTCATTCTTCAATACACCTTGGCATATATATAATACATAATTAAACTTTAAAGAAAAACACCGTCACTGGATGATGTCATCAGTGATGTCATTTGAGATGTCATCAGTGATGTCATCAGTGATGTCACTGACCATGTCATGATTGATGTAATATGTGACATCATCAGCAGTGCATTGCGGGTGCGCAAGTTATAGTTAGCTGAACTAACTATAACGGGGAATTTCTATGCTTTTTTACAAGAGAAATGCCCAACTAACTATAACGTCCATGAAACCTATGGTTCTTTCAGTGAATATATATATATATATTTTTTTAAAGAGTTCGCCTCATTGTGAGATGCACTCCCAGGAAGTTAGCAGACACAGGAGCTGATTTGTTTAAAAACACACTGTCCAGCAGTTTAATACGACACGTTTCGGGCTTGCGCCCTTCATCAAAGCCAACTGCAAACCAGGATAGCCAAACATTTCTGCCAGCATTTTCCCTCCATTTATACAAGTCACGCCCCAAGTGGGCCAGCAAATCTCCTTGCCTGCACAAAGCATGATGGGGCTGGTAGTTCCTTACCCCAGTGGGTCTGTTCGTAACCATCACTAGTTTTCAAAGTTCTTTAATGGTGTTTTAAAACAAAGAAACACAGCAAGCCATTGCAGGCCGCTCCTCCAGTTCCGCCCGCAGTCAATGTGAAAACAGCGGCGGCCCCGCTTTGGATCTTGCGGTGGTGCTTCTCGCGACCTGGGCGGGCCGAAATACTGAATTGAAAGAGTTTGCCTCATTGTGAGATGCACTCCCAGGAAGTAAGCAGACACAGGAGCTGATTTGTTTAAAAACAAACTGTCCAGCAGTTTAATACGACGCGTTTTGGGCTTGCGCCCTTCATCAAAGCCAACTGCAAACCAGGATGACCAAACATTTCTGCCAGCATTTTCCCTCCATTTATACAAGTCACGCCCCAAGTGGGCCGGCAAATCTCCTTGCCTGCACAACAACAATGCTCTGATAGGAACATTCAGGATTCAGCAGATCCCAAGGACCTTTTATAGCGCCAAGCAGGCACGTTTTGGTGAGAATTCGCCTTTCTCAATGCTTGTCTCCACTGAGGGTCTGTCATATCAGTCCTTTCATATATATAACAAAACTCACTCCCATTTGTTGCCAGGTCTTATAACCATCCAAATGCAGTGCCTGTGGATTGAAAAAAACACCTTCAGTAGGAAATGTCTCTCACGATGACTGCATGTTTCACAATGCAGATCAAGTTCTTACAGTTATTAGTACATGAGCGGTTTTGTCTTAAAATGATGTAATATTCTCTGACCCCCTCGATCAGCTGCAATTATTACATCCAAGGTATCTCACCCTTTTCCATGCTCTCGCTTTCATGAAGTGAAGCAGAGTTTGCTATGGCATGGCCGGAGCAGTGCTTCCACCATTCCTTAGAAAACTGCAATGTCCTGGGGTGGGCAACCCGGGACATTGCTGGAGCTGGCCCTGGGGGGGTGGCGGTCCCCAGGGCCATTTAAAGCTCCAGGATGGGGGCCCCCCTGTAACCTTGGAAATAGCCCCGGGGGGGTGGTGGTCCCCGAGCCTGAGTGGGGGGGCTCAAGCCACCCCACACTTTACTTTTAAAAATAGCCCCACATTTAATTTAAACCCCAAGGAGGTGGTGGTCCCCTGGGCTGTGGGGGACCACGTGGGCCACCGTATCTCATTTTAACATTGCCCACGGGCCCTGGCCGACCCGGGGGCTTCAAGGAAACCCCCGGGAGCAGGCCTAGGGGGTCAGGGTGGTTTCTAACTTGCCCTATTTTCAAAATTTTTTACATTTTTTTTACCTTTTTCCTTGTGACTCGGTTCAACTGAGTCACATGATGGCTGCCAACACTTCCTGGTTGGAAGTGTTGGCAGCTAATCAGATCTCAGGCACGAGATTGGGAGGGTTTGCGGATCCTCCGCAGCCATATTTGTATATCTGAGAAATGTTTGAATTTCTCAGGAACTACTGAACATATTTACACCATTCAACAAAAAGAGTGCACTTTGGACCAAGAGCTACCTTTTTGCCAAATTTGGTGTAATTCCGTTCAGCAGTTCGGGCTGTAGCTGCGTCAACAGTTTCCTATGGAAATTAACATGGTAAAAAGTGTTTTTGGAACCCCCTTTTTCTCATCCCCCGCTTGACGGATCACCAGGACAGCAGCTAAAGTGAGTGGACCATTAGTTTTGAAAATTTCGTGATTCGTGAAACGCCGCCAAAGATATTGGCAAAAGAAAAAGCGCTTTTTTATAGAAACAAGGTCCTAACTATAGCTACCTACTGGTATATATATATATATATATATATATATATATATATATATATATATATATATATATATATATATATATACATACATTCTTCTTACCCGCAAAATACTTACATTTACCATGATTTTCATTGTAAAAGACTTTTGTGGTAAATGCTTTTTCGTTGTGAAACCTTCGCTTTAAAGGCATTTCATTGTTTAGCCTTTGTTGTTAAGGCTATTTCCCTGCTGTGGCCACCACAAAGGTAGAAATAGCCCAAAATGTGAGCAAAATGATGCGGCACCACTAGACATTATGGGGCACTCATCCGGAGATCAGTGAATAAGCTAGTATCATGATGCTTTTTCTTTTGCTATTTTTTTTATTTTTAGGGGGTGCTTGGTCTCACCCGAGCACCCACACATGCCTCCTTGCTTGGGGGCAGCCCACGCCTGGCTGCCCCACTGTCTTTCCCTATAGTGCGCAGCTCTGGGTGCAGCAGTTGGAGCTGGCAGCTTACTTCTTCCTGCCCTGCTCCCCCCCAGAGACAGGTATGGGGAGTGGGGGCAAAGCCATCACCGTTGGGGGGTGGGATAATGCTCCCCCTTCCAGCATTCACCATTTCCAGCAAGTTGGGGTTGGGGATGGGGTCCCAGACCCTGAGAAAAGGAGTACGCCCGGGGGATGCGGTCCCCAGGTGGATTTTAGGATGAGGGGGCATTCCCCCTCCCTGAGGAGAAGTAACCTTGTGCCAATCCCAGGGCCCTGGCCCACCCTGGGAGAATTTACCTGAAGGGCAGCGGAGCCCCACACACTCTGAGGCAAGAAAGCTCAAAGGTTGCCAAACTTCAAAATGCCATAACTCGGGCCCATTGGGCTGATTTGGATGATCTTGGGCTCATTTTAGTTCTGGGGATGAGCTCTCTCCACTGGGGCAGTTACAGCAACCCTCCTTACCTCCAAAGTGGTTCAATCCTCAAAGAGCTGGTCCTCCTTGCTCCCTGCACCAGCTCTTGATCTTTATTTCGGAGTGCTAAAAAGTCCAGGGCTTTCCCCCAATTGGTCCTCAGAGATTGTATGGGGGCCAGCCTCACTAACCCTTGAGGAGACCCACAGGTCCTGAGGTCAGTTGGGGGGGTCAGGGGATTACTCCTTCCAGTGCTCCATTGTGGTCCCAGGCTCCAACAACGAAGCATAGAAAAATCCACAGACAAGAGAGTTTCCACATTGTGCAGAAGTTTTTAAATGAGAGAGGAAGGTTCCAGAAGTCAGGCACCCCTGGCCAATCCTAGGGTGCTACATCACCTCTCCACTCCTGTCCCAAACCTCCTGCACAGCATGCTCGAACAGTCCTAAATGGCATCATCCAGGAGCTACTGGTCACATTAGTTCCTAGGGTCTTAGCTCCACCCCTCACTGACATCACTGCCAGGGACTTGCATGTTGGAATTTAAAAGGTAGCCCGCCGGTGGGTTGGCTCCAATTGTCTGTGCACTCTCCTTTGTTCAGTGTGCTTGGGCAGGCCCCTCCCTGGTACAGTGTGACAGCTGGGTGATTGATATAGATCATTCCGCCCCACCCATTTCCTCCTCAGGAGCTGGGAGAAGTACTGCCAATTGCTCCTTTTGTGTTGGGCGGCCTTTGTTCCTACTGCTGGAAACATGTAATTAACTGGACACAGCAGGATGGCACAAGGCTTGGGATTTGATCCTGAGCTGAGCCAGACAAATATGAAAATTCTGGATGACCCATAAGATGTACAGTTATCATTTTGGAGGTTATCTATTCAGTTTTCTCGCACAGGTTAAACTCCAATTCAAGACGCCAAAGGTCTCCGCAGGCCAAGTGGTAAGTAAAACTACACTCTAAGGCAGTTCTCTCCCTATGTGTATAATGGGGTGCCACTACAAGCAAAACAGTAAAGCACAATGACTTTCCCTATTAGTGTACACTACCCTTATAAGGCCTATCCCAGGTGAATACCTAATCCTGCAGAGTTCCCATTGTGCCGGGCTGCATGTGCGCAGTTACCGGGCTGTGCACAACTGTAGGGTCCCACACACAGCCTGCACACGAGTGCACATGTGGAACCAGCCAAGTGCCCCTTACCATTGCTGCGCCGCAGCGGCCTTATCTTAAAAGGTGGACACTGGTGGTGAACATGTGCAGTCCGTTTGCCATGTGATTACCGTGGGTGAGACAACGGTATTGAGACCTACCCACAGTAAATAGTCCAAAACCAGGTGATCAAAAAAGCAAAATAATCCGGGCCTACTGAATGTATGGAACCCAATTGCAACATCAGGTAACTATTACTCACACCCTAGCTATGCTCTTCTAATTTCTCCACATATAAAATCACTCATAACATGATCTATGGCATCATTGATAGCATATCTGCACGATCTGAAATGACATCATTGTTAACAAGACTGGGCATGGGAGGGTCACACAGTCTCCATGCACTGTGTTATGTCAAATTATGTAATTGGAGATGTCATAAGTGTTGTTATGAATGCTGTGATTTTACATGGTATAAGTGATATATTATGGAAGGATATAACCAGGGCATGTAGAAGGTGCCAATTTAAAGTTAATTTAGTGTGGCATGTGATGCACCAACACTGGATACATAGGTGTGCTACTTACAGTAATCTGAAGGTGGTGAGTAAATTATAAATTTAATTTTCAACTATAACTTTAGAATATCTAAGTTGGGTTTGTATCGAAAGAACTAATGCAGTTTTCCTCACTATAACTTATCTCGAACCTTTATTTTTTCTTTGAATTTCAATAGTTTTTAATTTTTAATAAAAAACAATTTTCTAATCGTAGAGCTTACTGTTGTCAAGTGGAGTGTAATCAAGTAGAGTATGGTACAGTACAGTGGAGGACTGTGTACTGTTGCATAGTGTCATAGAGGGGAGTAAAATGGAGTAGAGTAGAGTGGACTGGACTACAGTGGAGTGCAGTGGAATTGGCTAGAGCAGAGTGGTGTAGAGTGGAGTGAGTGGAGTGGAGTGTTTTACATTGGTGTTTGGGACAGTGGAGTGGGGTATATGGAAAGGAGTAGAGTGAAGTAGTGTAGAATGGATGTTGTAGAGTAGAGTGGCATAGAGTGGAGTGGGGTACAGTAGAGTAGCATACAGTGGAGTGGTGAATGCTGGAGTGGCATAGAGTGTAGTGTGGGAGAGTGTAATAGCGTACAGTGGAGTAGCATAGACTGCAGTGGCATAGAGTGGAGTGGCGTATAGTGGAGTGAGGTACAGTGTAGTGGCATACAGTACAATAGCGTAGAGTGGAGTGTCATACTAGCATGGATTGTGGTAGAGTGGCATGGCAAACAGTGGAACAGCATAGAGTGGAGTGCCATAGAGTGGAGTGACATAAAGTGGAGTGGCATATAGCGAAGTGGTGTACATTGGAATGGCGTAGAGTGCAATGAAGAACAGTGTAGTGGTGTGCAGTGGAATAGCATAGACTGGAGTGACGTAGAGTGCAGTGGTGTACAGTGCAGTGGTGTAGTGTGGTGTAGGGTAAACTCCTGTAGTGTGGAGTTTTGTAGAGTTGAGCAGGATAGAGTGTAGTGGGGTAGACTGTAGTAGCATATAGTGTAATAGCGAATGGTGGAGAGGTGTAGAGTGGAGTCTTGGAGAGTGTAGTGGCATACAGTGTAAAAGCACAGAGTGTAGTGGTGTAGAGAGGAGTGGCATAGAGTGGAGTGGTACACAGTGGAGCAGCATAGAGTGGTGTATAGTGCAGTGGCATAGAGTAGAATAGTGTAGAGTGGAGTGACATAGAGTGGAGTGGCATAGAATGTTGTGTTGTACAGTTTAATAGCGTACACTGGATTGCGGTAGAGTGGAGTGGCATATAGTGCAGTGACGTACATTGAAGTGGTGTAAAATGGAGAGCCGTACAGTGCCTTAGCATATAGTGTAATGATGTACTGTGAAGTGGCATACAGTGGAGTGGCTTAGAGTACAATAGCGTAGAGTTTAGTGCCATAAGTGTAGTTTCATACAGTGGAATACCATACAGTGGAGTAGCGTACAGTTGAGGGCGTATAGTGGAGAGGCATACACTGGAGTGTCATAGAATGAAATGGTGTAGAGTATAACAGCATAGAGTAGAGTGGTGTAGAATGGTGTAGAGTAGTGTGGCGTAGAGTAGAGTGGGGCGTTCAGACGATTAGCATAGAATTTTGTAGCATAAATTGGAGTGTCGTAGCATGGAGTGGCATAGAACGTAATAGCGTAAGAGTGGAGTGGGATAGAGTGGAATGGCATAGAGTGGAGTGGCGTAGAGTGGAGTGTGGGAATTGAAAGATACGTAGCATGAAAGTGTGCAAATGGATGTCGATGCAAAGTGGCAAGAATATAAAATTATGAGGTATAAATGCTAGTTTTTGGTAGTATGTGTGAATAGTGTAAGTAGTGCTAAAGTTATAAGTTTTAAAAAACTTATTTATACATTGTGCCACGGTATTCCTCAGTTAGGTTGTGATATACCATGGTAAATGCAGATGAGAAGTCAATATGTGGTTGGCTAATGGCTGTGTTTACAAAGATAAAAAGGCAGCCATGTAGTTTTTATCACATCTTTAGAGAGTTCTGCAGTCTGCGTTTCACTGCATTGTAGGTTAGGGTCTTAGATATAGTTAAGAAGTAGGTTTCATTGTTGTTCACTATCTATTACCACTTTATTAAAGTGGTAATGGATAGAGAAACGTATTTATAATTTTCTATATATTTTTATATATTTTTTAGCAGTCTAGAGGGAACTGCATATTCTTTTTAAGTAGCGCTCGAATTTATATGCATTATTGTGTGAAAATACTCTTTAGTAGCCTATATTTGTAAAATATACTGTATTACAGAGTATTTTTATTTGTCTTTTGTCAACATTGTTTTTATTGCTTTTCCAAAAAGGCATACTGTTTAAGACACAAACACTCGGTTCACTTTATCTTTCAGTTCCATTTCCAGGGTACAGTTTTCAAACATGTGGAGGTGACTAAGTGGCAGTTGAAGCACATATTGCCTATAATAGCAAAATGCATTCGTAACACCCAAAAGTAAAAGAGAAAAGAAGAAAAAGATTGTACAACCCACCCTCTCCCCCCAAACCCATTCCCTTGATTAAACATATGGTACATGGGGGCACATCAAAACAGATGGGGCTTGTGTATCCTGCAAAAAAATACCAATGGGGAATTCAGGGAGAAGTGTTTGTTATGTGTCTCTGCATCACCCCCGTGACACAATTCCTCTAAAATTGAAATAAGTGGAGAGCTTTTGATCTTGTGGGACAAGCGCATAAGGGTAGGCCTTTTGAAAGGTAATTCACCAGGGGACCCCAAACATATTCAAAATGTTTGTAAGAATCCACTAGGATGTCAGCCATATGTTCCATCATAACTGCCCTCCATACTCTCCTATTCCACTGTGTCAATGAGGGGGCTTCTGTGCGCTGCCACACGGCTGCCACCTCCATTTTGGCTGCCCCCAAACATAACCACATCACTGATTTGTCTCCTGTCATCTGATACTTAAGTGAGTTGCTTCTCAATCCCAGAAGGACAAAACCGAGATCATATGGAACCAGGTATCCCAAGATTTCCTTATGTTGAGTCAATATTTCAGTCCAGAAGGGACGAATGATAAGGCAGTCCCACCAGATGTCTTTAAAGTCACCTAAAAGCCTGCAGCCCCTCCAGTAGAGATCAGATGTAGTCTGGGGAAATATTGGAGTTTGGTTGGGTATAGGTACCAATCAAACATGACTTTATAATGAGCTTCCCTCAACCCCATCGAATGATTGAATCTGGGTATGTCCCTCCACAGTTTAGGCCAGTTAGCCTCTGGGATGGGGCATCCTAGTGTGTGTTCCCCGTGTTCCACATGGTGCAGTTTGGGGGTGAGTAGAGTGTCTCTTAACAGGTTGTAAATAAAATAAATGTTCCCTTTAGTCCCGCTGCCTTTCTGGGCGAACCGTTCAATAGGCATGAGGTCCCTTACGGCAGCCTCTTACATCTCCGATTGGAGAACCCAATGTTTTAGCTGGTTATAACGGAAGTATTCTGTGGAAGGAAGTTGAAAATCCCTTTGGCAATTCTCGAAAGTTCAGATATCCCAGTTTTGGAATAGGTCTAAGACAGTGAGACAACCTCCAGTCCGCAAAAGCCTACAAGGGTCCCAAGTGTAACGCAGGAGGGAATGCTGGATTAAAATGGATAGGGATGAAGGTCAACCACTTCCACAGTCTAATCACCTTGTACCACACTCTAAAGTGGTCCATGTGAGGGTGCTCAAATAAGCATTGGAGGATCGATCTGCCTTTGGTTTCCACAGTAAGTCCCAGATATATTTGCCCACCTTGACTCTGCCCATGTGGAGCCAGTGTTTATCCGACTCACGTGCTGACTACTCAGGAATTACTCTCAGCTGTGCAGCCTTATAGTATAGATTAATGTCAGGTAATGCTAGACCCTCTGAGGATTTAGATAAGTGTAGTATTTTGTAGGAGAGGTGAGCTCTACCATTTTGCCAAATAAAACGTATCACCAGGGAACGCAGGGCAGAAAAATATCCCTGATCTATCTCTACTGGGAGTCCCTGAAACAAATAGAGCAGTTTGGGCAGAATTGTCATTTTGATGGCATGTATGCACCCTAACCAAGACAAATGCATGGCGGCTCACCTCTTAAAGTCTGTCTTTAGCTGCCTCAGTAGTGGTGGATAGTTAAATCAGAAAATATCTTTAGGTTTGGTAGTTATCTCAATGCCCAGGTATGTGATATCGTTTTTAGCCCACTGGAAGGGTATAGACTGACCCAGCCGTTCCGCATCCGAGGGGGGTACCGTTCAGTTGAGTAATTATGATTTGGTCAGGTTGAAGCGGAAACGCGACCCTTTTTCAAACTGGTGTAATTCCTCTAAGGTGGCTTCCAAAGAGGTCTGGGGTGAGGTCAGAGACATCAGAATGTCATCTGCGAAAAGTGAAATTTTATGTTCTGTAGAGGCGAATGTAATTCCTTGGATCTGGGGGATCGAACATATCTTTTGACTGCCAACGGTTCGATGCTTAGAGTAAAAAGCAGGGGCGAAAGTGGACACCCCTGCCTATTTTTACTTTTTTCACATATTTATTTATTTTTTAATTAATTTTTGGTTCCAGGGTACTCCTGAGGCAGTATCGCGGTACTCAATTTAAAAAAAAATATTTTCCCTACCAATTACCACTTTACTAAAATTGTAATAGGTAGGGGAAAAATACAAAACCTAATACTTACCTTGATCTGAAGGCATAATGCAGAACACAGCCATTCTGTTCCTAAAAATAACACTGCTGCCTATACATTTTTTAAAGGCAGTCATTAACCAATCACCTAATGGCTTGTAATTGCTATGTACCGCAGTACTTCTGTGAAATACAGTGACATTTTGCAAAAATACCACAACAACAATTATCACTAAATTAAAATACCTTATAGCATGAAAAATACTTACCCTATTTACCTGTAGTACCCAAAAGGTTCATTTGCACACCATACTCTCTAATCCTGCCAAATTTCATGTAAAATCATTTTGGGAGCACCCTTTTTCTTTGTACCCCCTTTACCCATCGCTGTGAAACCTTACATCATCCTCCAATATGGAAGGAATAATGGGTTTGGAAATTTCCATGGAGATTCCTTAAAATGTGTGCTAAATTACTAAGGTTTAAAAATCCGAGGAATTCCTATCTCGAGCAACACTAACTATAAATACAGAGTGGCTAGCGCCACTCTGTACATATATGTATATATTCACTGAAAAAACCAAAGGTTACAGGGACATTATAATTAAGCTCAGATTTCACTCATACAAAACCATAGAAGTTTAGCAATTATAGTTACCTGAGCTAACTATAACTTACGCCCCATATTACATCACTCATGACATGGGCCTGCACCGGGGAGGTGGTAGTCCAGGAAGCGGAGAATGGCCCAGCAGGGTGGCCGCACAGACCCACTCCCATTTTAAAAATAGAATTTGGCCCCAGGGAGGTGGTGGTTCCTGGTGCCCGGGGGGTTGTGAGACCCCCCCATTGCACATTTAATAGCCCCGGGAGGTGGTGGTCCCTGGGACATGGGGTCCGTGAGGCCACCTATTTATTTGGCATTAGCCCCGGGAAGGTGGCGTTCTCAGGGCTGCAGGAGAGGTCGTACGGGCCCCCGCACTGATTTTAGCAATAGCCTCAGGGAGGTGGTGGTCCCTGGGGCATGGAGTGTCTACTAGACCCCCATTTCTTATCAATAAGCCCCAGGGAGGTGGCGGTCCCTGGGGCACAGGGGGGTCTGCAAGACCCTCCATAACCTTACAACTTTTATGCCTGTATGTCCCTGGGACCAGACCCACCCAGGGGCTAAACAATAGAGAAGCACGGGAGCCCACGCTTCTCTTTTATTATTTTTCGTCAGGAGCCCTCCCTAAGTGGCCTAGGGGGTCAGGGTATTTCTACCCTGCCCCCTACTCTTTTTTATGTTTTTTGTGGGACTTGGCTCAAGCCGAGTCCCAAGATGTCTGTCAGCACTTCCTGGTTTCAAGTGTTGGCAGCCAATCAGATCTCAGCACGAGATCCAGAGGGGTTGCAGATCCTTCGTGTCTCTATATATACAATGATGTTTTTCTCTTAATATCTCAAAAACTACTGACCGGATTTACACAAAATCACAAAAAGGCACTTCCCATAACCAAAATCTACCTTTCTGTCAAATTGGGTGTAATTCCATTCAGCAGTTCGAGCTGTAGCCATGTCTAAAATTCCTATGGGAATTAACATGGGGAAAACGCATTTTGGTACCCCCCCCATTTTTTATTGGCCCCCACTTGATGGATCACCACAAAACTTTCAGCAGCTGGAGTGAGCATCATACTAGTTTTGAACATTTTGCGAGGATTCGTCAAACAATGCGAATAAAAATACTATACCTAGGGAAACTACATCCTAACTATAAATAAATATATATATATATATATATATATATATATTTATTATACTCATATATATTTGCAGTATATTATGAGTATAAAGCAATCATACCACATACCACACAAAGGGATAGATTTACAAAAATATCACGCTACGCTGCGACATAGCAGGTGGCGGCCATGGGGGGTGGCGGTCCCCAGGGCCAGGTATGGCTCCAGGAAGAGGGGCTGTACGGCCCCATCCTTCTATTGGCATGGGCTGTCCTGTGTGGCCCCCTCCTTCTTATTAGAAACAAGAAAGCCCTGGGGAGGTAATGGTCCGCGTGGCCACATACACAATTTTTTTTAGGTAAAGCCACATGGAAGTGGTGTTACCTGGGGCTCATTTGAGCCAATGGAGGGGGGTCAGTGCGGCCCAACTCCTATATTAATAAAAGGCCCCTGGGAGGTGGTGGTCCCTGGGACTCAAAGAGGCTCAGGAGGGGGGCCCGTGAACCCCTCCTTTTTTAAGAAGCTGCACTCAGGACCTGGTCCATCCGGTGGCCCTTTAAAAAAACAAGTGTGGGAGACCTTGCTTGTTTTTTTTTTGTTTTGTTGTGAATTTGCAAATTTCACAAATTCGTGGCATTGGCTTGGGGGTCAGGGTATTGCTACCCTGCTCCTTTTCTTTTTTTTACATCCCAAGATGGCTGCCAACACTTCCTGGTTAAAGTGTTGGCAGCCAATCAGAGCTCTGCAGTTCTCTGCAGAAGCTCGTTATTATTCATGAACTAGCAGCGATGGCAGATTTGCTCATTTGGATTTCCTTAAATTTCTCAACAACTACTTAACGGATTTACACCAAATAACTAAGAACACAATCTGCATATCAAAATCTACATTTCTGCCAAATTCGGTGTAATTCCGTCCAGCGGTTCGGGCTGTATTCGTGATTAAATCTGTTAACATGTTGATGTGTTGCCTCAAACTTTCCATGCGCAACAAGAATCATCGCACTCTTTTTCGGAAAATTTAATGGAGAGTCATCAAACAGCGCCAAAGATATAGACAAGTAAAAAAAAAGCTTTTCCTATGAAAGCATGGTCCTAACTATAACTACCTACTAGCGACCGCCAGGAGGTAGTATATATATTTATATTTGCAGTATATTATGAGTATAATATAATACAAGAAGTATGGGTGATGAACTATTGGGAAAAATAGACAGGGAACTCCTTCTTTAATTCATAAACTTTGCTAGTGTGTTTAAGAAATCTACAGCTTCGACTATTCCCAAAGGTTTATTCCACTTTCACCTGCTACTTACTTACAGGAAGACAGAGAGCTAGAAGTTAACAACCCTAACCAAACTAGTGGCTCTGCAATTAATAGAGTCAATGAGCAGTGCTGTAAGCAATCATACCACATAAAGGGGCAGATTTACTAAAATCTCACGCAATGCAGCGAAGCAGGCAGGAAAGCTGCATTGCGCAAGAAGAAGAGAGCAGGAGAGCGCCATATTTACAGAAATTTGACACTCTCCTCCCCTCTCTGTAGTGTTGGCGCTGAAATTAGCTGCTGTGCACCATGCAGACAGGGTGTCTGCGTGAGTCTAGCATAGGTTTTGTACTAGAAGAAAAGTCTTCCAGTACAAAATACTAATCTCAGACTAACTTTAAACCATTCCCACTTTGTATGTGTGCTGCAAAGTGCAGCACACATACAAAGTTAAGAAAAGGAAGAAATAAAAGCATTTCTCCTTCATAGAGCTTACTTAAAATGGGCGCTATTTTCTGATGCTAAACCCTGTCTACTTTTTTTTTAAGTAAATAGGGCTTGGCATCATAAAGCTTTGGTGGTTGCATGGGAATGCCCATACACCACCCACGCAGGCATATAAACAAGCCCCTAGCACCACCAGAGCATAATTTTTTTTATGCTCTAGTGGCGCTATGTGCTGGCCGTATTTACAAGGCCACGCAAAGCCACTTTGCATGGCTTTACACGGCCTTGTTAATATGGTCCTCTTTCACGTAGTATTGTGAGTTACAGGGGCGTATAATGAGTGTTGCTGTGGGTGTTACCACGCAACACCCATGGGTTTTTGACACAGACCCAGATTTCATTACAAGAACGGAGGCTACATTATGAATAATTCTTTTAATGCAGTCCAAGCAGCCGCATACATCACAATATAAGAAGGTTCCAGAACAGAACATTACAAACAGATAAAAGGCATGAGCCATCCACAATCTGCCTCTTTTAAATGCGGCTAGGAGCAGATAAGTTGACTTTATTTCTACTCGCTATTAACTGCATTTGTGTTACCCTTCATAGTACCTTCTTATATTGTGGTTTAACCCCACCCCCTCACCCCTGCCTCCAAACTGATCTCCAATTTATGGAGATCTCCTTTCCTCCTTTTCCCTAATCCTCACATTCGTGTGGAAAACCCCCCCCCCCCCTTCTTACTGTTATCCGGTGTTATTCCCTTTTCTAATAATACCACTCTCCCTCTGATAATGCCAATGATAATGATAATGCGTAAGTATTCCTCGCTTTTTATCGGCGTTACAATAATTTATGCTTGAACGTGTACCTTTTTATCAGCCTAACGCCAGCTTCGCTTTATCAGCTTAACGCCAGCGTTCCTCGTTGGTTACCCTTTGGGAACATAATAATTGTTTGAACACGGGAATTAGCCTCTCCCTCCGATGCAACCCACGGACTCCAGCGCGACCCTGCATCGCGTAAGGGATTAGAGGAAGGCTCCTTGGCAACGGGGACGCTACGTCCTCCCATTGCCAGGAACCTTTCGTCCCCGCATTCTGACACGGCCCCTAGCTGATCGCATAGATGATCGCGCTCGAGACGCATATTCCCATAGCAACTAGGCAGCAGCTGATCGCTCGAGCATCCGAGCTACAGTTACTCGACTCTCAAACATGATCAGCTGCTGCCAACTCGCCCGATAACCGCAAGTCAAATTTAAATATTTCCTACATAAAAAAAAAGGGGAGAAACGATCATTTTACCACTATCATATACCATCTAAACGGTATTATTACTTTAAAAAAAAAAAAAAAGGAAATCTGCTTTAACTCTTACTAAAACCATAAGCAGATACACCCTCACTCTCCCCCTCTCCTGTGGCTTGGTGTTTTCTTTGAAGACTCAGACCTGAGCTTTAACAACCTTATTCTTACAGAACAACCTTGCCAAATCCAATTTTTTTAACCTAAGCTTCCTACCTGTGCCATGTCTGACTCTGACTCAGACGACGCTACCGCCCCTACTCCTAATATAGATAATGAAGCCTTCAAGAAAATCTTACATAAAGAAATGAGGTCCTGCATGATTGAGACCCTGAGTCAGGTCATGTCCTCCAAAAGGTCACTCCCTACCGAGGGGGACGAGGTCACAGAAATCTTGAACGACGGCAAAACGGTTGGTAAAAATGTCATTGTTTGCAAAGTAATGAAAAGTATTCGTCTAAGAAGGCCTCCTAAACCCAAATACGAAAGTCTCTGGGTCTTTAAGTTAATTCTGGATCTTTTCACTAACTGGCCGAATAATACTCTCCTGAATAGAAAAAATCTTTCCATTAAGCTTGCAACTCTGCTCTGCCTCATCTCCTGCAGAAGAGTCTCTGATGTCAAAGCCCTGCAGAACACAAATAGATCATATAACATGTTTGGTGTCAAATTCGAGATATATAGTAGATCTAAGACTATGTCCGATTCGATCTTTTATCCACGCTTTGATTTATGCCCAAAACTTTGTGTAGTAGACTGCATGAGAGAGTATGATCGCAGAATGTTTGGTCTCCGTGCCCAGGGTGTGAACCAATTACTTATATCCTTTGTTAAACCCCATAAAGGTATAACCTCGACCTCTATCGCCAGATGGGTTAAAACTGTCATGAATCTAGCGGGTATTGACCTAAAGAAATTTCAAGCTCATTCACTTAGAGGCGCTATGGCCAGTAAATCTCTCTGGTCTGGAGGTAAGTTGGATGATATTCTTAAAGCGGCCGATTGGTCGAATGCTAGCACCTTTGCAAGGCACTATTGCAAACCTATCGAACACATGTCTGATGTAGTCTTACAAAGCTACCAACATGCATAATGTAGCCTCCGTTCTTGTAATGAAATTGCGATTCTCCTATTACCATGACTAGAGAATCTGGATTTCATTAAAGACACGGAGGCTAACATTATCCCACCCATCCGCCCCTTGGTTGTCTGGGACCTTCAGTGAATATAATGTTTATTTCTATTACCTCTGTTAGAAATACCTTATAATTAATTTAATAACTTGTTAAATTTTATACTATGTGTTTTTTCCTGGAGGTATTTATTTCTCTCTCTTTTCAGGTAACCCTTCATAACTGCGAGGCGTCTGACCTTTGGATCCTCCTTCGTTTATCTTTCTCCATCGGGCTGACCACCTGAGAATCGTTTAGAAGTTTAAAATTTGTGGACTTATTCTCTTCTCCACAACATTTAAAAGAGGCAGATTGTTGATGGCTCATGCCTTTTATCTGTTTGTAATTTTCTGTTCTGGAACCTTCTTATATTGTGATGTATGCGGCTGCTTGGACTGCGTTAAAAGAATTATGCATAATGTTAGCCTCCGTGTCTTTAATGAAATCCAGATTCTCTAGTCACGGTAATAGGAGAATCGCAATTTACAAGGATTGGTACATCTGAGGCGGTTCAAAAACTAACGCCCTTCAAGGGGAAGCGTTACAGTGGTTCAATGAGGAGAAATACTTTTATTTCTTCTTTTTTTTGCTCTTTCTATCTGTGCTGTATTCTGCAGCACACATAGAAGGAGCAAAACACTATTAATGATTGTTTTTACGTGGGAAGGTTTCCCTTCCTGCACACACACAATCATCCCTGCAATGAAGGCACCCTTGCAAGGGTGCCTGCGTTGGCGCACAGCTGCTGTTTAAGCGCCGGCGCAGGGGAGATCACAGGGGTGTGCCGTATTCCTATAAATATGGTGCCTCCATGCGTTTTTAAAATGACGCAGGTCGGTGCAGCAAAATTGCTTGTGGCACCCTGCTGCGCCATTTTATTGTATGCCCCTAGGTGCTAAGTAATGCAAACTTTACTTTCAAGTGATTTTACAGCGCTAAGCAATTTTAAAGCTGGAAAGTAAATAGGTAAAAAAGATTTTGCTTCGATTTGAGTCACATCATGCTTAATTGAAATCAATGGGAAATTGTCAGCCTGAGTATAACTTTTTGTGATTTGATTCAATAATGTTATGTTCCACTCACAGAGAACATCTCAAATACAGGTTTTTAGCTTGTATTTTCAGCGGTGACGTATTTTGCAAGTGCTTGGGGTCAACTATTGCCTTGACATTATTCTGCTATTTCTTCGCTGCACATTTCCCTTGTGCTGCGATGTATGTTATTCGTCGTTTCAGAAAGAGCTCTCACTAATGGCCACAAGGCCAAGAGCCCTCCTTGGACGCCAGAGCTGTGAAGGGCAGAAACAAAATAGCTTCAGTATTGAGAAACGTCCACTCAGAAGACCGTAAATAGAAGGGGAAAGTACTACTGGCTCTCACACCATGTAATGCTGTGTTAATGACTGCAGTCCACAGGAGACCGAGCAATAAATGTCAACATCTTCAAGAACGTCCAGGGCCTGTGGACTGAGAATACAAAAGGCCGCATGAGACTGCCAAGTTTCTAAAAGCGTCTTCTTCACTGAATACCCTCAACCCACTGCTGAGATGTGTCTGCGAGCAACATGTGTGGCAATGTAAAACAGGCTGCAGAAAATAAATAAAATATGTCTGCGAGCAAGCACACAAACTGGTGATGAATGATGCATTTTGAGTTCCGGATAAATACATCCGACTCATACTGTAGTGAGTCTGTCTGTAAGCAAATTAAACAACCACCCCTTTCGAGGTCCTTTAATCACACATATTCACAATGTGTTATAAAATAGCAAGCTGCAATTTACTGTGATAACCTACAGAAGTTGAGGTACGACATCACAGGGACAGCAAAGTGAAAGGAAGTGTGCATGTTGTGTTGGCTGCTATGGGAGTAAAGCTGCTGATAAATTAAGCGAAGAGCGAGTTTTCAGCTCATTTTCTCCTGAACATTTTTCATGTTAATTTGCTAATAACACGGAAGAAGGAAATTCACCTGAACATTATGATCATTAACTACATTAAACTGCTTAACGTGTACTTGCAACAGATTACATATCGGGATGATTGGAGGGTGTGGTTAGAGTGACCAGGTGTTCTTAACAAGCATTGGCAAAGCCAATAGGTCTCATCCATGCGAGAGCCACTGGCTTTGGCAATGTGCTTTAGCCATGGTGTACACCCATGTGGCTTCTGTCCACCATGGCTAAAAGTTGGTGGCATGGAGTGGGGTGGGGTGGGATGGTGTAGGTTGGAGTGGAATAGATTGGGGTAGAGTGGAATGTGGTAGATTGGTGTAGAATGGAGTGGGGTGGATTTGGGTGAATTGGGGTGTAGTGGGTTAGACTAAACTGGAGTGGGGGAGAGTTGAGTTGAATGTGGTAGCATAGAATGAGGTGGAGTGGGGCAGATTGGGTAGAGTATAATGGATTGGGGTAGAGTGGGGTGGATTGGGTGGATTGGAGTGAGTAGATTGGGGCAGAGTGGAGTCGGTTAGAGTGGAGTGGGGTGGAGCTTGGTTGGATAGATTGGAGTAGAGTCGAGATTGGAGTGAAGTGAGATTGATTGGGGAAAAGTGGAGTGGGGAAGAGTGTATTTTAGTGTAGTGGGGTGGGTAGGGTAGATTGGGTGGATTAGAGTAGGGTAGATTCAAATGGAGTGGAGCAGATTGAAGAGGATGACTACAGTGGGGTAGTTTGGAGTGGATTAGATTGGAGTGGAGTCGGGTGGATTCAAGAGTGGTGGGGTAGCTTGCAGTGGGGTGGGGTGGAGTGGGGTGAAATGGGGTAGATTGTGGTAGGGTGGGGTAGAGTGAAGTAGATTGGAGTGGAGTAGATAGGGGTAGATTGGAGTGGGGTGGATTGAGGTGGGATAGATTGGGGAGGAGTAGATTATATAAGGGAAGATTAGAGTGGGGTGCATTGGGATGGAGTGGGTTAGACTGGAGTGTAGTGAGGTAGATGTGAGTGGAGCGTGGTAGTTTGGAGTGGGGTAGATTGGATTTAAGTGGAGTTGGGAAGCTGTGGATAGAGTGGAGTGCAGTGTTGTAGAGTGAAGTGGGATAGAATGGAGTGGAGTGGGGTTGATGGGGGTGACTGGAGTGCGGTAGATTGTAGTGGAGTAGGGTAGATTGTGGTAGACTGGAGTGGGATAAATTGTGGTAGATTGGAGTGGGGTAGATTGTGGTGGTGTGGGGTAGAGTAGAGTGGGATGGATTAGAGTGCAGAGGAGTTGGATACACTGCACTGGAGTGTGGAGTGGAGTGTGGTAAATTGGAATGGTGGAGTGGGTTGCACTGAAGTCCATTGGAGTGGGGTGGATTGGGGCAGACTGGAGTGGATTGGCGTGAAGTAGAGTAAAATTGAGTAGAGCGGAGTGCAGTAGATTGGGTTGGAGTGGGGAAGTTTGTAGTGGGTCGATTGGGTTAGATTTAGTGGAGTGGGGTAGACTGGAGTGTAGTAAATTGGAGTGGAGTGGGGTAGATTGTGTTAGAGTGGGGTAGATGCTGTTAGAGTGGGATACATTGTTTTGGAGTGGTGTAGAATGGGTTAGAGTAGGGTAGATTAAAGTGAGATAGATTGAAGTGGGGGTGAATTAGGGTGAGGTGGAGTTGGGTGGGTGGATAAATTGGGCTTGGGTAGATTAGAGTAGGTTAGATTATAGTGGAGTGTGGTAGGCTGGATTGTAGTGGAGTGGATTGGGGCAGGTTGGGTTAGAGTGGGGTAGATTGAAGTGAGGTAGGTTGAAGTGGGGTGTGGTAGATTGGAGTGAAGTAGATTGGGGTAGATTGGAGTGAAGTGGAGTAGGTTAGATTGGAGTGGGGTATAGTGGAGTGGGGTAGGTGGTGTGCAGGGGCATAAAGTTGAGCGGTGTGCTATATCGAGTGAGTGGCGTGAATTGAAATGGTGCTGAGTCAAGCGGTGTGGCGTGCGTGTTGCAGTGGTTCTTAAAGTGGAGGGGGCGTAGAGTGGAGTGACATGTCATAGAATGGAGTGGCGTGGAATAGAGTGGAGTGGCATAGTGTAGAGCATGCATGGTGTGGTGGTGCACTGCCATTAGAGACAACCAGTTTCAAATGAAATAACCATTACATTTGCACCAAAATACTGTTTTACTGTACACAAACGATCATGTGTGCAAATGTCATCCTTTTGATTGTATTCAAATATTTTTTCTATCACCAAAAAAATGTTTTTCATTTGTACTAATTCTCAAATATTCTGAAACATCAGCACAGTTCATTTTTTTGTTGTGTGCTAGAAAAAAGACATACTACACCCTCTCCTCTTACATGGGTACTCAGCAGGATTGTCACATAAATTCTCTCACTTTAAAGTCAAATAAATAAAAATAAACACCAAACTCCCTAGAAGAGAGGTCCTGACATTTGTCCGCAGTCTTTGAATACACATCAAATGTGACAAGATAAGAACAAGATTTATAGGCCTGTTTACATAAAGTGAGTTTGTGGAAGAATACAGAAAAAAAGTTTGGGCAATGGGAGGGACAAACTAAGTCTGAACAAGCTAAAGCAGATAAATCCAGCAAATAGAAAGCTAGAAAATGTGAGATGCAAAACCACAAAGCCAATGGTAAGCAACGGGCGGAATGCATTACTAGGTCAACTTTCTGAAAATCCCCAAGATGTCTTTAGCAAACCTGACAGCTGCACTGTCTGGTATGCGTCAACTTAAAAAAGATAAAATGTCCTCGGTATCATTTCCTCAGCATAGTCTGACAAATATATTGTATCCTATATATCATTTACAAAAATATTGACCCATTTCAGCGGCAAAGTTTTTGTAAACAACAATCAGGCCATAGTATTTATGCCAGATTATATTTTTTAACAATATTCCAAGACATAACCATACCACCTACCGCACATAAATTGGGCATTTCAAATCGCACAAAAATGTGTGACTTTACAACGCAGCGTAGGCCTCTACCTCTATATGATAACAGAATCACAGAATTCCTCAATTACTTTCAATATCCTTCTAATGTTGGAAAGGACTACGTTCGCCAATGTTTAGTGTGCTTTCCGAAACTTAAATCTTTCAATGAGCGCCTGACAAAGTAGTGAAAAAGCTGTGGTCATCATTCTGTTCTACAGCATTTATAAAAATCGTTTTCCGCCTTTTCCTAAACTGACAAGTGTCTTGCTTTAATGCCTGCATGATGCTGGTGATGTATTCCAGTGAAATGGCGCAGGCATCAAGAAAGGCACAGCAGCGAATGCAACAGGGTCCGGTGACTGAGCTGTTGTTGGTTCACAAGCAAGGAATGGAGAAATGGCAACCTGTCAGCATTTCCAGGCTTGTCACAGTAAGTGCCAGATAACAAGGTACATACTGCTACATGCACACAATTACAGAAGCTGAAATAGACTATGTAGCAAAACTGTGCTATGTATCCATGCTGCCAATGTGTGTCAATGTTACAGAAAGTACTCCAAGTCTCTCACACATTTTTTCCTGCTAGCCCCCCCAGTGTGAAGAATGAAGGGGCCGGAGGGGAGCTTAAGGGGAAGCCAGTCTCCACTGTGCTGCATCGTGAATGGGGTGGGCAGCGACATGTGATAGGTTAGTTTTAAGGGAGGGGGCAGGGGTTAGGGAAAGTATATAGGCATGGGGGAAGGTGAAAGGTCAGCCTCTCAACTACATCACCTTTTGGCATAAGGTAGGCTTTTCTGTAGAGAGGATTGTTTGGGGGCAGTATGGCAGATAGCGACATGGTAAGAGCGGCCCTGTCCACTCTATGCGCAGTGGGACATGACAATCTTTTAAAGCCTGGGGTTTTGGAGCAAGCCTGGGTAGGGATGACCCGTCCGGCACGAGCGGGGTTGGCAAGGGTAGCAGCTGCAGTTGTGGCGTGTTCATCACTTTGGGGCTGTTGTTGGGAGGAGCAGGGGGGGGCCATCAAGAGTATGACGCCTCCCTCTGCATTAGTGACTGGGGACCCCTGGAGGAGGCTGAGTCTGTCGGCAGCCGCCGGAGCGTTGATTCGGGGCTTGCCTGGAAGGCGGGGAGGCAAGGTGATGGAGCAGGCCTGCAGTGTCAGCCCTATTGTCGGAGGGTGCATATAAGAATTCAAGCTGGGGGGAGGAGCCATAGGGGAAGGACTGCGGGGAGGCCCATAACGTAGGTCATGCTGGCAGCTCTGGAGAGCAGGGGGAAGCCCAGGGTCAGCTGTTGGCCCTTGGACTAAGAAAAGGAAGCGGGGCATTTCTCAGGCCTGTGAGGCTGGAAACAGCAATGGCATGATCGAGCAGGTAGGCCCCGGTGGGGTTACAGCATGTGTGGCACAGGGACTTGCGGGGCTGGGGCTGGGGCAAGGTCAGCAGTCTTTGTGGCAAAATGTAGACATTGAAGCGTCAAAAATATATATATCCCTTTGGACCCACTACATACAATGAATCTGACTGATACTCACATCTACATACACATATACTCTGGATGTAGGAATATTTATGTTCTATTTAATAAAAAGTCAAAAACTTGCAATAAAAGCATACAGTGAAATACATCATAGTACATCCAGAAAAATATGATAAAAACATAATACATTCAAAATTTCATAAAAACTGTACACAATAAAAAAAACCTGGAAAAGATTATTACAAGACAATCAAATTTGTCATCTGGTCATTAATTTGGAACAATACATAGACAGCACACGGAAGGAGAATAAATTCTCTGTCTACGTGTGGTTCTATATTCCACAAATTTAGCCTGAAACTCAGTGTCGACGCGTTTCGGTGGATGAGCTTGATACCACCACCTTCTTCAGGACAAAAGCATGAATGAATCTTCTCCTTATGTTTCTGTTACACAACGTCCCTGTTTTTTTAAGAAAAGGGGAATTTATAAGCCCAAAAATCATAACAGCAATGATTTTACATCTCTATGAGTCTTATCAAGAACATTTTTAGAAATTTTATCCCCAGAATGCCCATAATAAGTGCTCCAACATCCTTCAGTGAATTGCCCACAAGCACGACTCCATACAACTTCCATCACCCGTGCCGTACCCCTAGTATGTGTCTGATTCATGCTCATCAAAAAGTCCTCTCGGTTAACTTACCGGTGCAAAAGCACTCGGTCACGGGCCGTATTCCAATTAGGCCACCTGTCTGGTAATTCCTCCACATCTCTATACATCTGAGGATATAAGCATATTTTTTATTAAGGGGGAGGCAGAAAACCCCTCCCGAACAACCGCATGTCGTGGTACGTTACAACCATTACTCCCCACTGCTAATAGACCCCGCTGTTATAGGTCAACATACCTTATCAAAGTTACAAAGGTACGTGTCGCATCTATATTCTGTGGACGTTGGTTTACTAGTGGAACCATCTCTTAAATAAGGACAGATGCTCTCTACTAAATCCACATAAAGCACATACCTACTTAATGATAGCCAACGTTCCCACGAATACCGCTAAGGATAATTTCCCTTTTTATGCTCCGTATCCGTTTCACCCTTTTCTCTTCCTTTTTGTGTTTATATATCCGCAACTATAATGCAAGAAGAAAATGAATCAGGCTAAGTATATGGCTCTGCTTCCTCATTACATGTTATGGCAATGGCGTAACGTTGTGGGTACCCCAATATTCTATTATCCCTTACCTTTCATTTATCGCGGCTCACTCGTAACGGGACCCGATAATCCTGCCCGGTCCTCTGATCCGGCAACTACGTGGTCACTAACGATCCCACTCTCTCCTTATCCGCACTCAGCCGTCATGCATGCGCGCCAATCGTGCGTCAGACGTAACGCCATCATGAGTGTGCGCCAATCGCGCATCAAACGTAACCATGTGACCCTAACAGTCTACATGGTCGCGCCATCTTAGATGGGTCAATTAAACCTTTCTGTAAGGGTCCTACTAACGCCATGAATAATACATATATATCGCGAGATAACTCTCAGACTACAACCCGCGCCATCTTGTGAAAGTGAATGTTTAAAATGAGAGATCACAACTTCAGCCTTCTTGTGTTAAAGAAGTTTACCTACTCACCTTCTTACTAGGCACTATTCTAACTAACTAGCCAAATGTAATAGCGAGTAGATTATAGTTATTGGACAAATACTGGGGCATAACCACAATCACACAACAGCTTAGCTAACTAACTTCATCCAGTCCTCTCTCTTATTGAGTCCCTTTTGTACAGTATCTAGTCTAGAGATATATACCATTGCTCCTTGTTTTATCTTTTTATTTCCATATTATCGCCTCTTCTATTTCCGGTTATTTTCTCTAAAATAAACTACTCAAATTCTGTGTGTTTATGTTATGTTAGCATACGTAGGCAAAACAGGCAGAGAATTGAGGCTGAGACTACTTGAACACAGGTCGGCATTGAAAACCAATAAACAGAATGCCCCACTAGTTGACCATTACCTTACTCTTAAACATAAACACACAGAATTTGAGTGGTTTATTTTAGGGAAAATAACCGGAAATAGAAGAGGGGGTAATATGGAAATAAAAAGGAAAAACAGGGAGCAATGGTATATCTCTAGACTAGATACTGTACAAAAGGGACTCATTACGAGAGAGGACTGGATGAAACTAATTAGCTAAACTGCTGTGTGGTGATGGTTATGCCCCAGTATTTGTCCTGAAACTATAATATACTCGCTATTACATTTGGGTAGTTTGTTAGAATAGTGCCTAGTAAGAAGGTAAGGAGGTAAACTTCTTTAACCCCTAGGGTTACATATTTAAGGCTGAAGTTGGTGATCTCTCATTTTAAACATTCACTTTCACAAGATGGCGCGGGGTTGTAGTCTGAGAGTTACCTCGCGATATATATGAATTACTCATGGCGCTAGGAGGACCCTTACAGAAAGGTTTAATTGACCCATATAGGATGGCGTGACAATGTAGACCGTTAGGGTCACATGGTTATGTCTGACACGCGATTGGCGCACACTCATGACGGCGTTACGTCTGACGCACGATTGGCACGCACGCATGACGGCTGAGTGCGGATAAGGAGAGAGTGGGACCGTTAGTGACCACGTAGTTGCCGGATCAGAGGACCGGGCAGAAGTATCGGGTCCCGTTACAAGTGAGCAGCGATAAATGAAAGATAAAGGATAATAGAATATTGGGGTACCCACGACATTACGCCAATGCCGTAACATGTAATGAGGAAGCAGAGCCATATACTTAGCCTGATTTGTTTTCTTCTTGCATTATAGTTGCGGATATATAAACACAAAAAGGAAGAGAAAAGGGTGAAACGGATACGGAGCACAAAAATGGAAATTATCCTTAGCAGTATTCGTGGGAACGTTGGCTATCATTAAGTAGGTATGTGCTTTATGTGGATGTGGAGAGCATATATCCTTATTTAAGAGATGGTTCCGCTAGTACACCAATGTGCTCAGTTATGGGTTTCATTTTTTTCAGCCACAGGGGCGCTACAAACTGAAAGGTGTATGCCTTAGGGTGGAGCGTGACTTACACAGAGAATATAGATGCAACACGTACCTTTGTAACTTTGATAAGGTATGTTGACCTATAACAGCTGGGTCTATTAGCAGTGGGGAGTAATGGTTTTAACGTACCGCGACATGTGGTCGTTCGGGAAGGGTTTTCTGCCTCCCCCTTAATAAAAAATATGCTTATATCCTCTGATGAATAGAGATGTGGAGGAATTACCAAACCGGCGGCCTAATTGGAATACGGCCCGTGACCCAGTGCTTTTGCACCGGTAAGTTAACAGAGAGGACTTTTTGATGAGCATGAATCAGACACATACTAGGTGTACAGCACGGGTGATGGAAGTTGTATGGAGTCGTGCTTGTGGGCAATTCACTGAAGGATGTTGGAGCACTTATTATGGGCATTCTGGGGATACAATTTCTAAAAATTTCTAAAAATGTCTTTGATAAGACTCATAGAGATGTAAAATCATTGCTGTTATAATTTTTGGGCTTATAAATTCCCCTTTTCTTAAAAAAACAGGGACGTTGTGTAACATACACATAAGGAGAAGATTCATTCACACTTTTGTCCTGAAGAATGTGGTCATCTCAAGCTCATCCACCGAAACGCGTCGACGCTGAGTTTTAGCTTAAATTTGTGGAATATAGAACCACCCGTAGACAGAGAATTTATTCTCCTGCCGTGTGCTGTCTATGTATTGTTCCAAATTAACAACCAGATGACAAATTTGATTGTCTTGTAATAATCTTTTCCGTTTTTTTTTATTGTGTACAGTTTTTATGAAATTTTGAATGTATTATGTTTTTTATCATATTTGTCTGAATGTACTATGATGTATTTTACTGTATGCTTTTATTGCAAGTTTTTGACTTTTTATTAAATAGAACATAAGTATTCCTACATCCGGAGTAAGTGTGTTCCCTTGGGTGATGTGTATGTAGATGTGAGTATCAGTCGGATTCATTGTATGTAGTGGCTCCAAAGGGATATATATATTTTTGACGCTTCAGTCTGTTTGGTGCACTGTCCCTTTTCAGTAGAGGGGCCTCTCTCCTTGTTTTCAAGGTTTTAGACATTGAAGCCAAAAGTCCGGAACAGCAGACGATATTGAGGGACACTGAGGAGAGCTGGGAGCAGATGTGCAGTGAAATAAAATGGCGAAGGAACAGTGACACCTTGATAAGAAGGTCAGGGACGTGCCCTCAGCAGGTTCATCAGATGCAGGGGTGTCCCAGTTAAGTGGGGGTCGGTGGCTCTGGGTGACGGATGCCGAAGAGGGTGTACTGGACCCAGTGAGAGCTGAGATGGCTCATGGGGCCAAAGGTGAATGAGACCCTGCAGGTTGGCACAGGAGGAGGATGATGGTAGATGGTTATGAGTGGGAAGAAGGTGAATTGAGGGTAGATGAGGGCAATGAAGTGGGGCCACACCAGGGGCAGTCGACCTATGTGGGTTGCACACCATGGACAGCACTCTTGGTGTTTTAGAGAGGTCAAGTGCGGACAGAGAACATGCCAGAGGACGTAGGCCCGGACTTGGCGGGGGTCGCCGCAAGTAGCCTAATGACAGTGGCAGATCGCCAAATGGTGGTATGTTTGGTAAAAAGGAGATGTAGCGAAGGCTACAAAGGTATGAAAGTCGGTGGGCATGAGGAAAGTTGTGATCAGTGAAAAGGAAGAGTCATCTCAAGAGTCGTGATTGTGCGGCTAGCCCAGTGTGAACAGGAAAAGTCAGGTGCAAAGAGCGACAAGGTGACTGAGAAGGGAGACGAAGGGCACAGCGATGGAAAAGAAGGGCAAGGAGATTAAGGATGGGGCACAGCATGAAAAAAGCTCCCATATATGGGGTTAACGTTGCCCCTGGGGTCACATATCTCAGATAAGACCAAAACCAGGATTTGGAAACATGAATTTCTATTTATTTATTTTATTTATTTATAGAGTTTTATAAAGTGTGAACATGACCCAAGAGGGTATGAGAGCGCTTTACAAATATTCAGGGACATAAGAGAGGGAGACAAGACAAGAAGGGCAAAACAAGAACATGCAAGATACAGAAGTTCACAGGAGGACTGATATATGGCAATGCTGAAAAGTCAATACACAAGAACAAATATAAACAATAACAAATAAGGGTGTTGAAAACAACAATATGTTCAGGAAGCATCATAACATGGTCCCAAGTGCAGAGTAGGTAAATTTCTAGTTCAAAAAGTATTCATCAGTAGTGCTTTCACTTTTTTTTTTAAAGACGCCGTCGAGGGATTCAGTCTGGTTTCCAGAGGCAAAAAGCTGCAGATTTCTCAGGGCAATACCAGAGAAGGCACGGTTATAAGTTTTCTTTCTTTAGAAATTTTGTGGTTTCAGCAGCAAGGTGCTGGAACTCCTAGAAGATCAGCAACCGCCCAATAGTTTCAGTTTTTGGGCGAGGTACGGAGGGGTGTTAAGGTGAAAAGCTTTGCGGGTCATGCAGGAAATTTTTAGATGTATTTTGGCCTTAAATGGAAGCCAGTTTAGGGATTTCAGAACCAGTGTGATGTGTTTATTTCTTTTGGATCCTGTGATGAGCCTTGCAGCTGACTTCAGGGAGACCCTAAACAGTACCTAGGTAGACCACAAAGAGTTACATCATACTCCAACCTGGAAATGACTACCTCTTGAACAGCAGACTTGAAGTCATCTAGGGGGAGTAAGGGTTTTATCTTTCTTAGGATGCTCATTTGAAAGTTCGCTCCTTTGGTGGCTGAGCTAATGTGCTCCTGCATGTTCAAGGTCTTATTTAGTATTATTCCCAGAGATCTCGTAGAGTCAATGATGTGTGGTATACAGTTGAAAGCCGTTAGGTGTTTCATATATTCTACAATAATGGGAGACTGATTAGGTGGAGAGATAAGGAGGAATTCTGTTTTGATTGTGTTTAGCTTGAGATGATTGGAAGTCAGCAAGTGTTGGGTTTTGAGTTGGGTTGTGTTGTGTTGAGTGACCTGATATCTTCAGGGGAGGAGATTTTCAGGTACAATTGGGTGTTGTCCGCATTCATGTGATAGTGGATGTTAGATGATTTGACCATTTCACTTAGAGGCTCCAAGAACAGGGTGAAGAGCATGGGTGAGAGTGCTGACCCCTGTGGGACCCCAAGTGTGATCGGAGTAGAGTTGGAGAGGGATTGATTGACTTTAATTCTTTGCCTTCTGTTCTGAAGAAATGAGGTGTATCAGTTTAACACTGAACCTGATAGTGCCATCCTGCATTCCAGTAGGTCAAGGAGGTTTTCATGTTTGACAGTATCGAAAGCTGAGGAGAGGTCAAGGAGGATTAGAAAGCAGGATTCGCTCAGATTAAGCATTTTCAGAGCAGTGTGAGTAAGGGCTGTTTCAGTGCTGTGACCCTGACGAAAACCAGTTTGGAATTGATCTAGCAGCTGGAATTGATCAATGTGGTGCATAGTTGGACATGGACACATTTCTCTAGGAGCTTTGACAGAGTTGAAATGTTAGTGATTGGATGGAAGTTATTAAGGTCGTCGTGATCCGCAGTGGGTTTTTTAAGAATGGGCGTAACCTGCCCTGACTTTAGACAATCCAGAATCACAACTTGCAGGAGTGAGGCATTTACTATCTTGGTTGAGAGTGGGACTAAGGACCTCTTCATCTTGTTGAAGAAATTTGAAGGTAAAGGGTCACTGAAGTGGTTTGAGGGTTTCAGTGTTGTAAGCATGTTGAGTATGTAGATTTCCTCTACGGTTGTGAATTGGCTCCAGTAAGCGCTATTTTTGGGGGTGAGACCAAGTGCAAACGGAGGCTGAGGGGGAAGTGGGGATGAGGGGTTGATAGGGATAGGACTGTCAGTTGGTTCATCGCTGTCCTGAGATCAACTTCAATCTTTTTTATCGTTTCAAGGAAGAAGGAGGCAAAATCATCACAATATGGCTGTGAACTGGAAACCGTTGCTGAAAGAATGGGAAGATTGTTGGATTGGAGTTTAATTTGAACAGTTTTTTTGGCCTGTTTCTGGCTTTATCTAGTTGGCTTTTGAAAAGGTTTGCTTTTGCACTTCTGATGTGTTTATTGTATGTGATCCTCCTAGTTCTCAGGAGCATAAGGTGTTCAAGAGACAGAGAGCCTCTCCAAGATCGTTCAGCTAGTCTCAGATTGCTTCTATCTGTTTTTAAACTATCATTGAACCATGGTTTGGAGTCTTTTGTGGACATTCTTTTTAGTTGTGAGGGTGCAATTGCATCTAGAATGTTCAACATGGAATTGTTGTAATGCTCAGTAAGGTCATGGACCTCAGACATGTCAATAGGAGGAGGCAGGGTCTTATTGCTAAGGGATATCATTTCATTCAGGTTTGCATTTTGGATGAATTGTTTCCAATGCCTGGGTTTCTTTAGTTGAGATCCTTTTTTAGTCCAAGGTTCAAAGATGCTGAAAGGGATGTAGTGGTGATCAGTCCAGTCACATGGGACAATCATTTCCAGTTTAATGGAATTGGATATAGCGATGATTAGGTCCAGGATCGAACCCAAGATGCTAGTGGGGCTGTCCCAGATTTGAATCAGCTTAAGGTCAGCTAGGATGGTTTTGAGGCTATTCGTTGCAGTGTCGATCGCGTCATTCCAGTGTAGATTGAAGTCTCAGTGGAAGATCTGGGGACAGTGTTGTCCCACATTGGAAGAGGTGTTTTCCATAATTTGTTCCATGAAAGGGAAGTTATCTCCAGTTGGATGGTAAACGTGTGCAATTTGCGTAGAGGCCAGTGGTTACTTATGTTTCTATGCACAGGTATTTGCAGGAGGGGAGAACAGCAGTGTGTGACTGTTTCACTATGAGACTTTTCTGGTATATACAGGCAATGTGTCCACCAGGTCTAATAGATCTGTCAAGTCTGATGATGTTATGGCTAGTAGGGACTAAGATGTCGAGGACAGGACCTGAAGAATCTTTTAGCCAGGTTTCCGTAAGCATCAGGAGGTCAAGATAGTTCGCAAGGATGAGGTCAACAATGTCCATGCTGTATTTCAGTGCTGATCTACAATTAATAAGCAAGCATTTCAATTGAGGAATATAGTTGGTGGAAGTAGAGTGTCTGATGAGAACTTGTTTGAGGTTGGAGGTGTTTATAGCATTAGAGTTGTGTCTGGGTCTTCTGTGAGGGTTCGCTGGTATTTTTTGAATATGGTTCTGGTTAGGTAGCTTGCCTATGTGTGTGAAATCATATGCAAGAAGGAGGGAGTGAATGTCACTATCTGTTAAGGAATTCTTAAATCTAAAGGGTCTAGAGGCGGGGTTTGGGAAGGGTGTGGTTCTCCAACTCAGGAGGGGGACGCAGTGTTCAGAGATAACCCCTTAACTGAAGGGGGAGATGCCAGCTTAGTTTAATAGTTAGTAGCTTGTACTTGATTGTGTCTATTCTTCTCTGATGACCTGTTAGTCCACCAGTCATTAGCCAATTCTGAGGTGATGTTTATAAGCTTTTGTAAGTCAGCCTTAAGTTGTTCAAGATCCTGAGAGATCTCAACTAGACTAGATGAAGGCAAAGGGTGGCGATAAGTTGCAGTGGAGTGGATCTGGGAGCCAGGAGGCAGTCCTAGCAATGGAGTTCATGTGCTGCTGGCCTGAAAGGTCTAGAGGAGGGGAGGTTGAGTTGACAAGGTAGCTAAGCTTGGCAGGATGCATAGGCAAACTCATTAGCTGATTATGCAGAGACGTTGAGGTTGAATGCGTACTGATGTTGTTCATGATTAGGGGTTCAGGTTTTTCGGTATGTAACATATTAGCCATGGGACATGTTATAGACACATTAGAAGCAAGTAAGCAGGGGCTATCAAAGGATGTAGGTAGGTATGGAATGGCTGAGCAAGATCCGTTGCTATGTGTGCCTGCATTAGGGGGGTGAATAGGGTGCTGGCTAGAATGTCGGATCACATGGGAGAGTCAGATCTCGCCAGAAGAGGGGGAGAGTTGGGAAAATGTGTGCTACTTGAAGTGGAGGAGTTAATGGGGGAAGGGGGTGGAGTGAATAAGTGGTGTAACAATGTAAGGAGGCTGCTTGGGGGATCCTGTGGAATGGATGAAGAACTGATAAACCGGTTCGATGTGTCAGGTCACTGTTAGGTATGGAACTCTTGATGGTGAGGAACATTTCCTCAAAGGCCCCTAGATTACTATCTGCGGCCTGGATGAGGATTATCCCGCTGTTATATATGGAGATGGTAGCAGCGGCTCTGAATGTGGGTGAAGGTGCTGCTAAGGGCCTTAGCCCATGGGAGAATTTTTGGGAGGAAGTGATCTGGAGTAATGAGTGGAGAGCTTTCCTCGATTTAGCTCTTATTTTTGAGTAGAAGATGAGGTCACTTATTGTAGTTCCTTTTTTGGAGCAGAAGTAAGGATCAGAGATTAGGGTTTCTGGATAAGATTTAAGAAGTCTGTGTTTGAGGCGTTTGGATGCATTTTATGATAGGTTAGGCGGGTATTAAATTGTAAACACATTGAGGCCCAATGGCTCAAGCCTGGAGTCAAGTACTCTCTGTGAGGTAGGATACATGACTGTGCATGACCATGGAACTCAGAATAACAACAGGGAGAATGGAAAAGGCTCATGTGGGAGGCGGGGAGGAGAGGATGTGGGGATAGGATGTATTCCTCCAGACCGAGATTATCCTAATAGGTCTGCGATCTCCTATGCTGCTGGAATTGACCCCGTGCAGAGATTAAGATCTTAGTAGTAACAGAACCACACTATAATATTCACTTCAATGAAGGGAAAATGTCCAAGTGGATACCTCTTTTAACCTAAGAGGTAGAGGACAAAACGTTGGGGCATTTTCAAAGAGGAGTCCTCTGAGCGCTGATGTGCCCATGATATTATGACCATAAAATATTCTATTAACAACCAAAGTGAGCATGAGGTCCAAAAGAGTAGAAATGATAGGGTCAAGGTGCACTCATTATCCGTTACAAGACGGCTGCCCCATTAGCCATATAGATGTAGAGGGCAGTAAAGCAGTCCTTCTTTATTTTATAAAGAAGGAAACGTGACTCCATTTTGATGAAGGGTCTTCGTGTGGTGAAGGGGAGATGTCATTCTCAAGATAGAGGGCAGCCAAATCAAAAGTGCCCCCATCCACAATAGTCAGTCACCAGCACGTGGGAGGTACAGGACCAAACAGAGAATGCGGGCAGCAGGTAACCCAACTGGAAAGAGAGTGCACCCATGGCCCCACCGTCTAGACTGAGCCAAGACCACAGGTCAGGACTAGACCCCTGCAACCAGCCATCACAGGACTAGAGCCCTGCAACCAGCCATCAAAGCGCTCGCCAACAACTATGCACTCCATCCACGGAAACATGTTGATTTCTTTAAGTTGCTCCATGGGGATATTCGGGCTAAGGAGGGATCTTAGGGGTGTTTCTGCTTCCGACAGTTGTGTAAGTTTAAGTACAAGTGTTCTAAATGTGGGGGCGGCATCCCATCACCCAGTGTTTCACGCTTGCTACCCCCGCTTCCAGAGGGAGGGTACAACAGGGCCCGCTTGGCCACAAGAACTCAGTTAGGGTGGAGAAGATATCCCCGTGGTTGCAGTTATACCCAGACAGTGATACTCCTTTGATTTTGGAGTGGGGTTTCTCTGAGGGTTTTGTGTCAAGGACATTGGGGGTGCAGGTGGGCAGAAAATTTGCAGTTGGCAAAAGCTTTGCATCAGTTGGTGGTAGCCAAGTTGGAAAAAGATATGGCTGAAGGGAGAGTGGTGGGCCCTTTCTATGACTGGCCTATGCAGGATTTGATTGTTTCCCCACTGGGAGTGGTTCCCAAGAAGGCAGAAGGGGCATTCAGGATGATTCATCACTTTTCTTGGCCGGAAGAGGCATCCATGGATGACTTAATTGCCACTGAGGACACAAGGGTGGTGTATGCCTCTGTAGACGACGCTGTGCATTTGGGGCACCTGTGTGGGAGTAGGCTGAGCTAGAAAAATGTGACCTCAAATCTGATTTTTGGCTTTTGCCTATTCATTCGACTGATTTTCCATTGTTGGGCATGAAATTTGAAGGGGCTATCTATGTGGATAGGGTCCTGTCCATGGACTGTGCAAACTCTTGTGCACCGTTTGAGGCTTTCAGTACCTTTTTGCAGTGAATGTTCACCAGGAAAAGTGGTCACAGAGAGGTATCTCACTAGATGGACGATTTCTTGATTGTGGGTTGGAAGGACTCAGAAGAGTGTTGGAGAGCCTTCCATTTGTTTGAAGAGCTGATGGCAAAATTCAGTGTTCCCTTGGCACCGGAGAAGACTGAAGGCCCTTGCATGGTTTTGACTTTTCTAGGAATTGAGTTCATTACGCTGGAATTGGTGGCTCGTTTGCCGCACAGCAAGGTCAAGGAGATCCGTGAGTTTTTGCATAAGATGATCAGGGCTGTTGGACCTGGTCCTTTTTGCAGGGTTACCCCCAAACCTTTTGCCTTTTGTCTCCTATTTTTCTGACCCTGTTTTTGTTTGCTTTAGGACTCTGGGCACTTTACCTCAACTGATCAGTGCTAAAGTGCATATGCTCTCTGTGTAAATTAAGATTCTGATTGGTTATCCATGATTGGCATATTTGGTTCACTGGTAAGTCCCTAGTAAAGTGCAGTGTGTGCCCAGGGCCTGTAACTCAAATGCTACTAGTGGGCCTGCAGCACTGGTTGTGCCAACCACATGTATAGCCCTGTAAACTTGTCTCAGGCCTGCCATTGCAGTGTCTGTGAGTGCAGTTGTAGACTGCCATGTTGACCTGACAAGTGCACCCACTTGTCAGGCCCTAACCTTCCCTCTTACTACATGTAAGGCTCCCCTAAGGTAGGCCGAATGCACCCCATGGGCAGGATGTAGTGTATGTGAAAGGTAGGACATGTACCAGTGTGTTTTACATGTCCTGATCGTGAAATACTGCCAATTTTGTTTTTTACTATTGCAAGGCCTCTCTCTCCCTTAGGTTATCATTGGAGCTGCCTTGTAACATCTTACAAGTGTAACTTTCAATTGGTAAGAGATGGAGATTTGGAGTTTGAGCTCCCTGAGCTCAGAATTTAAAAAATATTCTTGTAGTGAAGGTGGTTTGTGTGTTTGAAAATGCCACATTAGAAAGTGGGCATTTTCTTGTTTAACCATCCTGTGCCTCTGCCTGCCTGTGGAATCAGATAGTCACACAAAGGGAACCTTGTGAACTTTATTCCTTGTGAACTTTTGATGCATCTGTAGCTACTTTGTGTAAATTCACCGCATTCGTAGTTTCCTACGGACTGAACCTTTTTAAAGTCATATTTTGAGTTATCTATGTTGGATTTTTGACATTTTGGTGTTGTTTGGTTTAAGTAAAGATACTTTATTTTTCAAAATTAGTGTGGTTTCCATTTGTAGTGTTTTCACTGTGTTACTGTGTGTGTTATGTACAAATACTTTACACATTGCCTCCGAGATAAGCCTGACTGCTTGTGCCAAGCTACCAAGGTATGAGCAGGGGTTATCTCGGAGTGTAACTCCCTTACCCTGACTAGAATGAAGGGTCCCTACTTAGACAGGGTGCATACCACAACCAACTAGAGACCCTCAATTCTAACAGGGGCTAGTCAGTTGGAGTTGAGGAAGGTGCACAAGCTTCTGGGCTTTTTGAATTTTGTATGCAGGGTGATGAGAGGTGGTAGAGCATTTTGCAGACAACTGTGTTTGGCCATGTATGTGGCGTGCTTGCCTCATCACAGAGTGAGGATTTCTTTGGCTGTGCAGGCAGATTTGTGCATTTGGAGGACTTTTCTGAACGATTTCAATGGTGTGTCCATGTTGTTTTTAGAAGACAGCATGATTTGGCCTGTTCAAATTTTCTCAGATGCGGCTGGAGAGTGTGGCTTTGGCCATTCTGGAAAGGCAGGTGGTGTGCAGAACAGTGGCCGGAATATTGGTTGCATCAAGGGCAAAGCATTGCGGTCTTGGAGTTCTTTCCCTTGTTGGTGGCTTTGGTGGTGTGGGGAGGGGAGTCAGTGAACAGAACAGTAATGTTTTATATGGAGTTCATGATTGTGGTGGATTTGGTGAACAGGCAAAAGGCTCGTGGTCTCAGAGGGTTGCGACTGTTGAGGCAGTTTCTGTTGAAGTGCTTGCGGCTGAATATTGTTTTCTAGGTGAGGCATGTGCCTGGGGTGAACAATGATATAGCAGACTCTTTATCTCATTCACAGTGGCAGATGTTTCGACAGCTGGCTCCGGGAGCGGATGACAGGAAGACACTGCTTCCCCATGCCATTTGGGCATAGGGAGAATGGAAGTGATTGGATTGGATTAGTGAAGAAGTATTTAGCGGATTCAATGAGGAAGAGTTATTAGCTGGCATGAAGAGGGTTTCAGAGTTTTGTGCGGAATTTTCAGACACACTCGGCTCAGGGTCAAGGAGGCAGGGAAGGGAGAATACTCAGTTTTATTTTGTTTATTATTGATAAGGGTCTTTCTCCCATGACTACATCAGGGAAGCTGGTAGTATTTCCTTTTATGGCAAGAGGTGAGCTGTTGTGGAGGATTTTGAAGGGGTATGGAAGGGAGAGGGGTACAGTGGCTAGGGTCAGAGAAGTCGTAACTTTTGATATGGCGATGTTGTCGGGTGTTGTTATGATCAGTTTGAAATTGCTGTTTTCAGATTATGAATGCTTTGGATGTTTGCTGGGGTATTTTGTGTTTCAAAAATGTTGAGGCCAGTTCAGAATAGAGGGGTATTGCATGAGGATGTTTGTCTGGTAGGATTGCAGCTGCGGATTTGGTTGTGTAGTTCTAAGACTGATCAGGCAGGGAGGGGTATGTGGTGCGGCTCAGTGAAGGGGGCAGCTCAGACTCCTGCCCTGCGGGATAATGGTGCCAGTTTTTGTTGTGGCCTGTGTGTCGGCAGGAAGAAGTCTTTTGTCATAGAGGAGGTAGGAGGGTTACTGATTTCATCTGTTGGCGGTTTTGCGCAAAGTAGGGGATGCATTCCATTCGGATTGGTGTGGCCATGGCTGCGGCACAGTTGGGGTGGGATTGAGGGTAGGCAGATTGGACATTGGAGGTCTAGTTGCTGTAAGCGCTATGTGTGAAAATGAAGGAGTGGGGAGAGCACAGGGTTTTTGGGGCTCCTAACTAATGTTTTGTTTTTCACCGTAGGATGTGTGAGTGGCCCATGGACGAATAAAGTGATGACATGGATAGTAGGACTTTCCTTTGTGTAATGGCTGATAAATAGCTAAATACGCAGATCAGCTTGTTTAGGGTAAAAGCCTTGGACAACCCAGTAACAGGCATGAGGTGATCTGGTGGGGAAAGGGTGGGATGAAATGGGAAAATCTTTTACCTTTCTTAGCGAGCCTGGTACCCCAAAAGGGGTTTCTGGACATACTCAATATACGCTTGGGGGGAAAGGATTTGGTCAAGTTGTCTGGCCTGACACTTTTACAGCACATAAAAGAGGATTTGAGGCTGATTAAGAGACAATTTGCTGGTACCTGTCTGCTTTGGATGTAATTTGTGCCCTAGGAGACACTGGAGAGGGGCAGTGAAGCATGCTGCCATTGATATGGCCAGGAGGAAGCTCAACAGGATGATGAGGGTTTTTTGTGCGCAAGTGGACATCAAGGTTATATCACATGGTGGTATTAAAGAACAGCATCAGATGTTGTTCCATGAGAATGGGGTTCATCTTTCTAATTTTGATAATGCATATTACTTGATAGAATTACGTGACATCATTGGGAAGCTCTGGGACAAGAACATTTGGTGTACAAAAGTTTATGATTGAAGCAGTGGAGTGGTACTGTGCTGGTGGGGCGGGCAGGAAAATGCCCATCGGTGACTTCCTGGGTGGTGGTAGTTTGGAGGGGTGGAGAGTCAGATGCGGTCATATCCACCCCTCCAGGGGAGGTGGGAGAGGAGCCCAGGAGAAGGGAAGATGGTGTGGAAGATTGGAACAGGACAAAGAGGCTATATTTGGAAGATGTTTGGTAGGGGAAGTGGCAGAGAGACTGGGGGAATGCAAGGAAGACAGCGAATGACAGTTGGAAGAATGAGGGCTGGGTATGGAGAATTGACGGTGAATGGTTGATATAGAAAATTAGGAGTTTGGGGTAATGAAGAAGTTGATGTTATTGTTAAAGTTGTATTTAAGTTATCAAGTTTACTGTATTAACCTGTACTATTAAATAGGCTTTTATGCTTCATTATGGAAGGGTGTGTGACTTATTTCACGAATAAGACGTGTGTAGCATTGCCACTTTTACCAGGGAAAAATACTGGCCTTATTTTCACATTTTAAGATTCTGCAAATGCCCGGACATGATACTTAAATAAAACTTTAAATTAAGTTGCCTGAATTCATTTTCAAAACACATTTTCTGTCTTTGTTTATTTTAATTATCAGTCATTGTTCATTGAGGCAGCTCTACAACACTTGTTAAAATGCTTTCTTCTTAAATTTAATGTGTAAAGTATATACTGGTAAGTGGAAAGGATAAAGGTGTTTGGCGATTTTTCAAATTAGTAATGCGCCAACATTAGGTTCGGTCTTCACCTCGTATCTTGTGTTTCTTTCACACAATTTCCGAAGAGAATTAATTTTTTTATTGATATTGTAGTATTTGCTGCTTAATGGTGATTGATAAAGCATAGGACTGTCCATGTAATGTGTGTTTCGCCATTTTTAGGTCCGGCGCTATCAAAGACCTTTTGATTTTCCTAAAATTATATATATTAGGGGTGGGCAATAAATTCTGCTGCACCGACGGAGTTGGAAAAGTTTTGGCCACTGAGTTCCAGCTAAATTCTGCCTAGCACTGCGCGGTGGAGTTTATTCTCACGTGCAGCTCACCTTGGCAAGTTGGGAGCGTGAGCAAGAACTGGCATCCTCTAGTGCAATTTTCGGTCGCTAGGAGGGAACCCGGTGAGATTTTCCCAATGCAGATGGTTGAGACCATTCATTGTGAGAAAGCTGCTGCTCAAAAAGAAAATCTACTCGAGTGGCAGCAAACCAACTCTAGCAGCAGTGCCCTCACACATCGTGGTACCTTTCATGTTGATTTTTCACTAGGTACAAAAAACAAAAATAGGGAGTGAAGAGGTAGTGTCCTTAGCGGACACTTGAGGTGGATACGTCCTCCTCTAGAAATCTATTACAAAACACAAGGATCCACCTGTAGAAGGGGTTCTATCGGTTGAGATTCTCTCTATGTCAAAAAGTGTGTTTCCTACATTGGTTGGATGCACACAGTGTTTGCTTCAATACCCCTCACACACCAAAAGGGCCCTTGGTGTCATGCTTCATCATAGGGGTCTTCCCGCCCTGCTGCGGGACGGGGCGTGCTACGTCCTGCGACTACGCGGGAGCACTGATCTTTCAGTACTATGTGTGGTGTAGGGGTAGTGAGAGAAAGGGTCTAGAGTGAATGAAAAAAGTGAAATAAAAAGGACCTGGCCCCTGTGGACTAAGAAACTTTAATAGATCACTGGAGCTGGTACTATTAAAAGCTGTGGGTCGGAGATGTCCTGCGTGTAATGTGCTGATACTCCTAATCAAGTCAACATGTTTCGAAGCACCGAGGCTTCTTCATCAGAACTGAAACTGATCCCTTCAGTACTCACTATGTTGCTATCAATAAAATGAAACAAGTGATATGTACAAATAAGTGAAGATGCAAATGATCATGCACTGAATACAATACCCATTGGTACTCTAAATGTAAATCTGAAAAAAGAAAGCACAATTCATTAAAACTGTAAAACTGCGCCTCCTTAAGCGCAAACACGTGTAACCTGTAAAAAATGTGCCACATGGTGACTTATAGTGTTATTAGCCATAGTCGTATATTTAATCATTATTGTAGTGACCTGTGGAAAAAATGACGAACTGGACATACACACATTGAAACAGAAGGCACACACTCTATACTGACGTCTAAAAAATGGAGTGGAGAGTAGTCTAGTATGTAGAATAAACATAATGAGAGAATACATACTGGGATATATAGGAGTCAATGCTCCATGAGCCTCTAGAACGGGTGGGAGGGGTGTTGCCACTGCATTCTGTTCAGTAGAGACCAAAGTGGGGAAGAAAGAGGAAAAAAAAATGTTGGGAGTCTTGAGCAACTGACTATCCATTGTTAGCGGCTAATAAGCGGCTAGTGGGGTCTAAAAGTAAGCGTATCCGACTGGTTCGTCTGAAACTGCGCCTCCTTAAGCGCAAACACGTGTAACCTGTAAAAAATGCGCCACATGGTGACTTATAGTGTTATTAGCCATAGTCGTATATTTAATCATTATTGTAGTGACCTGTGGAAAAAATTACGAACTGGACATACACACATTGAAACAGAAAGCACACACTCTATACTGACGTCTACAAAATGGAATGGAGAGTAGTCTAGTATGTAGAATAAACATAATGAGAGAATACATACTGGGATATATAGGAGTCAATGCTCCATGAGCCTCTAGAAAGGGTGGGAGGGGTGTTGCCACTGCATTCTGTTCAGTAGAGACCAAAGTGGGGAAGAAAGAGGAAAAAAAAAATTGGAGTCTTGAGAAACTGACTGTCCGTTGTTAGCGGCTAATAAGCGGCTAGTGGGGTCTAAAAGTAAGCGTATCTGACTGGTTCGTCTGAAGCGGCTACACCGTACTTACGGTTAAGTCAACACTGCCTTGCTCTAGGTAACGCCATCCCGCGGCTCCGTGGTGTACTGAGTCCACGAGGAGGGCTCTATTTATATTGCCGGCAGATGAAGGTTATTACCAAATATCGATAGCACCTGTGTCAACGTGGGCTATCACCCGGAAGTGGTTGCAGGTCACATCCGGTAACAAGGAGGTTGCTGCCGAGCACTAGAGCGGTAACCTGACGATACGAGTGTGAACCAGGAAGTGTGTCATGGTTACTTCCTGTTATGGATCAACTCGTTACCGGGAAACTAAAAAGTATACCTTCGGGTATCTATGAAAAATCATATTATACACACGAGGCCCAAAACAAACAATTTCCAGTTTAACTAAATTTCGGCTCATAGTACAAGGTGCAGTTTATAATATGGAATACAGTGGCACTGCTTATCACGACCCCTTCAGTACGGGGTGGTAAAATGAGATGTTAAAGAGGCATGTCCCCGACAGGACGGTGGAATCGGTCGGGGCATAGGGTGCGAATGGGAAACCAGGTTGCACAAGGTCACACAGTAGGTCAAACTCCCACTGACCAAAGAGCATTAAGCCATAAAGACAGTGTTTATTAAGATCGGGCCAGAATGGTGATTACGTCTCGATTCAGGACAGTTGTGCCCAAGGTATGTCGTCGTTAAGACCTGTTAAGTGGGTGCCCAGACGGAACACCCATTGTTGTTCTTTTTCTAGTAGGCCGTTCTCGTTATTGAGTTGCTCAATTATTGTCCATTTCAGATCATCCACGCTGTGGGCCGTGGTTAAGTAGTGAGTTGCCATCTTGGTCGTGCTCTTTTTACAGCGAACGTTGCTTTTGTGTACACCAAAGCGAATCCTCACCAGTCTCGACGTCATTCCGACGTATTCCAGCCTACATGGGCACGTGATCATATATATCATGGTTCTGCTATTGCAGTTTGTGAATTTCCTTTGCTCCCAGACTGAGCCATTCGTGAATTTGATGTTTTTACTCCTTCTCGTAAGGTTGCATGTGCTACAATTGCCAAATGGGTAATGGCCTTGAACAGGAGGAAGGGTAGCATTCGGAATTGAATTCACAAAATCCCTTATAGGTGTCACACGAGGTCTCGTATGGACCAGGATGTCCTTCAGGTTCCTGCCCCTTTTGTGGGAAAACATGGGCTTAGGAAAATTGAGACTCCTGCAGTTCAGAATTCTCCAGTGCTTATTCACTATTTTGGACACTAGATTGGAGTGAGTGTTAAAAGTAGTGACGCAAATGGGTCTAACTTCCTGTTCTTTAGGTATTCGGTTTTCCAGAGTGCGTCTCTGTTATTGTTCCTTGCCCGTTTCAACCCTCTTTTGATGATCTGTTCTGGATAGTTACGTTTCAGTCATTTGTTTTCCAAGTCGGAGGCTTGTTTTTTAAAATCAGTGAGTTCGGAACAGTTTCTCCGTAGGCGGAGGAACTGTCTGTAAGGGAGGTTGTCCCGAAGGTGTCGGGGATGAAAACTATTGTATAGTAACAGGCAATTCTTCGCGGTAGGTTTAAAATGCGTGGTTGTTTTGAGCATGCCACTGTTCGAATAGATATTCAAGTCTAGGAACACCAGATTAGTGTTTGAGGTTGTATGAGTGAACTTAAGAAAGGTGTTCTGTTGGTTGAGCCAGACCATGAATGCTCCAATGGATTCGGTGTCGCCTCTCCATATCACCAGTACATCGTCGATGTAGCATTTCCAGATTATGATGTTGTCGTGGAATGGGTTATCCTGGTGTAGTATCTTCCTTGTCTCAAGATGGTGTACATAGAGACCAGCCAGACTGGGAGCAAAGGTGCTCCCCATACTGGTCCCATGTTTTTGTAGATAGTAAATCTCCTCGTATTGAAAACGTTTTTCTTTAGGGCCAGAGAAATACATTCCATGACCACGTTTCGAGGTGTGTGATATTCCCATGTTGTGGTGAATAGTACTTCTTCTATGATGTCCATGATCTCTTCATGAGGTAAGCTCGTGTATAAGCTTTCCACATCAAGCCCCAGCAAGAGGTGTTGATCTGGGTCAAAAGGAAAGTCTTCGAGGAGTTGTAGGACGGCCTTTGTGTCCTTGAGGTAGGTGTCTGTTTTTTTAACCAGCGGGCGGAGGAATGCGTCTGCAAACTTGGAGGATCGGAGGAACTACGAAATCCTCAACGATGACACAACAGAGGATATACGGGTACGGATTGTGGGGATGGTAGAAGAAGCCATGGCACATGATTGGGTGTCCAGGAAGGAGGCTGAATTCCTGATCCAAAAATCGCCCAAGACACCTTATTTTTACACCATCCCCAAAATCCATAAAAATCTGGGAAACCCCCCCGGCCGTCCCATTGTGTCGGGGATCGGTTCTATTTTAGAACCACTTTCCAAGTTTGCAGACGCATTCCTCCGCCCGCTGGTTCAAAAAACAGACACCTACCTCAAGGACACTAAGGCCGTCCTACAACTCCTCGAAGACTTTCCTTTTGACCCAGATCAACACCTCTTGCTGGGGCTTGATGTGGAAAGCTTATACACGAGCTTACCTCATGAAGAGACCATGGACATCATAGAAGAAGTACTATTCACCACAACATGGGAATATCACACACCTCGAAACGTGGTCATGGAATGTATTTCTCTGGCCCTAAAGAAAAACTTTTTTCAATACGAGTGGATTTACTATCTACAAAAACACGGGACCAGTATGGGGAGCACCTTTTCTCCCGGTCTGGCTGGTCTCTATGTACACCATCTTGAGACCAGGAAGATACTACACCAGGATAACCCGTTCCACGACAACATCATAATCTGGAAACGCTACATCGACGATGTACTGGTGATATGGAGAGGCGACACCGAATCCATTGGAGCATTCATGGTCTGGCTCAACCAACAGAACACCTTTCTTAAGTTCACTCATACAAACTCAAACACTAATCTGGTGTTGCTATACTTGAATATCTATTCGAACAGTGTCACGCTCAAAACAACCACGCATTTTAATCCTACCGCGAAGAATTGCCTGTTACTATACAATAGTTTTCATCCCCGACACCTTCGGGACAACCTCCCTTATGGACAGTTCCTCCGCCTATGGAGAAACTGTTCCGAACTCACTGATTTTAAAAAGCAAGCCTCCGACTTGGAAAACAAATTACTGAAACGTAACTATCCAGAACAGATCATCAAAAGAGGGTTGAAACGGGCAAGGAACAATAACAGAGACGCACTCTTGGAAAACCGAATACCTAAAGAACAGGAAGTTAGACCCATTTGCGTCACTACTTTTAACACTCACTCCAATCTAGTGTCCAAAATAGTGAATAAGCACTGGAGAATTCTGAACTGCGGGAGTCTCAATTTTCCTAAGCCCATGTTTTCCCACAAAAGGGGCAGGAACCTGAAGGACATCCTGGTCCATATGAGACCTCGTGTGACACCTATAAGGGATTTTGTGAATTCAATTCCGAATGCTACCCTTCCTCCTGTTCAAGGCATTACCCATGTGGCAATTGTAGCACATGCAACCTTACGAGAAGGAGTAAAAACATCAAATTCACGAATGGCTCAGTCTGGGAGCAAAGGAAATTCACAAACTGCAATAGCAGAAACGTGATATATATGATCACGTGCCCATGCAGGCTGGAATACGTTGGAATGATGTCGAGACCGGTGAGAATTCGCATTGGTGAACACAAAAGCAACGTTCACGGTAAAAAGAACACCACCAAGATGGCAACTCACTACTTAACCACGGCCCACAGCGTGGATGATTTGAAATGGACAATAATTGAGCAACTCAATAACGAGAACGGCCTACTAGAAAAAGAACAACGATGGGTGTTCCGTCTGGGCACCCACTTAACAGGTCTTAACGACGACATACCTTGGGCACAACTGTCCTGAATCGAGACGCAATCACCATTCTGGCCCGATCTTAATAAACACTGTCTATATGGCTTAATGCTCTTTGGTCAGTGGGAGTTTGACCTACTCCGTGACCTTGTGCAACCTGGTTTCCCCTTCGCACCCAATGCCCGACCGATTCCACCGTCCTGTCGGGGACATGCCTCTTTAACATCTCATTTTACCACCCCGTACTGAAGGGGTTGTGATAAGCAGTGCCACTGTATTCCATATTATAAACTGCACCTCGTGCTATGAGCCAAAATTTAGTTATACTGGAAATTGTTTGTTTTGGGCCTCATGTGTATAATATGATTTTTCATAGATACCCGAAGGTATACTTTTTAGTTTCCCTGTAACGAGTTGATCCATAACAGGAAGTAACCATGACACACTTCCTGGTTCACACTCGTATCGTCAGGTTACCGCTTTAGCGCTCGGCAGCAACCTCCTTGTCACCGGATGTGACCTGCAACCACTTCCGGGTGATAGCCCACGTTGACACAGGTGCTATCGATCTTTGGTAATAACCTTCATTTGCCGGCAATATAAATAGAGACCTCCTCGCGGACTCAGTACACCACGGAGCCGCGGGATGGCGTTACCTAGAGCAAGGCAGTGTTGACTTAACCGTAAGTACGGCGTAGCCGCTTCAGACGAACCAGTTGGATACGCTTACTTTTAGACCCCACTAGCCGCTTATTAGCCGCTAACAATGGACAGTCAGTTTCTCAAGACTCCCCAAAAAATGTTTTCCTCTTTCTTCCCCACTTTGGTCTCTACTGAACAGAATGCAGTGGCAACACCCCTCCCACCCGTTCTAGAGGCTCATGGAGCATTGACTCCTATATATCCCAGTATGTATTCTTTCATTATGTTTATTCTACATACTAGACTATTCTCCACTCCATTTTTTAGATGTCAGTATAGAGTGTGTGCTTTCTGTTTCAATGTGTGTATGTCCAGTTCGTCATTTTTTCCACAGGTCACTACAATAATGATTAAATATACGACTATGGCTAATAACACTATAAGTCACCATGTGGCACATTTTTACAGGTTACACGTGTTTGCGCTTAAGGAGGTGCAGTTTTACAGTTTTAATGAATTGTGCTTTCTTTTTCAGATTTACATTTAGAATACCAATGGGTATTGTATACAGTGCATGATCATTTGCATTTTCACTTATTTGTACATATCACTAGTTTCATTTTATTGATAGCAACATAGTGAGTACTGAAGGGATCAGTTTCAGTCCTGATGAAGAAGCCTCGGTGCTTCGAAACATGTTGACTTGATTAGTAGTATCCGCACATTACACGCAGGACATCTCCGACCCACAGCTTTTAATAGTACCAGCTCCAGTGACCTATTAAAGTTTCTTAGTCCACAGGGGCCAGGTCCTTTTTATTTCACTTTTTTCATTCACTCTTGACCCTTCCTCTCACTACCCCTACACCACACATAGTACTGAAAGATCAGTGCTCCCGTGTAGTCGCAGGTCGTAGCACGCCCCGTCCCGCAGCGGGGCAGGAAGACCCCTATGATGAAGCATGACACCAAGGGCCCTTTTGGTGTGTGAGGGGTATTTAAGCAAACACTGTTTGCATCCAACCAATGTAGGAAACACACTTTTTGACATAGAGAGAATCTCAACCGATAGAACCCCTTCTACAGATTTTTCACTAGGGACAGGATCCCAATGCTAAAAAATCAGCACCAGCAGCACGATGTGCCGATTTCTGGTCATTCACGGAACTCCACTGAATCTTGCAGAATTTTCATGTAACTCTGTGGAATTCCAGTGAGTGAAACTCTTTCATTTCCATGCATAGCTTGAATTTGTCCATTTTATTAGTGGGGACAAAACCAAGACCCTTTTCCAGGACACACTTTTGGGGTTCTGTGAGTTCGTATTCTGTCAAATTGACTACTAGTTGCCCCTCCTGCTGGTAGATGGTTGGTTGCTCGCTGTCGCTGTCATGCTCCTCGTTGATACCCTCGCTGTTTGGAAACAGCGAGGGTATCAACGTGGAGCATGACAGCGACAGCTCCTTGTTGTCCTGGATAAAGGTCTTGGTTTCGTCCCCATTAATAAAATGGACAAATTCAAGCTATGCATGGAAATGAAAGAGTTTATACGCAAGCTGAAACTACGAGCCTTTTTTGCAGACAAAGAAACAATGGAGGACCAGACATCTGATACTGGACTATGACTTAAATCTACCTTCACCCCACTGGACTCTACACTGCCAGTAGAACTACTTGCTTTTGAGAAAGCAGTGATGGAGGAACTGACCAGTATACCAACTGAGGATAACAAAACCTTCCAAAACATCACACGACTGGAAAAGGAAGCATTACAACAACTGGCTGACAACACTGACATGGTCATAAAACCTGCTGATAAAGGGGGAGCAATAGTAATTCAAACAGCACACAATTACGACACCGAATGCAGAAAACTTTTGGAGGATCGGAGGAACTACGAAATCCTCAATGATGACACAACAGAGGATATACGGGTACGGATTGTGGGGATGGTAGAAGAAGCCATGGCACATGATTGGGTGTCCAGGAAGGAGGCTGAATTCCTGATCCAAAAATCGCCCAAGACACCTTATTTTTACACCATCCCCAAAATCCATAAAAATCTGGGAAAACCCCCCCCCGGCCGTCCCATTGTGTCGGGGATCGGTTCTATTTTAGAACCACTTTCCAAGTTTGCAGACGCATTCCTCCGCCTGCTGGTTCAAAAAACAGACACCTACCTCAAGGACACTAAGGCCGCCCTACAACTCCTCGAAGACTTTCCTTTTGACCCAGATCAACACCTCTTGCTGGGGCTTGATGTGGAAAGCTTATACACGAGCTTACCTCATGAAGAGACCATGGACATCATAGAAGAAGTACTATTCACCACAACATGGGAATATCACACACCTCGAAACGTGGTCATGGAATTTATTTCTCTGGCCCTAAAGAAAAACTTTTTCAATACGAGGGGATTTACTATCTACAAAAACACGGGACCAGTATGGGGAGCACCTTTGCTCCCAGTCTGGCTGGTCTCTATGTACACCATCTTGAGACCAGGAAGATACTACACCAGGATAACCCGTTCCATGACAACATCATAATCTGGAAACGCTACATCGACGATGTACTGGTGATATGGAGAGGCGACACCGAATCCATTGGAGCATTCATGGTCTGGCTCAACCAACAGAACACCTTTCTTAAGTTCACTCATACAACCTCAAACACTAATCTGGTGTTCCTAGACTTGAATATCTATTCGAACAGTGGCACGCTCAAAACTACCGCGCATTTTAAACCTACCGCGAAGAATTGCCTGTTACTATACAATAGTTTTCATCCCCGACACCTTCGGGACAACCTCCCTTACGGACAGTTCCTCCGCCTACGGAGAAACTGTTCCGAACTCACTGATTTTAAAAAACAAGCCTCCGACTTGGAAAACAAATGACTGAAACGTAACTATCCAGAACAGATCATCAAAAGAGGGTTGAAACGGGCAAGGAACAATAACAGAGACGCACTGTTGGAAAACCGAATACCTAAAGAACAGGAAGTTAGACCCATTTGCGTCACTACTTTTAACACTCACTCCAATCTAGTGTCCAAAATAGTGAATAAGCACTGGAGAATTCTGAACTGCGGGAGTCTCAATTTTCCTAAGCCCATGTTTTCCCACAAAAGGGGCAGGAACCTGAAGGACATCCTGGTCCATACGAGACCTCGTGTGACACCTATAAGGGATTTTGTGAATTCAATTACGAATGCTACCCTTCCTCCTGTTCAAGGCCATTACCCATGTGGCAATTGCAGCACATGCAACCTTACGAGAAGGATTAAAAACATCAAATTCACGAATGGCTCAGTCTGGGAGCAAAGGAAATTCACAAACTGCAATAGCAGAAACGTGATATATATGATCACGTGCCCATGCAGGCTGGAATACGTCGGAATGACGTCGAGACTGGTGAGAATTCGCATTGGTGAACACAAAAGCAACGTTTGCTGTAAAAAGAGCACCACCAAGATGGCAACTCACAACTTAACCATGGCCCACAGCGTGGATGATCTGAAATGGACAATAATTGAGCAACTCAATAACGAGAACGGCCTACTAGAAAAAGAACAACGATGGGTGTTCCGTCTGGGCACCCACTTAACAGGTCTTAACGACGACATACCTTGGGCACAACTGTCCTGAATCGAGACGTAATCACCATTCTTGCCCGATCTTAATAAACACTGTCTTTATGGCTTAATGCTCTTTGGTCAGTGGGAGTTTGACCTACTCCGTGACCTTGTGCAACCTGGTTTCCCCTTCGCACCCAATGCCCGACCGATTCCACCGTCCTGTCGGGGACATGCCTCTTTAACATCTCATTTTACCACCCTGTACTGAAGGGGTCATGATAAGCAGTGCCACTGTATTCCATATTATAAACTGCACCTCGAGGTTTAAGCCGAAATTTAGTTAAACTGGAAATTGTTTGTTTTGGGCCTCGTGTGTATAATATGATTTTTCATAGATACCCGAAGGTATACTTTTTAGTTTCCCCGTAACGAGTTGATCCATAACAGGAAGTAACCATGATACACTTCCTGGTTCACACTCGTACCGTCAGGTTACCGCTCTAGCGCTCGGCAGGAACCTCCTTGTCACCGGATGTGACCTGCAACCACTTCCGGGTGATAGCCAACGTTGACACAGGTGCTATCGATATTTGGTAATAACCTTCATCTGCCGGCAATATAAATAGAGCCCTCCTCGCGGACTCATTACACCACGGAGCCGTGGGATGGCCTTACCTAGAGCAAGGCAGTGTTGACTTAACCGTAAGTACGGCGTAGCCGCTTCAGACGAACCAGTCGGATACGCTTACTTTTAGACCCCACTAGCCGCTAACAATGGACAGTCAGTTTCTCAAGACTCCAAAAAAAATGTTTTCCTCATTCTTCCCCACTTTGGTCTCTACTGAACAGAATGCAGTGGCAACACCCCTCCCACCCGTTCTAGAGGCTCATGGAGCATTGACTCCTATATATCCCAGTATGTATTCTCTCATTATGTTTATTCTACATACTAGAATACTCTCCACTCCATTTTTTAGATGTCAGTATAGAGTGTGTGCTTTCTGTTTCAATGTGTGTATGTCCAGTTCGTCATTTTTTCCACAGGTCACTACAATAATGATTAAATATACGACTATGGCTAATAACACTATAAGTCACCATGTGGCACATTTTTTACAGGTTACACGTTTTTGCGCTTGAGGAGGCGCAGTTTTACAGTTTTAATGAATTGTGCTTTCTTTTTCAGATTTACATTTAGAATACCAATGGGTATTGTATACAGTGCATGATCATTTGCATTTTCACTTATTTGTACATATCACTAGTTTCATTTTATTGATAGCAACATAGTGAGTACTGAAGGGATCAGTTTCAGTCCTGATGAAGAAGCCTCGGTGCTTCGAAACATGTTGACTTGATTAGGAGTATCCGCACATTACACGCAGGACATCTCCGACCCACAGCTTTTAATAGTATCAGCTCCAGTGACCTATTAAAGTTTCTTAGTCCACAGGGGCCAGGTCCTTTTTATTTCACTTTTTTCATTCACTCTTGACCCTTCCTCTCACTACCCCTACACCACACATAGTACTGAAAGATCAGTGCTCCCGCGTAGTCGCAGGTCGTAGCACGCCCCGTCCCGCAGCCGGGCGGGAAGACCCCTATGATGAAGCATGACACCAAGGGCCCTTTTGGTCTGTGAGGGGTATTTAAGCACACACTGTGTGCGTCCAACCAATGTAGGAAACACACTTTTTGACATAGAGAGAATCTCAACCGATAGAACCCCTTCTACAGATTTTTCACTAGAGACAGGCTCCCAATGCTAAAAATCAGCACAAGCAGCATGATGTGCCGATTTCTGGTCATTCACGGAACTCCACGGAATCTTGCAGAATTTTCATGTAACTCTGTGGAATTCCAGTGAGTGAAACTCTGTGAGTTCTCCCTACCCGAAATGTATAGAATATACTTACTTACAGGGGCTTTCAGCCAGCCTTCTTCAGCTAGTGGTCCATAGTTGCATCAATCACATTTTTTTTCCACCCACTACAGCATACATCATGGGGCAATGGGCCAGTCACTTCAGCCCTTTTCCTAACTTTATGGTGGGTGATTGCAGTTCTCTCTTTCACAAGTAGCAAGTCTACAAAGTAGTTCTCTTCAGCGCCAGAGATTAGTATGGCAATATGTGTTTTTTTTAAACCAAAATATTTTTTGAATTTAATCATTTGTTTGAATTGGGAAAGACCCAGGAAATCCCCAACAATAATGTTTCAAAAAAGCAAAACATAAATTGACAAATCCAAAAGACTGGCAGCCAATGGCAGACCTATTGGCTTTGTCAATGCTTGTGTGTGTTTACTTCAAGTTAGTTCTATCCTCATTTGGATACTGTTTTATCTACGTTGGTTGTTTGGATGCATGGTTTCTGTGCTATTTTAATCTCATGAACTAATATCTCCGGACGCAGTCATAGTTTACTGAAGGGGAGGAAAGGTTTTGACTTTACCCCCTTCCAATATATTTCTCTTATGCCCTCCTTTAGAATTATCTGAATGCATGTGATAATAGATGAATTGGTAATAGTGTTATTCCAATATGCCACCCTTTAATACATATAGACCTTTCATTTCAATAATGGGCCTAGTGAATCTGGCACAAGTATTAATTCAGCTAAAAGACAATTTGAAAAACAACATCTGTACTCTGAAATCCAGTCAGGTTTTTGTTTATGGATAAGCACAGAAAAACTGAGCATGGGTATTTGGGAAACATTGCTTCTGCAAAGGGATCATCCACCTTGATTCTTTTGGATTTGCTGTTTTTTCTACTCCTAGCACCCCTGGAAGCATGTCCGGTACTCTAAGAATGAAGGGCTTTGCCTTCGGCCATGACCTGCACCCTCTCTCAAACCTACATGGCCGGACTGGGAACCAAAACCGGCTTTGGCAAAGTGCTCGGCCCCCCCCCCCCCGGGGTGTTGGTGGTGTGGCCGAGCTGTTTGTCAGGGACGGTTTCGGCCGATTTTGTTACAGGGGCCGATATTGCAGCTATGCTGCAAAAACGGCCCTGTAACAAAAACGGCCCCCCAGGGCCCAAAACCGGCCCCCACCCTAGCGGCCCACCGGGGAAATGCCCGGTGCCCGCTACGGCCAGTCCGGCCCTGTACATGATGTGGCCAGTTGATGTGCCAATAGGCTCTAGGCACAAGGCATGGACATTGACTATGTGATTCACCTAACCCTTCACTAAATGCATTGCTGTGTAACTCACAAGTAGAGTACCAGTTATTGTGAAGTAAGCATCCATAACTCCCAAATGTTTTGGCCATGACCTGCTTCCAGTCCCCATAACTGCAGATCTGAAGGAACAGTCAGGTTGCTGTAGAAAGAGAGAGTGAACCACAGGCCCCCCTTTATCCAGCCATGTGCTTCCAGACTTAGCTGGGCACAGTCTTTTTCTGTGCCCAGCTTTAGTTTGGTAACAACCTGCACCAGTATCCATAAGCTCAGCACACACAGGGCTTCACCACCTACATGAATAGCTTGGAAGTCCTCCAGCTACAAGGCCTAGCATCCCACTCCTCAGAGCGTATTGAGCTTAGGACACATCAAGTGTTCTCAGCACAGGGAGCAACCTTTGCCTATGCTCTGCCCCCATCCTCCAACTCCACTACCCCAGAACCCAAAAGGTGGTGGTTAAGACAGAAGATTCCCATTGCAAACAACGGCCTTAGACCATGCTGTACTCCCAGAACTATGTCCCAGAGCTTTCAGTGTGCGGTCTTCGGCTGTTTCCTGTGCTCTTTTCACGGGAATTGTTCTGTGACTGTGTTTACAAGACCCTGGATATAAGGAGTGGCAAAAAGCCACAACCTCTGCATTTGTCTCACTGCTTTTGGCCACTCCCTGCAACCGGTTTTTCTACCCTCACTCTCAGCTAGATGTTACCTACAGCTGTACCTGGGGGGCATAGAGTGAGCTCCAGCAAAGTGGGCACTGCAGCTGGACCATAGCCTTTATCCTAACCCTGTAGCTGCTACCCCTTCAACCATGCCAACTATCATTGTGGTTATTCATGTCAGACAAACCTTATATGAATTTTAATGGAAAGCGCAACATTTGGAGTGCTTTATCTTCTTATCCACTTAACTAATCACCACACACATTTCCAAGTTTAAACAAATGTTGATCGTTTTTGGAAGGTTTTATGCAGGTTTGTCATATTGGCTAAACATGAAAAAGAAACAATTTTTTAAGGCTGCCAGCAGCACCGGTATTTACCAGCACTAACTGGTACAGGACACAGGGCATAGGCTTTGTCCAAGGTCTATGTACAGTATATGCTGGTACCAGTGCAGGCTTCAAGTTAGGGCTAGGGTTAGTGTCATGAGTCTCAAATAAATGAACATTAATGTTACCTTACACAGGGCTTGACTTTGAGAAAATGTGCATATTGTTTGTGATCCTATAACAGACACTGGGCCCTACTCACAAAGGTAAATTTACACGAGTAGATGTACTCATGTACATATGTAATCTTGCACTTAGTTGTAAGGATTCACTTTTTTCACTATTCACGATTTGCAAGTGTAGACTTACAACTAAATGTAGGCTTACATGTCTCCACCCCTTCAGTTCAAGGGATGTAAACATCTAAAACTCAGTTTGTAAGTCTATAGTTACTATTGGTAACTTTTCACAGGGTATGTGGCGATCTGTACCACTGTGGTGGGGATGTCCCTATGGGAAAGTATAAGGAACATTACTAAAGTTTATTATTCTTTCAAAAAATTATTAAAAATATTTAAATATAAACTATAGGTTCAAAATAATTTAAAACATGTATTAACACAGAAATAATGAACAAAAATGTTACTGAATATTAACTCATTAAATTAAATGAGTATTAAATAAATATTTAATTGGAATATATTTATTTAATTTATAAATAATATTTTCCTAAATACTAAATAAAAATAAATCACATCCACTGTAAAAAAATCATTTAATAAATATTACATTTTATAAAATGTAAATGTTGAATTAATTTCAATTATTTGTAATTTTTCAACAGTTTAAAAGTTTAATTTAACTTCTTTTAAATTAAGTTTATTAATTGTTATTATAATAAATTGTTTAATAATTTTATATAGCTAATTAAACAAAATGCATATTTTTTAAAAACCTAATTAATCATATTTATTTAAGATTATTTTCTGTGAGTTGTTATTCTAAGTCCCTGCCTCACCTATTTTCTCCTGAGGTGTGTTGCAGCACAGATGAATGGCCATATGTGGTACTTAACCTATTCCAAGTCTGGCCTAGAGAACATTTACAACTGTTTTGTCACCTTTAGGATTGCTAGAAGTGTAATTTGTGATTAGTAATGGTCTTTCTCTTTTGAGGCTGAGTGTTTGCAGTAGCATGCCCCACCTCAAACCCCTCCTTACATTTCCTTAAACCCCTCCCATTTTGAAGTTGATATTTCCGATTTTCCCACCACTCCCTCTGGTCTCTCTCACTTTTTCTGCTTAACTGTAAACGTACATGGGCAGAGATCTCCCCATAGAAATGATAGGAGAGGAGAAGGTGAAGTTTTCAATTCATAGTTTTGGGAAGTGCTTTTTGTACTGAGTAGTGCTACTGTAGTGCTGCTTTACATACTACAAAATGCAGTTTATGAAACAGGCCCACAGTCTAAGTTTAACACCTTTTCTTGTTGAAAAGTACATCCTCTCTGTCGTTCACTCCAGCTCTCCATGTCTGTGGGATGTGCCCACTATTTCTCCGCAAGTGAAAGTGGTATTGTGTACTCTTTAATTTGTTGAAAACGTATTGGATCACCTCACAGAAAGTGACTGACAGTCTAAGTGCACTACGGTGCTTTTAAATGATACCTTTATGTGTTAGTTAGCAGTGTTTTTGCAATATAATACTCAAACCTTTCTATGAAATGTTAAATGTTTTCTAATCATGTGGCTACATCAAATCAATCCAACAAATCAAAGTGACATATGTTTCCCTACAAAAGGTTCAGACTTGAATGTTATTTAAGATTTACTGTCAATCTATCCATTTTCCATCAGATGAGATTAATGGTCTCCAAAATGCAATTTGATTTAATGTAACATTCTTCATTTCATGATGGAAACTCAAACTATTAACCCCATTGTGTTGACCTGATTGCTTTTGCTATGAATGTTCTAATTTCCCCATCAAGTTTTTATTGACCAAAGATCTGTGTCATAGGTAAAGGAGTTATTCAACTGCCCATTGCTGCTTTTGATGACAGAGAAGCAATATAATTTCACTTCTCCCTCTAGTGCCAATTAAGTATGTGGTGTAGTGGTCTTTCAGTCTAGTGTTTGTAGAATAAGCATGGAGTGAATTATTTTTGAAAATGAATGCCTATTAAAGGTCATTGAGGAAAGAGCTGAGTATTGAAATACTACAGCACGGATGTCAACAGAGAAGTTTATACAGGTGAATAGTTCAACCAAATACATACAGAGGGGCTTATTTAGAAGCCCATCGCGCGGCCGGTGTGTCACTTGTTTTCCACACACCAGCAGCACAATGGGATTGTCCATATTTACAAGGCCACGTAAAGTTACCCTGCAGCAGAATTGTGTAAATAAGAGACCCTTTCAAGCATTACTCTGCGTGAAAGGGGTGTTCCAAGGGTGTTGCTGCTGGACTTCCCACTGAACATCCATGGAACGTGACACATTCCCAGATTTGCAACATTTTGTAAAACTGGGGAGATGTAGGAATGGTGCAACAACAAGAAATACTTTTATTTCTGCTTGTTTTTTATTCTTTCCATGTGTGCTGCATTCTGCAGCATGCATAGAGAGAGGATAAGGTGTCCCTTCCTGCACAAAAACAATCATCCCCATAGCTTTGGCACCCTTGCAACATGACGTAAGGGTACTTGCGCTGGCACTTGGCAGGCAATTGTGAGCCATCGCAGGGAAAAGCAGAGGGATGCGTCGTATTCTTGGTAATATGACGCATCCCAGTGCTTTGAAAATGATGCAGCACGGTGCAGCTAAATGGCTTGTGTTGCCACACTGCGTAATTTTCTTGTAGATGCAGCCCAGGGTATCTTGAACTATCTCTGTTGACATAGTTCAGTGAAAAATGCATCTTGCACAATTATTTAGCTAGTGTAGTACATTACAATCATCCTTAAACAGTGCTCATATTTTCAGCACCAAAGATGTGTCACGTTTTCATTGACTTTTTCTGGTTTAATATGCTCTAGTATACCTAAATTAGTAGTATATGTGGGTACAGCTTTATCCATAACCTCCAACTCCCCCAATGTGTTAGGTTCTGTTATGTTATGTTATGTTAAGTGTTTTGTAAGGTGCTTGGTTACTCCATTTCGAAGTGTCCCCACGCTAGGCTTCAAAGGCCACCAGGTTTCACATTGAATCAAGACATTTATTGCGCTTTAAAAAACCAAGTTTTAAGTTTTTTCCAGAAGGTGGTTTTGGAGCATTCTAATTCAGAAGGGAGGGAGATCCACAGTTTTGCTGTCAAATAACTGAAGGAGCGACCACCCAGCTGAGATCGTTTTATCTTGGGGATCACCGTCAGTGCTGACCCTGAGGACCTCAGACATCTATTTGGCTGGCACCATTTAATCAGGGAAGAGAGGTAGTGGAGACCTCTCTGGTGCAGATTTTTATGCCCGAAGCAAAGAGCTTTGAAAGAGACTCCTTCCCTTATAGGGAGCCAGTCGAGTTTAGAAAGGGCATCGCCCATAGGGGAGTATTTAGGAATATTTTGCAACAGCCGTGCAGCCGTATTCTGGATCCGCTGAAGTTTCTTCAGTATGTCCTGCGTTGCTCCAAGATAAAGGGTATTGCAATATTCCGGTCTGGAGACTAAGAGGGCCTGAACTACTATCTTCCTTGCCAGTACAGGAAGGAGCCCTAGGATTTTGCGTAGTGTTTTTAGAATGCCAAAGCATGTTCCAGTCAGAGCCTTTATTTGGCTGTCACATGACAATGTACGGTCAAATACAAAGCCCAGATTTTTTACTTTAGGCTTAGGCATAGGTGTAGGACCAAGATTGTCTGGCCACCATGATAAGGACCAAATCGACGGTTGTTTCCTCACAACCAGGACTTTAGTCTTATCACCATTTAGTTTCAGGCAGCGGGTGACCATCCATTTGGCTAGGTCCACCAGACACGCTCTAAAACTATCCACAGCGGTGCCTTCGTCCTGTGCTAGAGTGATGATTAGTAGTTCTCAAAGATGAACTATATTTACCAAATGCCAAAAAAGAAGAAAAACTTTAGCAAGTGTATTTGCACTAGCCCTGCTTTTTCCACATCTAAAACAGTGTATAAGGGGGCCTGGTTTCAGCATCACCTAAGATGGCCGCCTGAAGGGAGAGCTCTGCCGCAGACAGGACTTACCAGCGCTTGGCTAAGGGGTTTTAACCACTTTTTCCAGGAGCCCCTTTCTTCTGAATGCCAGCAGAGTCGAGCAGCATGCCTGGAAATTGCTTTCTTTCTGGCTGAAGCATTTTCTCGCTTCTTTATTGCCAACACGGCTGCAACTTCGAGTGTGGCCACTGTCGTGTAGTTATTAGGAATCCCCAGGAGCTGCGCGTTTTGGATGACCTAAACTAAGGGCTTGGTGTCCAAACTGATTTCGGACACCCCCACAGGATACATCAGCCGTTAGACCAGCTAGCTCTACAGTGCCACTACCACCCCTGTGTATCTTACAGTGGTATAGGTAGTTTTTGGCAACCACTGAACATGACAACCCTGATTCCTCAGGGATCGTGGAAAACAGTATAGTACTTTTCGCTCAGTCACTCCTGCTTACTTATTCTTAAAAAAATACACAGGATGGCGATTAGGACATTTCAATAAGTATTTATTAGTCCAGCATCAGTCTTGTGTAAAACATATTTACTGCAGCAATCAGGAATTGAGAGTACTAATATAGTAAACAGTAGATAGATTTCTACCATAGTGCTAAGAAGATGAACATAGACACTTCAGATAAGACAGTAGCACTTGCATACTCCTATAATGCGCCCTAGGTAATTTGCCTGAGTGTACCTAGCCTAGATATGTAGGTGTAGAATGCATATGTGCATAGGTATATATTTATATATAGCCAAGAATCCCCTAGTCAAGAACCAACACCCTCACCTGATGGTAGAAAATGGAGGACCCCGTCTCTGCTCCGAGGATGACACCCCACAAGGGATGTCAGACCGCTGCGTGTCGAAGATTCAACATGCAGGACCCTGTGTCAGTGTGGAAAGAATTCTCCTCTAATTTGCAGGGGGGGACAAGGGTCTTATGTACTAGAGTGGTCACTCCAGGGTTTCTTCTAGAGTTGAAATGTTTTGAAAACAGTCACAACTGTTTTGATAACAATCATAAATGTTTTTCCGAACAAATGCGATCATGCACAGCTGGCTGTTGGCCAAGGGGGAAAAAAGTGGTGACCCTAATACAGAATAATTATACTGTGCGTGAGGACATGCTTATGCACATCAGATACAGGGATTGTGATAGAATACCGAGAGCCTGGTGTCGAAGAGACAGGAGCAAGCTACTAGGTAAAAGGTCACCTGTTCAGAACCGTTATTGTCGTGTGGATGGGACAAATATATGTAAAAAGGGGTATACATGACAGGACTTGCCTAAAGGACATGACACCCACTCTTCATCAAAAAGGTCAACAGGGTCAGCAAACTAATGATAAAGCTAAGGCCATTAAAAAGCATAAAAATCATTTATCATAAAAATACTACAAGTACTTTTAAAAGCCTGAAAAAATGTCACTAAAAGAAAAGTAATTTTTCCCTAAAAAGCGTTCAAAAGGCCCTCTAAATTTGTATATGTGGTTATTATTACACTGAGCACCTTGAAAGCCATTACGCTCAGTTAGAGCGGAGAAGGAGAAAAATAAAACAAAGTCAGTTACGACCTTCAAATTTGTAAATGTTTTAAAAAATGCTGAATAGTTCCCAGCACAGGAAAGGCCAGATTGTTTATGAATCCTGTGCCGAAGACTCAACATCGCTGAACATCGTATCCGCAGAACTTCCAGTATCATATCGAGTGAGCAAAGATGGTCGTCTCTGGTTCCCACAGCAGCAGCCGGGGAAGAATTAGATGCCTGCATGCCTGGAACCGATGCCTGTAGCCCTGGAGCAGAGCCGATTTCCCTTCCAACAGGAGCAGAAGCATCCCTTGGAGGCTCTAGAAAACCTGTCATCAACATGGGAATACGCTGTGGACAATTGTACACGTGGGCCTGCAAGGGCTCCTGGAGCACTTCTATGTCCGGTGGCGCAACCGATGGAAGTGTCAGACACAGGTCCAACATGCAGCCAAATTTGCAGAAGAGGCAGCGGAACACAGGCAGGACACAGTCTAGCTAGACCGGTCTCAAAGACAGGAACCAATACTCACTCAGCTCTCAAAGCTGAGGCGTACCCAGGTAGAACAGCAGTGTTCTCTAAATGTCTTGAGAGGTTGGGACGTCTGTTGTTAATCAATAGGATTAAAATCAGGATACCCGCCACTGATAGCAGGACCAAAGAAAGCACTCCAAAAACGCTTCCAGGTACGGAGTGTATGAAAGCTGAAATTACTCCGAAGATGGTCTGAAAGGTGGTTAACAGACCTGATCCAATACGCTTAAATAAGTGTACGATCCCCTTCATATCAGACGTGTTAAACATACAATGAACTATTTCTCCAAAGTGGAGCTGAAAGTTCATACGGACCATGGCCTGCATCTCTGCCGAAGACCTTGCAACCTGGAAATCAAAAGTCTCTTGGGCTGAAGTTAAGGCCACATTTTTGGGGAATAATATGGCTTTCAGTCTGCTCAGGGAATCAAACCTTATAATGGAAACATTCAATGAAGGCCACAGTGGTGCATCCCTAACTATGTGAGCTGGGGGACAATACTTGCTTTCAACAACCAACCTTGGAGTTTACTTGACTAGATATGCGATGTCTGGTGCCATCCCGCAACAGCCTTGATCATTCAGCATTAAATAACTCCCATTCGAGAATAACTCGAAAACCGGATGAATCACGGCAGCTGGGGAGCCTTTCAAGTAGCAATATAAGTTAGCTATTGATGCATTACATGCTCCGTGGAGCGAGACCTCCTTGCATACTAAAGACCCACTTAAAGACTTCTCACAGTCTGTACCACTTAAGAAAACTTCAGTGTCCATATTTCTACACCTATATCTGTACGGCAACTCCCATGTTTCGTGTATGTACCCATCACCCAACGCTTCATCCCTGCCTACCTGGTGTTATCTAAGGCAGTATTGGAACTGAAATTACGTGATTGGCAGTGTGATATAGTCATGAATTAACCATTCCATAGACGGTGGCTCTGCTACTGTAAAAGGTAACTTCTCAAATTTTTCAATGAGCAGCATGGTGTACTTCGTATCTCTGCATGCTATGGTCATTTGTCTGTCGGTCAGATTATCAGGCGAAAACAGATTTGTGCCGTTAATGTACCGCCATGGCATGTGGCCAGAATGCAATGATTGTAGGGTCCAGCTTAAAAGTATAATGGAGAGCAATTGAGATTGCCCATGTTGTAGAATAGACAAATCTTGTTCCATTATGTCAATTGCTGAGGACACAATGTTGCCCAGTGAATAAATACTTGAAGAAAGTGTGGTCATTCCATTGTCTACCACAGCCAAGGCCTTTTCTAGGTTAATTCTATCAATCTCACGTAATCTCTCAGCAGCTTCCTGTTGGGAGACTTTCCACAGTTCATTGTAGATGGTGTAGAAGAAGCGTTTTTTACACGGTTTCTTGGGACCTAGCAAGAAATCCCTAAGATCCATGTTATCAGACAGAAGGGACAAGTGTTGTTTCGCCTGTAATAGTGTTGAGGTTTTTAGCCATTCTAGGCATAACTTCCCAACACTATAAGAAGTCACTACACCTGGGTTGTCTGTGTGTACATAGCGTAGGTCAGGCCTATGAATAGTAATACTAAACCCTCCGGCGGTGCCCCTGAATCTTGATTGACACCTATTTGTGTCGATCGGCCAAACCAACCATACCTTCCAATTGGGAGCTGATGAATTGTACATGCCATTTTGTATAATTTACCCAGTACCTCCTCACTTATCAGTGTATCATTCAATATACCTTCAATAGGTGTGGGTGAGGGGATGCGTGGTATTTTCAAGTCCTTTATTTTTGCAAATCTATAGCAGGTAGTCTGTTGCACTGTTCTGTGCAGGAAGAGTATCTGTAATGGTATGACGCAAGCGCTAAATAAGGCCTCTGTTCCCTGAACATGCCATTCTTTCGTCCCCCAGATAGATTTTGTGTGTATCATGTCCCTCCAATAGTCGAAACCTTTTATAGACAGTTGGAAGATAAAAGGTGCTGAATATATCAGTTTGGTGTTGTTAGCATAATTTTCTTCGCACTTGCATTCGTTTGTGCAAGCTTATAGTAGTGTGACGTTGGGTCTGATGTATTGAACCCTGAAAAGTATGCAAATGTCTGTGTGGTGCATGATTTCAGTGTGTGTTCGGTGGTGTCGGGCAATGTTCCCATTGATGGTAAGTGTTAACAGTGCGTGGGACATTTGCTTTGTGCAAAAAGTGATGACCATAATGTTGGTAACAATACATGGTATCAAAATCAGGTGTATCATCACACAATTCCGTGTAAGAAAATGCAGCAGAGTGTTCTAAGTCTGAGAGCATAGTATTTACAGTTTCAATGTCCCAATCATCAGAGAGTGTACTCGGGGTAATGAAATCATTCAATGAAATTTTAAATACATGTGGAATTTTCAAATTCAGTAGTATCAAATACATTATATGAATCCCTATCCCAAACTATTCCATCCGGTATTGGAACTGCTGTACTGTTCACTAGGGACAGGTCTGTCTGTTCACGGTGTGATGACGTGTGTGGTTTCAGGACCAAGTTCACAGATTGTACTGCAGAGCGTTGTGGGAAGTAATGTCCATTCAGTAGTAGGAAAAGACAGTTACTATACCAATCCAAATTAACAGGACCAGGATTCAAAATGCAAACCAAAGATGAAAACAAGGGGACACAAAGTACGTCTTTTTCAGCCAGAGATAGAATTGTCGAAATTTCTCTCTGTTGGAAATGGGTGGGGTTTGCTCAGATTTACTTGAATCTGAAGAAAAGTCATCAAAGTTGATGAAGTAGCCAGACGCAGTTCAATCTATCTTTGGTAGCTCTGCAGAGGTTGTAGAACTGGCAGGTGTTTCCTGTGAAGGCACATTAATGTACATGTCATTATTGGGCCGAATTGCAATTTGCATTTCAGTCGTATTTGGATGCTGTTTAATTTCAACTGGTGTAATTCGTACTCCGTTATTTGATCCTCCTGCATTTTGCACAGGGGAGTTTTGAAACTTTATTACTCTTTCCATCTGAACTTCCTGTATAGTAGCAAGAGGAGATCTGCGGCTACTCAGGATTCCACGCGGCTTACTGTTGAGAATCGGCCACATAGTGTGGTTTGATCAGATCAATGGAGACAAATCTTCTTTCTTTTTCACCAGCAAGAGGTGGAAGAAGTACTGTTCTTGTTCCTTCAACTGCCAGGAGAGGTACGGGTGCTCTGTAAGATGGCCCAAACTCCTTCTTGTCCACGATCTTTTCTCTGACCAAGTCCCCAATCTTCAGGACTCGGCAGGTCTTGCCGTACCCGGTTTGACTTCCCCAGTGGCAGTGCGCTTTACTTGGACGTTGCTTTGTAATGCCTGGAATTCATTAAGTTCCTGTAAAACAGCCAAACGATCATTCAATTCGAATGATTTTACATCAGCCACTGTGTTGGCACAATCGAGGTCAGATACCCACATTCTTGTCCCAAACAGGATATCATACGGGGTACGTCCTCCCAAGGATTTTCTTGGCATGTTGTTAAGTGCCCTCTGACCCAACTGTCTTGCGCACCTAACACCCTTGCTGTTAAGGATTGCTTTAGGTCCCTGTCTTTCCTTTCACTACCGAATTTCCCTCGGGATGGTAGGGGGAGGAGTACCGCAAGGCCACACCCATACTTCCCAAGGCTTCCTTGCAAGCCTGTGAGCTAAACGCAGGGCCACGTTCGGAGTGATAAAGACGCACAAATCTTTTATAACAATTCTGGCGTCAGCCAAGCGCTGGGGCCAAACCCATAGAAATCTAGAGCATGAATCTACTGCCACCAAGATATATTTGCAGGCCCCATCTGAATTTAGGGGGCCGCTGTGGTCCAAATAGACACATGCCTGAGGTCTGTCTGAAATGAGTAGTGGTGTTTGTGGTGGCCGTGAGATGGTGGAACCTATCATCTGCTGACAGATGTTGCACTTTAGGACATAACCTTGGTTTGTTTAGACAAACTTGGCCATCAGTATAGCTGCTCCAACAATGAAATTGTAGCAGTGACTCCTGTGTGTGCTCAGCCCAGACCCTCGTGTGCAGCTAGAATCAAACCTAATCTGCGATCCATTTTTGGTATAACTCTATCCCCCACTCCTGGAATTCGAGCATACGGTGTATTTTGCTCATCTAATTAATAGAAGTACTTGAGTGGAAAGCCCTTTGACACTGCAGAGCCGTTTTTTGAGGCGTTGACAGCTATCAGTATGTCTCCGTCTATCCTCGTGCTAGAACGAGTGATTGCAGCAATGGCAGCAGTTCGCACCTTGGCAACTTCATCAGCCAGTGAATTCCCTTCAGCGTGTACGCCAACACGCTGATGACTCAAGGTGTGAATAACTTGAGCCCGTGGCAGGCATTCCTTCAGCTTTGCCACTTGTTCCCATAACAATTTTGCTTAATTGTGCAACCCTTGGAATCTCTAAATCCATTCTGGTCCCAGTAATGAAGATATTTATTATAAGACTGTACACAGTAGAATGAATCAGACACTATCAGTGTGGGGAATTCCCGATCCGTATATTGCAGTGCTAGTATCAGGGCTTTCAGTTCTGCCAGCTGTGCTGTGCAATCTCCCAGAAATTGTGCAGTTGCATTGCTGGGATGGAACTCACCATCCCGCATACCTCCCTTCACTATAGCACATGCTGCGCTATACTGTTGTTTACTTCTAATGGCAGGCTGAGCAGAACCTCAGTGTAAATGATGTACTCATATTTTTCTAGAGGCAAGATTTCATTTGGGAGAGGGTATTCTTGTTTGTACTGCAGGAATGCTTGTGTTTTCAGTATAGGATCATATTTGTAATCTATGTCTGTTGCAGTGAGGGAATTAGCCCATTGTATCCATTGTGGAAGCAGTGCTTTCGCATTTGAAATGCTCACTTTGGTCACAGCTTCTAAAGTTCGTACCGGGGATACAACGATTATGTGTTTCCCCTGTACTAGTGCTTTTTCTCTCACTACAGCCGCCTGTACTGCTGTCAGCATTTGTGTATAAATGTGATTTGTATGCAATTGGGACTGTCTCACCTTCATTGAAGGTGATGTATGTACATCCTGATGAACCCGGGGCCACCTGGATAACCAAGTTGGTGGAATTCACACGTGTGTGCAAATGTTTTGATGCTATCATGTCAGCTGGAACGGAACGGGGAATATCTGTATGTTCCTGTGTCCACTGATGTGCTGTGAAATCAGGTCTGGTTAAGTCGTAGAAAGGTTTTACTCTTTCTGCATAATCCAGAATGTATGTTCTGCCAAAATTTAGAAATCCGAAGGCTCTTGCCTTCACTTGATAGCTCATATCCCAAAAATAGGACATTGAGAGGGCAATTTTGGATTTCTTGAAATTTAATTTTTAGCCCAAATTGGCGAATCCCACAATTATGTTGTTCACCCTGCACAAGTTTTCAAGTAATTCATTGTCCTTCAGATAGATGTCATCTACATAGGACACTGCCTCCTCATCGCATGTTTGTAATAATTCTGACACTCTTGCCGAGAATAGCCTTGGGCTGTTCTTATACCCTTGGGGTAAACGACAGAAGTGACACTGAGTCCGAGGGCAGAAAATGCTGTCAAATATCTGCTATCTGGAGCTATATTTTGGCCGAAGAATCCATTCGAGATATCTAATGTAATTTTGTATTTTTTCTGCACAATGTTATTCATTAATGCGGCACTATGTGCGTTTTGAACTGCAAATGTTCGTGTGCATGTGTTGAAATGACGGTAATCCAAAACTAGACGATATGAGTTGTCAGGTTTCATTACGGGAAACAAAGGATTGTTCATTGGGGAGGTGCAAGTCTCAATCACACCTTGGTATTCAAGTTGGTTTAAGATTTCTTCGACCTGTCTTTTCACATTGTTTTTAATAGGGTACTGTCTCTGTGGATTTGGGGTACATTTTAATGGGATTTTGTGGTGAGTAGACTCCACGTCCCAACCTACTTGGTTGTGGTATAATGCCGGAGGTAGCGCTAGCGCCTACTCCTGCGCGTATTAATGTTTTAAAGATTCTGGAACGAGGTCGGAGAAAGCAGGCAAAATGACGCTTTCCCGTTTTGGGCAATCCATCACAAATTCTGGCTGTCAATCTTGTTCTTCTAACAGGTTGTCATATCCAAATGTTAAGTTCTCCCAAAAGAGACCTTTAACTTTTCTTGAGATGTCCCCCTCTATTTGGAGTGTAATTTCGTACAGTCTATGTGGGACACTAACTCTTGTATCAGGTGTTTCCACCATGATATATTCACTCAATACTACTGTCACCAGAAAATCTTTCAGGTTCTGGCGAGCTATTGTTACTTCTGCCGCGCTGTCTAGCAACATTAGAGCCCATTCCCATTCAGAAGCTGAGTCCTCAGTAACCTGGGCATGTCTAATTTTCAAGCCAGATACTTTCTTCTTTTTGAATTGAGGTTTTGCTTTAGGTAGTTCTTCCTGCTTGATAATGTAATCTGAATTACGATGTGTTTCCCTTTTTGTCTTTGGTCGTTCTTCTGTCTTGTGCTCCGATCGCCCGTCCCTCTCTGAGTTTTTTGATGAACCCTGAAAGGAACGAAAGGAACGTGTATCAGTGTCCTGATACCTGTCTGGTTTCCTAATGTTATCACGATTCCTAATGTTATACCTCTTTTCAGAGGACTCCCGTTGGGGAGACCCACCCCTTGATCATGAATTCTTTTCTGTGTTGTTATTTTTGTATTGTTTGTTATCCCATTTCTTTTTAGAAGAAGAGGATGCTTGCTTCGAATTGTCCTTGTTGGGACTACCCACCATTTGTGGTTTCCCTAGTTTGGCTCCCAAACTATCTCTACCAAATCTAGCATAGGTTTTTTTGATAATGTTTGGTAACTCTTGCTCCTTATTTATAGGAGCTATTTCCCTTAGGTGGTGGTGTATAGCCACTGCTGCTGCCTCCCCTTTTATGTTGCTTAGCATGATTGCAGAGCCTTGGGCAAAATTACCCATCAGTTTCATCCCCAAGTCCAGGGCAGGCCCTGCCCAGTACTCATTCTGTGTCTGTTTCAATACCTCTGGAATGACTGCTATGGAAGGGGTACCGTGTATTCTGATGTAAATGGCAGGAAAGATTGTTCCCCAAGTGGTACAATCCTCTATCGAGGGAACCATCCCCATTGGCAAGCAAATGGTTTGCATTCTATGTTTTTTTATGCAGACCTGTATGGGGAAATACTACTTCCAGCTGTGCAATTATTTGTGCTATCCAGAATGGAATTTGTTCCCGTTTGGAGGGAATTGTCCCCATTACTGATTTTAGTGTCTGTGGGCTAATTGTAGGTGTGGCCTGATGTGGACCGACTGGAGCATTTCTCGCAGGTTGGACTGTTAATGTTCGCATGACAAACTGAACAATGTGTCTGTATAGCTGGACTATGTCTTTGTATATTGTACGCCCTTCATTCACTGGTAGTGTATCCATCTCAGGATCTGGAGTGTATGTCGCTAAGACCGGCCAGGTCTCTTCTTCTATGCTGAGTGGACCGAGTCTTACGACAGATGTTGTGTGTGGGAGGGCACCTTTAAACCAGTTTCTGTGTTGCTGGTAAGTTAACGGGACTTCAATGTCTTTGTATGGAATGCATTCTTCCGGTGGTTCAACTACAATGTATGTGCGAAACAATTTAGTCTGTGGATCTGCAGGCGGGAACTGAACCCAAGAATAGAATACCTCTGATCCGAACACCTCGTGTGCCTCAGTCACAAAGGTAACACAGCCACCTATTGCGGGTACGCCGTGTTCTAACAATTTTATAGTTACTGCATGTCTGCAGTTTTCTGTAATGTTGATAGAATTTGCAAATTCGTCTTCCCCCGAACCCGAACCACCACTTGCATTGTCAGGCATTCTCAAAGGAGCAGAATAACAGTTTGTAGTAATTAGGGGTTTTGCACACTGTGGGAACCTTTTATCCTACAATCTTGTGTAAACCTTCAGCCAATACACAGGGTATATCTGCTCGGCTGAGGCAGATCTCCCTTCTCACTTCAGACGTCTCTGAAAAGTGTGAGTAGGGCTTTCTGAAAAAGCACGACTGAACTACTCAGATTTTAACTGTTAATATAAGAACCAAACCAACGTTGGCTGCGCCATGTCGTATAGTTCCTAGGAATCTCCAGGACCTGCGTGTTTTGATCACCTAAACTAAGGACTTGGTGTCCAAACCGATTCTGGACACCCCCACAGGATATTTCAGCTGTTAGACCAGCTAGCTCTACAGTGCCACTACCACCCCATGTATCTTACAGTGGTATAGGTAGTTTCTGGCAACCACTTTTCACTCAGTCACTCATGCTTACTTATTCTCAAAAAATACACAGGATGGTGATTAGGATGGTGATTAGGATGTTTCAATAAGTATTTATTGGTCCAGCGTCAGTCTTGTGTACAACATATTTGCTGCGACAATCAGGAGACAGAAGGATACCAAAAAAATTGCAAGTACAAATATAGTAAACAGTAGATACATTCCTACCATAGTGCTAAGAAGATGAACATATACAGTTCAGATAAGACAGTAGCACTTGCATACTATAATGCACCCTACGTAATTTGCCTGAGTGTACCTAGCTTAGATATGCAGGTGTAGCATGTATATATGTATAGGTATATATGTATATAGCCAAGAATCCCCTAGAGAAGAACCAACCCCCTCACCTGATGGCAGAAAATGAAGGACCTTGTCTCTGCTCCGATGATGACACCCCGCAAGGGATGTCAAACCGCTGCGTGTCGAAGATTCAGCATGTGTCAGCGTGGAAGGAATTCTCCTCTAATTTGCAGGGAGAGAATAAGGGTCTTATATACTAGAGTGGTCACTCCAGGGTTTCTTCTAGAATTGATATGTTTTTAATACAATCATAAATGTTTTGAAAACAATCATAAATGTTTTTCTAAAACAATGCAATCATACACAGCGGGCCTGTTGGCGAAGGATGAAAAAAGTGGTGACCCTTATATAGAATAATTATGCAGTGCCTGAGGACACGTTTATGTACGTAAGGTACGGGGTTTATGATAAAATACTAAGAGCCTGGTGTCGAAGAGACACCAGTTCAGAACCGTTATTGTTGTGTGGATAGGATATTGTATGTAAAAAGGGGGCATACATGACAGGACTAGCCTAAAGGACATGACATGACACCACCATTTTGGATTCTCCACAGCCGTAGAATGAAGTATGAAGAGTGCGTAACGTTAAGGCGAGTCCTTCATTTTTTGAGAGAATGATGTGAACAGACTTCTATTATATTTGACTGCCCTAAATACATATTTTTTCTGGTAATTAGCAGGTTTTTTCACACTGGAGTGTCTTGGTACTACAATCTTCATTTTAAATATGAAGTTTATGGTTTTTGCTTTCAATCCTTTTTATTTCAAACAAACCATCAAAGGATATGATACTAAAGGGTTGGTCTGCATTAAAACCATACTGGGTGTCCTGATCACTGTCATATTTCTGAGGTACAGCGTATCCCATTTCTACAGGCAGCGTTTGAAGGGACTGTTCTTCTGACCATATAGGGTGTTCTTCTGAACTGCAATTTAATGCAGCAGTGGTGTTGTGCTAAACTTATCTTGTATGGGTTGGTTAAAAAAATGCAGTTTGTTTTTTTCACCTAAGGCACAGTCTGTTCCCTCTTCAAATGTCTGTTCCACTCATAAGAACTTGTCTATGGATAAACCTACTTTATCTGATGAAATGGCGAACTCAACTACTTCAAGCACTTCCTCCATGTGGATGTACATGAGCAAAACGCAATCACCCTCTTCAGCCACTGAGCATTTAAAACAGGATCCTCCCTTGCCTGAAAAATCATCATCTCCCATCTCTTTGGAGGAAACAGAGCACTGCATCCTTTTGTTGAGGAAACTAACAAGCATAGTCAACATCTAGATGAGAAATGGACTCTGATGAAAACCTTATATCTTTGGCGGAACAACAAATGGTGGACTTACATGAAGAAACAAATAAAATTGCTTCTCTGGAAAAGGCAGTGCTCCAATTAAAGAAGCATACGTAGGATTTAGAGAACAGAAGTAGGTGGAATAACCTCCGCATTCAGGGCCTTCCTGAAGGGATAGAGGGCAGTAATCCTGTCTCCTTCTTTACTCCCTTTCTCCCAAAGGTGTTGGACTTATCCTCTTCCATTTTGCTTAATATCCAGAGAGCTCATAGGTTGGGGCCTCGCTTTTCTTCCTCAACATTACCTACCAAGAGGAGTTATAATCCTATTCCTGAAATGTACTGACCTACTAAAAGTTCTTAATGCTGCCAAGTCTAAGCAACATCTCACTTGGTCTGGAAGAGGCATCTTCATATCAGAAGATGTTTCCAAAGCCATAGCTGCAAGGTAAAAGAAATTTCTCAGCCTCCGACCTGCCTTACGCGCTTTGGGTGCCCGTTATGGTCCTTTTCATCCCTGCATCTTCAAAGTGACTTATCAAAACAAGACCTCTTCATTTGATGACCCAGCTGAACTTAGAAAGTTTATAAACACTCATATATTGGATACCATGGACACAGCTGGTCCTTCTACATGCTGAGTATTATTATTTTTTTGCATTCTTAAAATATTATTATTGTTGATATGTATGTTCTAATATTTTCCTTGTTTATTTTATAATGTTTTTCTAATCTCTCTTTTTGACTTTTATTTCATTTTATTTTTACAGATTTGTCATGTGTATTTGCGATTCCTTTCCTCCTAATTGCATATCGTCCTGCTGTGGTATGTGGTCTCCCCTTTTCAGATATGTTCTCGCCACACCCTGTCTTTTTCCCCCTTGTTGTTCATTCAGGTAATTGTTTTCAGTCATCTTTATTGGACATGTGCTGTCTCTTTTTCTTGTTCATTGTTTCCACTTTTTACTCTCCTCTTTCTTCCTTCCTAGACTCCCGTTCCTCTTTTTGCTATTTTCTTCATCATCCTTTTTTCTATATATTGCTCTTGAGCTGTACTGTAATTTTCTTATTTGTTCTATTATTCTCAGGGAAATTTATCCTTTAAATATATTGCATAGCTAAGAGTAATTTCATGGAACGTTAAAGGTTTTCTTAGACCCGTTAAATGACAGAGAGTATTATCCCATTTAGGTAAATCTAATCCTGATCTAGTTCTCCTTCAAGAAACCCATCTTATTGAATATGGAGCTTTACGCTTAAGCAGAATTGGATGGGTTTTGTATTTGTGTCCCCATCTTCACAGGAAAAATGGAGTTGTGATTTTGTGTAATAAATCTCTTAATGTAACTGTGCTTTCTCAAGATATAGGCAGATGGATTATTGTTAATTTTCTTATAGATAATATTCCTTTAACTGTATTGAATGTTCATGCTCCTACTCAACCTGATCATACTTTTTGGCCTATAATAGCACAAAAGTGTACACAATACCATGATTCATATTTCAATTCAATTCAATCTCCTTTATTCAGATATACAAAATATCCATAAAAGTACAAAGCAAAATACCAGCATACATTAATATATTTAAAACATACAATAAATACCTAATTTGATACAATAAAATACAATAATATCATATACACTATTAAAAAAGAGACAACACTGCAAAGATAGGATGTTACATAAAAATATAGCAGCATAATAAGTAAAGTGCATGTATTATAACAGATATCAGTCATTAGAATGCGTTCTACGACAACCGGAATCCAAATTTAAATACTAATCCAAAAGGGAGAGCAGTAATAAAAATACACTCAAGTTTTGCTTAAATAATGTCCATAGCGGCACGTGAGCGGACAGCCATTTTCAAAAATGTGCTAACACGAAAAATTAAATTTTCCCCATCAAGTTTAAGAATAACACTATAGGCTTCTCTGAAATCATCAATACCCAGGGCTTTAAAATAAGGGATCAATAATTGCATACTGTATTTTCGATAGTAGTTACAAAAGAATATAAAATGTAACATCGATTGGTTTCCATGGTTGCCACAATAACATGGCGTTTGCTCAAGGTTTATGTTGAAGCCTAAAGGGAAGCACAATAAATATTTTAGGGTGCCTGATCTAAGGTGAAAGAGCAAACTACGATCCCAGCGGTTAATAGCTTCTAAAAGATAACCAGCTGGCAAGTATGGGAGGGGGACATCACCCTCTACCGTGGATATGTAGCGAAATACTGTAGATTTCGAGAATTCTCGCTCATTCCTAATACCTTCATAATGTTTATACAGAGCCTTCTGAATAATCTTTTATTGATGCCTTCCAAATGATTTGGGTTTATAAAAATATGTGCGAGATTTATACTAGTCAAGCTAGTCCTAACAGCAGCCAACCATGGTATATCAATGCCCTTATCACAGTTAAGGCAGTCAGTTATAATTTCTCTGCTCAGTGCAGCCGCTGGATTTTGCCATACTTTTAACCAAAATACGGCAGGGCGAGACCTAATATAATCTTCCACATATAGCAAATTCAACTCTCTGTGACAGATATAGGATGATGAAGAGATCGGTGCCCCCAATACTCTCCGGCAAAATCTATTTTCCTCGATCTGGGTGCTGTTACTATTTGTATAACCCCATATCTCTGCCCCATATGTTACTATGGGTAGACACTGAGTTTTATAAATATTCAATAAAGATAGCACTACCTCAGATCTTCTAGGCTGGGGAAAACTCAAAACTGAGTTAACCGATTTTGAGAATTTACTTCGGCCATATGCAGAATGGGCCGCCCAGGAACCGTTATCAGAGAATACTAGACCCAAAGAGGGAAAGTGCAAGTGCTTATCAATTTTTCAGGACCTAAATTAATAACTTCAATAGAATATTTTTTGGGGCCACAACACATTAAAAAAGATTTTTTTAAATTAGTGCAAAGATCTAATCCGTATTCATATTTCATTTTGGGATGTGATTGCAACCAAATTATGGACCCGTTCCTTGACAGAAAATTTCCTATTCATTTCCCGTCTCATAAAATGCACAAGCAATTCCATTCCACTATTTCCAAAGGTGCTTTGGTTGATTATGGGAGATTATCTAATCCTATATCCCAAGACTATGCTTTCTATTCATCTTCACATGGTACACTCACAAGGTTAGATCACATATTTCTGCCAAATCTCTATCACTATTTATCAAACAGTCTCACATAAGTCCAATCATACTTTCTGATCATGCTATGGTTACTACAGACTTGGATTTGGTTCCTCCTCACTCTTCTTCACATAGATGGAGGTTTAATAATTCTTTATTACAGGATATGCATTTTTCTACTTCTTTTATTTCCTTTGCCTCTGAATTATTTTCTTTTAATGATTGCACTACTATTTCCCCTTCTTTATTATGGGACTCTTTTAAGGCAGCTCCACATGATTTTATTTTATGGTATATAGGTAGGAAAAAGAAGAGTTGCATTAAAGTACATGAGTTTCCTCAATTAAGTCCCTAGAGCAACAATTTCTTTTCTCTAAATCACCTTCTGATCTCCAGAATTTACTTAAAGCTAAATCACATTTTTTAATACTTTATCTACTAATGAAGCCAGCTCTAAATTGCTTAGGAAAGATGCACATTGCTATGGCAAAACAAAGCAGGCAAATTACTAGCTAATTATTTGAAAATCAGAAAAGAAAGACAGACGATTGACTCGTTATTAACCCCAAAGGGAAAATCGATCATAAATCATCAGCACACTTTAGGAGAATTTATAATTTCTATGAATCTATGTGTACACCTGAAAATATAACTCATCCCTCTAGTAATACGGACTATTTACATATTATCCCTCATCGAATACCCTCAATATTGAATTTTGAATTCTTAGAGGTTAATCTTACTCCCAATGAAATTTCTCAGGCATTAAAAACGATAAAATTCGGGAAAACACAGGGTCCTGATGGCTTTTACAGTGAAGTTATATCTTCACTTTTTTAATATTCTTCTTCCTTACTTATATCATCTATTCCATCACTTTATTAAGTCTAATTCAACTTCTAGAATGTTTCAGGACGCTATCATTTGTCTTTTTCTATATAAGAATTATAGGCCAATTTCACTGTTGAATGTGGACTATAAGATTTATGCTAAAATTGTAGCGATTCACTTAGAATCTTTTTTACATATCTTATAGGGAAAGAACCGTCAGAATTTATTAAAGGTAGGCTTGCATTAGATTACACCCGACTATTTCTGAATATCCTTAGTAAATCTCCTTTCCTTAAATCTCCCATTGCAGCCATCACAATAGACACAGAAAAAGCATTTGATAGAATAAATTGGGATTTCATGCTCCAGTCGTTACACTGGCATGGTTTTGGCTATAAATTCATAGCTCTCGTCTCACTTTTATATCTTTCTCCATGGGCTTCAGTAGTGGCTACCGGTAAGGCCTCTTCTTATTTTCATCTTCATCGAGGGGTAAGGCACTATTGTCCACTTTCTCCTTTAGTGTTTGTTTTGGCACTTGAACCTTTTCTCTCTTGTGTTTATCTTAATTCATCTATTTCTGTTTTTTCTTATAGAAAATATTTTTTTCATCAAATTTCACTTCGGGTCAAGAATGATGAGAAAGCACCGAGTCAATTTAAGGTGATATCATAACCTACATATATGCCTAAGATGCTAACTTCACCAAAGATTTGGCACTAAAAGTGAAATGTTTAAAAATGATGTTGAAATATAAAGGAGCTATGGTCCTGCAGAAGAGATTGTAAGTAAAGAAACACATGATGACCGATTGCTTTCTAAAAGAAGATTATTAAAATGAGTGGATTTGATCATCTTTAATGCTGTGCCCATCATCATTTTGGAGTATGCAGTCACTAATACATACTATATGGAAACAGCAGTTGTAGCACTCGGCCACTGCTTCACAAAAAGTCAGTAATGTGTATTCTGCCCAACACTAAGTTAAAGCATATTTTGCGATTTTGCTGTTTCCCCGGCTTGCTGTTTTGCTACCAAGGCATCATGTTTTTAAATTATTTCTTGTCCCCTCATCTTACTGTCTTGCATGAGGGCCTCTCAAATATCGACATCTAACATGATGAGTAACAAGGAGGTACACTATTCTTTAGCTAACTCGTCTCCCCTGCAATTCACTATGCCAAGGAGTTGACAAAAGAAGTAGTTCTTTAAGTACCCAATTTTGCCTGTTCGTCACACTCATATTCACTCAAGAACCACAAATGATCAGAAAGGGTTTTACCTGTAACTGTCAATTTAGGGTATACCTGATAAACAAACTCTCAGCTTCCCGGATGTTTGAAAGCATTGTGCAGGAAATAGACATATGGCAGTCATCTGAATTTGAAATCTAACAATTTGAAGACTGTCTGCTCATGTATATCAAATTTCACAGTTCAGCGCAGTAATATTCACACACATTTTTGCACTGCAGCAAATGCATGGAAGCCTTAAACATCTTTTAAATTCAAATGTGCAAATGCCATTCACAGAGTTGCTTAACGGCATCTTGAGGATGAAGCAGGCACATTCAGATTTACCCCAGTATAACATTTTAGGACTGTAAAAATGATGGTTGAGGCATAGATTAGCTGATCTGGAAATCTCCTTTTTTATTAAAGGAAAATCTTTGTGAATCAGGCTTCTGGATTTTAAGGTAGGCTATATTGAGTTCAATAAGATATGCAATAAATGAGGGGCAACCAGCCTTAGAAGGCATTCATTTATGTTTTTCATAACGATTTCTTTTAATAAGATGTGTTTCTCCTATTACGATGTAACAACTTGTTATACAACAATTTTTACACAAGTACTTTAATAATTTGTTGCATAACAAGAACTTCCACTTGCATAAACCTTTAACTTCAGTTCCATGCATGAAAGTGAAGTAAATAGAATTAAATGAGTCAGAGTCAGAAACTGAACAAAATAAAATATATGACAGGTTCAGAGAAGGAGGATATTAGGAAGAGACAACAGAAGTTGCAAAACAACAAGCAAAGTGTTTTTGAAAACTGAGGGTCGAATTTAGATCTTGACAGTCTTACCACCGTCCCACTGTGGTGGCGGGTAAACATCCTTTACAACGCATGCGTTACAACGCGTGCCATTATCCCGCATTTTTTACTCTGCAAAATCTTTTACAACGCAGGGCTTTACAACGCAAACCATTACAACGCTTTACCCAAAGTAAAGCCCCAGTGGAGTAAGAATAGTAAATTGCGTTGTAATGGGGAATGTGTTGTAATGGATTGTGTTGTAAAGCCCTGCGTTGTAAAAGATTTTGCGGAGTAAAAAATGCGGGGTAATGGCACACATTGTAAAAGCGTGCGGGGTAAAGTGTCCTATTCGTGGTCCCAAGTATTTCACCAAGTGGATGGTCTTTCGCCTGCCATATTTAGATGCATGCAGGCTGATTCTCCATCCGTGTCAACTGAGTTTTTACCGCTGCAGTCATGGAACAATTCTGGCGAATGTTACTCCGTTGCTGTCAGGGCAGCAGGTTCCCACCGAGCCTATTTAGATTTCACATTTGTGCTGGCGTTCTCCTAGTGGTGGTTCCCTGACAGAGGGAGCCTATCGTGGTACGCGCTCAGCAATGCACCATCACATGGCCATTGGATAGATGCTAGTAGAACACACCTCATGCCCACTGGCCAAATGGAAACACCTGCATACCATCCTATGAAACATACTCCATTTCAGACCATGATCTTCTGCTGTTCAATTGCACCACAACATTTTCTACCAGAGATTTTGAGAGTTAAATGAGGTTATTTTCTTCCATTTCCCTTATTCTTGTCCCTTTATCTTTATTCATTCATTACCTTGTGGTTATTTTTTTTATTTGATCCAATTTATTTGCACAATGACAGGCCCCAAAAATCCCCGTTTTCCTGAGAGAGAATTGTCAGGCATGGTGGATAAAATCATAAGAGTAGAGCCACAATTGTTTGGAGCCCAAGTCCAAAATACACTCCTACCTCAGAAAAGGCAAATATGGGACAGAATTGTCGACAGAGTTAATGCTGTAGCTAGCAACCTGCGCACACAGGAGGAAATTAGGAGGAGGTGGAATGACCTGCAGGGGAGGGTGCGTTCCCTGGCCTCCAAGCGTCACCTGGAGGCCCAGAGGACTGGTAGTGGTTCTCTCAGGCCCCTCTTGCAACTCATGCCAGACAGGAAAAGGTTTTGCAGATCCTACATCATGATGACTGGACAGGAATGCCTAGTGGAGTAACGTCTGGTAAGTTACACTTTACAAACTCTTACTAAACCTCAACGTCGTGTTTGCTTTGAAGTTATCTGTTGCTAATATGTTCTTCACATATTTTCATAACATATAAACCTCAAACTATCTGTTTCAGATCATTTAGATTGTTTGTGTGAATGTATTGTGTTGCATCTAAGATTACAGGTGTCAATCTCCATTACATGTCACATGATGGTATTGTGCCTGTAAGCGTTACAACAACAAATAACCCATACCCATATTTGTGTCATATTGTAAGTGTCTGTTCCATTTCCACTGCATATTTTCCACAGATATGTTCCACTAGCCAATTTGCAAGCATTGGGAAGTTGTCTTTGAAATGATTACAAGTACCATGATGGTCTGTTTCTGGGCAAACAACGATCTAACATGGGAAAAACCACAAGTCAAGGTAAAAGACTTTAAGAAATTCTAGGGGCTAGTGATTAAGCTTACCAACCCCCAAAGCCACAAAGTCTGCCATATCTCAGTGAAACAATGGGCTGATCACATAAAGCTGCTTTATTGCTCCACCTCTACTTGTTCGAAAGCCGATCCCACCTGCTGGTATAACAAACACGTGGCACTGCCCATAAATTACAATAGCCAATTCAGCCTATCCTGTGAGATCTCCACAGGGCCCCAATTCAAGCCTCAACATTCTCACATACTTGGTCCTCCATAGGGCCATTCTGGAGAGAGGGAAAGGGCCATCGCAAGAACATCGACCAGCGTCAGCTTATGGCCACCCACAAGAAAGGTCAAAATAGCCTTAAGGAGTATAAGATCCACTGGGGCACCAGGGCCCAGCAGTCTCCCTGCATCCCTATTAATAGCTGACCTGAGCCTCTGGATGCCCCTCTTAACTCAGCTTTTTTTGGAATGTCATTGCATGGCAACATTCTGGAAAGTTGGAGAGGCTCAAATCTAGTACCCATATACAAAAAGTAAAATAGAGACTCACCCGCAAATTATCAAATGATAGCACTATTGGATGTTGAAATGTTGAAGGGTAGTGCTATGCTAAATTATTATAGGAAGAGCTTAAAATATGGGCCAAAGACAAAAAATGTATTCCATGGTTCCAGACCGTCTTTCAAAAACAAAGCCGCATAGAAGATAATCCCTGAACCTTACCTGCCTGATCGACAAAGCAATGAGACCTAAGACACTCCTGTTAAATGCAGCATTTATCGACTTCACCAACGCTTTTGATAACATCCTTAGAGGCAGAATATGGGAAAAGCTAAAGGAGTGGCAGATACCACCACATCTCTTGATGGCAATAGAATCAGAATACAGTCATTCATGGATCAGGGTCAAATTAACAGCAAATTGGGCAACAGCAGAAAACATTTTTACTAATAAAGGGCTGAAACAGGGCTCTATACTAGCCACTCTGCTCTTCATCCTGTATATGGCAGATTTGGAAAGCTATCTGGTTCTCCCAAGGATCTGCCTGCCCTGCCTGGCAAAGCAGAAATTACAAATTCTGAAATATGCAGATGATAGGGTGGTACTTGACAACACTCTAATTGGCCTTCGGAGATCATTGGATGCACTTGAACAATATTGCGTATTAAATTAAATCATCATCAGCCTGAAAAAGACTAAAACAATGACCTGTGGCAGACACTTGATCAAAAAGGGCACGTGGTCCATCAAAGGGTCGAGACATGAAAGAACAACAAGTACCTCAGTGTCACACTGGATGAAAGAGGGAGTAAGAATGCCCAGATGGGCTCCTTGAAAATAACTGCAAAACACCTGACATACAAGATGAGCCAACTTAAAAGCATTGCATGCCAAAACACAGAGGCCCTTCTAACGGTGGTGTTGGCTAAGGTGATGCCCGCATTGACATATGGCACAATGGTGCTTAAGGACAACCTCTATGGATGGATAGACAAACAGCAATTTATCTGCTATCAGCGCATCTTCACCCTTCCAGATTGTACTAGCCATTCAAAAATATGGCTAGAATTCAAACTGCCAAAGCAGGATCTGATCGTAAGGACCAAATTTATAACTCATTGCCGAACATTGCAAATGGCCCCAACAGGCGCAATGAAACATCTGCTCTGGGAGAAATTCCAGTACCCTAGTTCAACATGGGGTTTGCTCCTAGCAATCTCAATCAAGGCCTTAAGTGCGAAAGAGCCACTAAAAAACAGCTTACCATCAAGAACCATAGCAAAATTGCTAAGAAAACAAGCAAAGATAATCTCATGGGAGCGGAACCTAAGGGACCTAAAATCCAAACATCATAGCAGCTGTGCTGCGAACCTCTACTCTCCTGGCTCCCTACCAGATTACCTGAGCTCGCCGCTCCCAGATCACGCAAGGTATGCCCTCATGAGAATGCGATTTGGCTTAATCTCCCTAAGAGGTTATCGGTATGGTTGTAAGGAGGAGGAAGTCGAAGCACGATGCAGATGGTGGGGCACAACAGAAGAATCTTTAACACACGTAATCTGTATATGTTAAGCTCTGAAACCCTTGAGGCGCTACTGACTCCGACCAATTCTTCGAATCCTAAACATAATGACATGCAGGACTGCTGTCCTAACCTGTCTACAAGGAGAAACATGCCAGCTATCTGGGCGCTTCATAAAGTTTATGAAATCAGTAACCGAAAATCCGAAAATGCCCAAAATGGCTATTGTGGGTTAGGAATACCGGTAACTGCCTTGGTTCACATTAAGGAAGGATAGCGGCAATAGACAATTAAAAATGCTCTCAATATCCTGGGCATCCACGCCAGACTTCCATGGATCATACTCCTCAGAGTCGCACCCCACCATTAAGGAACTATGAAGCAGCGGGCACTTTAAGCCAGCTCATTGCTACTCTATCAATTACAAGCTTACTTGCGGCAACAAAAAAATTATTTTATGTTTTATTATTGAAAGCATAAAGCACTTTTGGATTTTAATAGACTGCACATATTGGGCCGCCTTTTAACAATATGGACATTCCTTAATCACATCATAGTGTTTCTTGTACTCTGCTATTGTATGTTTTTATTCAGATTTTTTCTACTCCACCCTTTTTCTTTCTCGGGCTAAGATGTAATGATTTTAAATAATTAAACATCAATAAACTTTAATTCCTTTACCTGTTTCTGTTTTTTCAAAATTATATTTCTCATTCTCTCCTGTCTAACTGATTTCAAAATATGGTAAAGTGTCATGTAGTGATCAGTCCCTACTCAGTGCTCTCTTCTGAAAATGGTTTGTGTTGTTTTCTGAATGTTGTCCTGTTCTTTTCAATCAATAGAATTGATATCATGAGTTTTGCAAATCAAACTATGTTGACACAAAAATTTTAAGGTACGTAAATTACTATCCTGAATACAAGTACTACTTGCAAAAACTGACTCTGCACATCATGACTAATGCCAAACATCTATCCAAGGTGTGGAAATGTGGAAGATAGCTAGGCCTTGGAATTGCCAATTACATATTTCACCTCTCCACTGTGTTGGACTGAATGGTTGGGAGATGTTAGTTATACTTCTTAATCACTTCATGAACATTTCAGGATATCTTATTACCTGCTTATTTGAAGTTGTACTGTTTGAAATTGCTAAATGTTAGGGTAATATGTACAATACCACTGAAAGCTATCATCACAATAATCTCTGTCTATTTTTTCTTTGAGGTATCTACATTAATTGTTTCAAAAGATTTGAATGTACAATACATACTTTTAGTAATAAAAATGTTCTCAATTCCTCAATAGGCCCAACTGGCAGAGTACGTGGCCAGGAATCTGCCACTGAAGAGACCTCCACTCCAGCCAGGTCAAGCTGTCAGTGAGGACAACACTCCTGGTAATCTGGATGATGATGAGGAGCCTGGTCCATCTGGTGAGCATAAGTAGACAGCTCTAGAGAGACTCACTGCACCCACACTGACACCTTCATCCCCAGCTTTAACACCTCAGCTAACCGAAGACTCCACTTTCTGTGTTCCTACCACTGTAACACCGATCGTGTGCCCCCCAGTCCTGGTCAATGTTGAGAGCACAGCAGCACTAGCTCCAGCTCACCAAGGAACCAGTTGGATGGGGCACACTGGGCCAAGGGCACAATGTATAGGGGTTAAGGGTCGTGGGAGAGATAATGTGGGCCAGCATAGTGAGGCCACTGGGGTCACTTTTACACAGACCACCATTGCCCAAGTGTTAGGAGCCTATCATCAGTCCCAAGACATGATGGGCCAGGTACTCATCGAGCTCCAGGACATGAAGCAGTTGCAGAGGGAGCTTAATTCTCAGAAGGAGGCTCACAACTCCAATATGGGCTCCCTGAGTGGGGTGCTGCAGGACATTTACACCCATATGTGCAGGGCTTTTCCAGCACCATCTACCATTTCCTGTGGGATTATAACATCTGGCCCATCTACATCTGCCACAGCCACAGGAATGGAGGCCCTACCACCGGAAGAACCACCTACAGCCCCTCTCCTAGGTCATGCAACTGTGGATTCTCCACCTGCCCCGCAGGAGGGGATGTCCACGCATATTACCAGGAGGTGAGGATGGCAAGATCTCTGCCATCACCAGCAAGAAACCCTGACCCTAATTTCCTCCTGTGTGTGCCTACCATTCATTCTGTGGACTATTTCTGGACACATTTGCCTTTCTGATGCCAGTCGTATTTTGGACATTGGACTTCAAACAATTTTGGCTGTCCAACTATGGTTTCATTCACCATGACTGACTTCTTTACTCTTTTGGTTTGCTTTTTAGTTTTCACCCTGTTTAATTTTTTCATGTTTAGTTCAATAAACTTACAACTCAAACTCAAAGGTTGGTGTTGTATACCTCAACTCTATCAATGCATTTGTTTTCTACCAACATAACTTGACGACGTCAAAAATCTAAAGATTGTGTAAACATAGATAATTTGCAAGTAGGTAATGTTTTTTTCAAGTTCCCAACCATGACTCCCAAAAATGTCATACCAATCAATCATCTACTACTATGTTTATTCCATTTGAGCAATAATTGTCTGTCAACATTTGCACTAACATAACAATCCATACATGTCACTGATACTTTGTGGCAGTTTTCACATTTCCAGTCCCAGTCCTTGCCAACATGGAAGAAAGAGATATATACAAAACAATCAGATTGAATAGGCAAATGATCATTGTTAGAAATCGGTGTCTCTAGTTGGCAGAGGTAGGTACCTTTGACCAAATAGGGACCCTTGCTTCTAGTCAGGGTAAGGGGGATACACACTTTAGATAACCCCTGCTCACCCCCTTGGTAGCTTGGCACAAGCAGACAGCCTTATCCCAAAGGCAATGTGTAAAGTATTTGTACCAACACTCACAGTAACACAGTGAAAACACCACAAAAGGACACTACACCAGTTTTGAAAAATAAAATATCTTTATCTAAACTAAACAAGACCAAAATGACAAAAATTCCACATACACAGTTAAAAATTTGACTTTCAAAGGGTTTCAAGAACTTGTACCATGGAAAACTATGGGGGCCTGATTCACAGAACTAACTTACGTCAAAAACATAAAGTTAGTACTTTTGGTATTCACAGAATACACTTACTCATTTTGGTATTCACAGAATGAACTTACTCATTTCGGTATTCACAGAAGTTAGTAGTCCTAACTTTAGGACTCCTAAATGCCTTCTGTGAATATCGAAAGTCTTAAAGTTAGGATTTTTCTCAGTTTAGGAGTAGTAAAGTTAGGACTCCTAACTTTAGGACTCCTAAATGCCTTCTGTGAATACCGAAAGTCTTAAAGTTAGGATTTTTCTTAGTTTAGGAGTAGTAAAGTTAGGACTCCTAACTTTAGGACTCCTAAATGCCTTCTGTGAATACCGAAAGTCTTAAAGTTAGGATTTTTCTCAGTTTAGGAGTAGTAAAGTTAGGAGTCCTAACTTTACTACTCCTAAAATGAGAAAATCCTAACTTTAAGACTTTCAGTATTCACAGAAGGCATTTAGGAGTCCTAAAGTTAGGACTACTAACTTCTGTGAATACCGAAATGAGTAAGTTCATTCTGTGAATACCAAAATGAGTAAGTGTATTCTGTGAATACCAAAAAGTACTAACTTTACGTTTTTGACGTAAGTTAGTTCTGTGAATCAGGCCCTATGGATGCGTGACTTTTCACCAAAGTACCTGTAGATGCGTCAAAGTTCACAAGCCAAACAGCTGCAGCGTTGAAAAACAAAGAGATGCGATACTCCTGAGACCCTGGGGAGGCGATGCAACAGTCCCGCTGCACGCAGAGGAAGGGTTGCGTCGAATCCGGTCTGCACGGGGAGTGATGAGTCGATTCTTTGTGACGGTTCCGGTGCGCGGGTGATGCATCGGAAGAACTTGCCGCACAGGTACGATGCGTGGAAATCCGGGATGCGTCGGTGATCGATGCGGCAGCGTCGAGCAACGCTGCGTCGGTCCTCTTCAGCCGCGATCCCTCGATGCGTCGATTTCTGTGGTCCTTTGAGTTTCTTCTTTCTTCCAGCCCCCAAACAGCAGCAACAACCTCCAGAGGCCAGAAACTGGCACAGGCACCTCTTGGCAGGTCAGAACTCACAGCAGCAGAGTTCAGGGGAGCTGGGGGTGAAGTCTTTGTGTCCCTGAGACTTCAGAACAGGAGACCAGCTCACTTCAGGCCCTTGGAGATCTCCTTCAAACAGGGGACACAGCACACAGCAAAGTCATTCTCCTTTCCTTGGCAGAAACAGCAACTGCAGGTCAACCCCAGACACACAGCAAGGGCAGTACTTCTCCTCAGTCTCTCCAGCTCTTCTCCTTGGCAAAGGTTCCTCTTGAATTCCAAGAGTGATCTAAAGTTCAGGGGTTTTAGGTCTAATACTTATACCCCAAAATGTCTTTGTTCTCTTTGTGTAAGGGGCTCTGAGCCCAGTTCAAACCAGTTCAGGGGGGCATTCTGCAAGTGCACAACAACATCCATTGTCAGTGTGAGCCTTGGCTCCAGACATACCACAAGGGGGCGGAGCCAACATTGTGGAAGGCAGGCACAGCCCTATTCAGGTACAGGTGCTACTCCTCCCACCACTCCAAATGCAGTTCAGGCCTATTCAGCCTAGTGCTGACTCTTCCAGACTCCTGGAGCCACTGCACCTCCCCAGCCCCCATCACTCCAAAGCCAGACAGTCAATCCACAAACAGGCAGAGGCACACAGGATGGTTGAACAAGAAAATAGCCACTTTCTAAAAGTGGTATTTTCAAACACACAATTTAAAAACCATCTTTACTAAAAGATGTGTTATTAAATCCTGAGTACAGGGATTCCAAACTCAATTTTTCGATCTTATCCCTATGGGAAGATATGCTTGTAAAATGTTACAAAGCATTCCCCATTCTGTCCTATGGGGCAAGATAGCCTTTCAATAGTGAAAAACGAAATTGGCAGCATTTCACTATCAGGACATGTTACACACACCAGTACATGTCCTACCTTTCACATACACTGTACCCTGCCCAGGGGGGACCTTGGCCTACCATAGGGGTGCCCTATATGTAAGAAAAGGGAAGGTTAGGGCCTGGCAAGTGGGTGCACTTGCCAAGTCGACATGGCAGTTAACAAACTGCGCACAGGCACTGCGGTTGCAGGCCTGAGACATCTTTCAGGACTACTCATGTGGCTGGCACAATCAGTGCTGCAGGCCCACTAGTAGCATTTGATTTACCAGCCCTGGCATACTCAGTGCACTTTACTAGGGACCTACTGGTAAAACAAATATGCCAATCATGGATAACCAATCACAATAACAATTTACACAGAGAGCATATGCACTTTAGCACTGATCAGCAGTGGTAAAGTGCCCAGAGTCCTATAGCCAACAAACACAGGTTAGGAAAAAATAGGAGGAAGAAGCAAAAAGTTTGGGGATAACCCTGAAAAAAGGGCCATTTCCAACAATCATTGACTCATGTCATCAGATTGAGCCAGATCTCCTAGCTCACATAAGGAATACCACATCAATAACACCAATAGACAAAAACATGGCAGTACTACATTTTCTAGACACAGGATCATTCAAATCCACTGTTCCAGTATCTGATGGATTGTCACAACCAAGTTTCAGATGTATGCCACAAGAATCATGTCCTACAATGATGAGACACATCAACAGCTACATACACTTTAAACGCAATGGGGATTTGCCAATGTGAAGGGAAAGTAGCATGATTTGGCACCACTACTACATGTGTTTTGAGCTAATGATGGCACACATAGTGCCTTAGTGCCAACACAAGACAAATTACAAGTCCAATGCATTCTTTAAATCTTTCATTCAATCACAGTGCAAGTTGCCTTGGTACAAAATCTGTACTCCCAAAGTCTATGTCTGTCCTTCCCAGGATCAACCCATGCTCACTTTGTACTTCGAAACAGCACCATGTACCTTCAAATGTCACAAATCTGAAATGTACAAATGAAGATGACATGATGAAGGAACCTAAAACAGATTAAAAAAAAGGTTACAAATCAAACATGAACACACAAGGGGGAGTAGTGTGTATGGGTCTCTAGATTAGAGGTGGCACGTGCTCTGTGAAAAAATACTGCCCTCACTCACATAATTGTGACATGCTTCATCATCGGGCTTGCTTCAATACACCCCTGCGCCGACCAACGCCTGGGGTGGAGCAAAAGGGAGGGGAAGACAATACAAACACATAAAAATAATAATATACGTGATGGATCCTGGGATCACCGAAAGAAAAAGTGCAGTGAGAATTGAAACTAGTTCAGTGGTATCTCTTAGAAGTAATTTTATTCCTAGATCCACCGACTAGGATTAAAAAACGTAAAGGATGGTGGTGACAGGAAAGTATTAGGAGTTCCTACACCCCTCCTTACTGCCAGATTGTCGACATGTTTCAGCTGCTTTATAAATGCCTATAATTTCAGGTCATCACAGCCTTCATCAGGACCTTTCAGATCCTAGAACTCTGAAATGTATGAGTCCCCTCAGAACCCTCTGTGTTGGGTCTCTGAAACCAATTGTTCGCAGAATGAGGGGTCCAATTAGTAACTTACTCCAGAAAATCTGTGGGTAGAGGAAAAGGTGAAAAAAAGGGTGGGGTCAGTCGTACCTGGGTAACGGTCAAATACAACCAGTCTTACTCCATTCAACCAACCAACACTCTTTATTTGTGTATCTCATTCATACTTATTTGGAGGCGATGCCACCTATGTATGCAGACAAGGCAGACTCACAATATGGTGCCTAGCTTATAACCATAGTCGGACCTCTCTCATATGCTAATTAGTGAAAATATATACATATATATACAGGTCAGACGAACCGTACTTCGCTCGGGCCATTGCCCATCACACTCTCCTCTCCCTCCTCCAACCGAGGAACAGAATAGTCTCAACTCACTGAGTGGAGAGGTGTGGTGCAGCGGCCAGGGCAGCTGACTTCGGAGCACAGGGTTCACGGTTCGATCCCCGGCTCCGGCGGCAGCTTAGCTCAACACCATGTGACTCTGGGCAATAGCTCACTTAATTTCCACGACGGCCCCCAGCGCCTTGAGACCCGTATGGGTGAGTAGCTGCGCTATATAAAAACAGACTTAACTCACTGAGTTTACAAATAAGCCATTCTTAAACTGGCGAGTTAGAGGAGGAGACCCCCTATAGTCACACTCTGGGGGAAATGGAGAAATAAATCAACATAGGGGAGTACCTCCCGGCCACCGATATCTATACACGGTGAGCCGGAGACAAGAGGTCGACGCGGAGCACCATCCTTGTAGTAGTAAGGAGGAGCGGGGATGGGCATTTTGCAGCACGCGGGGGGTTAAATGTAATATTGGGTTGGATCCCAACCTCCCTGAATAGCTAGGCATGCCCAGTGTTCTCAAGCCACAAACTCCAAAGAGGAAGGATGTAGTGGTAATAGAGTGGCACACAAATATAACGCTCACTAGTTAGGGTATATATTAAAACATGATAAGGCTATATATCATGACTATCTTCCGCTCGATGGTGGCGATTTTTACTCTTGCCCTGATTAGAACAACAGCAAACGGCAGGGAGTTTAGGTTAAAACAAGTATATACTCATAGCCGCGGCAATCCAGAACGGATTTTTGCAACCCAAAAATTGCCATTGAAAGTGCTTACAGCCAAAATCATTATATTGTGCATATAACTACCCTACGTTAAACGATGTCTTCTTTGTTGATTTATTTCTCCATTTCCCCCTGCGTGTGACTATAGGGGGTCTCCTCCTCTAACTCGCCAGTTTAAGAATGGCTTATTTGTAAACTCGGTGAGTTGAGACCATTTGGTTCCTAGGTTGGAGGAGGGAGAGGAGAGTGTGATGGGCAATGGCCCGAGCGAAGTACCGTTCGTCTGACCTGTATATATATGTATATATTTTCACTAATGAGCATATGAGAGAGGTCCGACTATGGATATAAGCTAGGCACCATATTGTGAGTCTGTCTTGTCTGCATACATAGGTGGCATCGCCTCCATAGAAGTATGAATCAGATACACAAATAAAGAGTGTTGGTTGGTTAAATGGAGTAAGACTGGTTGTATTTGACAACCGTTACCCAGGTATGACTGACCCCACCCTTTATTTCACCTTTTCCTCTACCCACAGATTTTCTGGAGTAAGTTACTAATTGGACCCCTCATTCTGCGAACAATTGGTTTCAGAGACCTAACACAGAGGGTTCTGAGGGGACTCATAAGTTTCAGAGTTCTGGGATCTGAAAGGTCCTGATGAAGGCTGTGATGACCTGAAATTATAGGCATTTATAAAGCAGCTGAACCATGTCGACAATCTGGCAGTAAAGAGGGGTGTAGGAACTCCTAATACTTTCCTTTCACCACCATCCTTTACGTTTTTTAATCCTAGTCGGTGGATCTGGATCTAGGAATAAAATTACTTCTAAGAGATACCACTGAACTAGTTTTAATTCTCTCTGCACTTTTTCTTTTGGTGATCCCAGGATCTATCACGTATTTTATTATTTATATGTGTTTGTATTGTCTTCCCCTCCCTTTTGCTCCACCCCAGGCGTTGGTCGGTGCAGGGGTGTATAGAAGCAAGCCCGATGATGAAGCATGTCACAATTATGTGAGTGAGGGCAGTATTTTTTCACAGAGCACGTGCCACCTCTGATCTAGAGACCCATACACACTACTCCCCCTTGTGTGTTCATAGTTGTGATTGGGGAGGTTGGAGTAGTGGTAGTGTTGTGCCTCTCCCCCCTTCATCTGTGTGAGAGACTGTTAGAGCGGCAGCTTAGCCAATGGGGTATCCTTTACAAGCGCCATTAAGCGCATTAAGAGAAATATATTCTCATATATACATAGGTCAGTACTGTATATTTTAATTCCACCCCTTCATTAGAAAATAGGATAATGATCACTCACTGTTTGACTGGAAGTAGGCCAACACAGTTGTTTTAACATGGCGGCAGAACAGGGCTTATCCTTTGGGGAAGCAGAAGTAGCGGAGATCTTAGCAGGCCCGTCTCTACTGGGGGACACTTCAATCAATCAGGTCCTCACACAGGGAGAGGGCTGGGATACACTGTTAGAACTTAAAAAACACACTTTAAGACCATTTTGCATGGGGCAATCCTCACGGAGTACCTTAGAGGCAATGCCGCCCCACAAGGTCTTTTGGTGACAAATGAACCCCTGATTTTCTTAGAAGACACAGCCTTTAGAATGGACTGGGCTTTAATAGCCTGGAAATACACCAGAGACTGGTTGCTCTTAATTATAAGCACAGCAAAGAGACTAGCAGATACTCTGGTGATCCAAATACAGGCTAGTGAACAAGAGACCAAAACCAGTGTAATACTAGCCACATACAAAAGGAAACTGGAGGAAGTCAATACAGAGCTGGGAAAATACAAGGAATACCTTATGCAATCAAAAATAACCAAGCTCCAAAAAGATCTCAAACGCTTTTCGAAGGAAAAGGTCTACCCCTATACTAATGATGAGTACATCCAGCGTAAACAGGCTGAATTGAAGAGAGGGGCACAGTCTAGTAGGAGAGATACGGACACTCTAAGCAGCAGTAGTAATGGAAGTGATACAGAACCCCAACAACGAAGGAGAGGGAGAGGAAGAGTGATGCAGAGAGGCCACCATCCATTCTTTCCGGCACCCTTCCAGAACTTCCAGAACCAGGGCTATGGTTGGCCCAATATGGGTTTCCCCCAACAGCTGGGATACCAGAACCCCCAGTTTACACAGCCTCAGTTCCAACAAACACTCCCTCCTTTTTTAGGCAGAGGCAGAGGCAGGGGCAAGGAGAAGCAACGAGGACAACAGGGGGTCACCTGGGAGGATCTGGACCAACGCATGACGAGGAGCATGGCACAGCATCTGACACCAGGGACAAGCAGGGAAGTTCCCTGATTGTCAACCTATCAAACACAACATTAACAACAGCTCAAGAGAGACTACTGAACAGAGGGCTAGGTTTTGTTCCGACCAACATGCTGGACCATTTCAAAATCAGGCAGGAACTAGAAGCCTTCTTCAGAAATATTCGACTCAAAGTCTTTTTTAAGGGGAAAGTTGATCAAAATGAAGAGACAGGGGATACATCCTTACGCCCAAAATCCTTTTTTACACCTCCGATTGCAGCACTACCAATAGAGGTGGCAGCTTTTGAACAAGCGGTAATCCATGACTTCAAAACCTTACAGAGACCACAAGGATGCCCTTTTATGAATCTCTCCAACATCGAGAAAGAGGCATTACAGCGGCTCAAGGAAAATGACTCTATAATCATTAAATCAGCAGACAAAGGGGGCGCCATTGTCCGACAAGAAAAAACAGCCTACACCAATGAATGCCTGCGCCTCCTCTCGGATGAGAGAAATTACAAAGTTCTGAATAGCGACCCAACCAATGACATCGCCAAGGATATATCATCTCTTGTTGAAGAGGGGCTTACTAATGACTGGATTTCAAAACAGGAAGCGGAAAAGATACACCTGTGATGCCATATTTCTATACTCTCCCGAAAATCCACAAACCAACATGTCCCCCCGGAAGACCTATTGTCTCAGGAATCTGGTCCATTTTGGAACCCCTTTCGCAATTTAGCGATTTCTTTTTAAACCCTTGATCCAGAATTTACCAGTTTACCTACAGGATACACAAGATGTGTTTTGTTCGAGGAACAATGGCCTTATCAAACCCCCAGAGCATTTATTACTTAGCCTGGCGGATGTAGCCCTGATGAGGAATTTCTTCGAATTTGAAGGAAAACTATACCTCCAAACCCACTGAACATCAATGGGGAGTACGTTTGCTCCCAGCTTGGCAGGATTGTATGTGGGAGCATTCGAGAACAACACTATCTACAAAGAGGATAACCCCTGGTCTAACAACATAAAACTTTGGAGGAGATTCATAGACAACATCATATTGATTTGGAGGGGTGACGAGAATTCGGTCAAGGAATTTATAGAATGGCTAAACAACAGGAATCCACTACTTCACTTCACTTCAACCATAACCAAGACAGAATTACCCTTTCTAGACCTTGTGATAGAACCCAGTAATGGGAGACTCTCCAGACGGGTGTTTCACAAACCGACGGACAAAAATGCCCTGCTCACATTTGGAAGCTTCCACCCCAAATCAATGAGGGAAAATTTACCGGTGGGACAATTCTTCCACCTTCGACGAAACTGTTCAGATATCACCACCTAACACCAAGAAGCAGATCTTTTGGCGGACAAACTTCAGGACAGAGGATACCCCAAAAGAGTGGTAAAAAAGGCACGGAAAAGAGCAACAAACACCAACAGGGATAATCTTTTGGAACAGGTGGAAAAAGAGAAGATGGATAAAACTGTGTGCATGACTACTTTTAATACGTCATCGCACCACATTAAGAAACTTATCCTGAAGAACTGGCGGATTCTCAATTCCAACGGATTGAGTTTGAAGAAACCTCTCTTCTCATTCAAAAGGAGTGCAAATCTGAAAGATATGTTGATTCATACAAGACCAACTGCAACAAGACCAGCAGTGTCAGGCCACCAAGGCATGCTTCCCCGGGTCACAGGCCACACAAGATGCGGTTCTTGCGAGGTGTGCCACCTGACCAGTAACACCAAGAGGGTGGAGCTGGGCCTGGGATCCCCTTGGGAACAATGGGTACACACTAACTGCAACTTTGACCACGTCATCTATTTGATTACCTGTCCTTGTGGGAAGCAATATGTAGGGATGACTACACGAAAGGTGAGAACACTTATAACAGAACACAGAAGCACCATCAGGTGCAAAAAAACTAATACAAAATTAACAACACACTTCCTAGAGAATGCCCACACAGAGAATGATCTAAGATGGACTGTGTTGGACAAACCGAGATTTCATCCAAATTCGGGGGATAAGAAAAGGTCACTTTTTATCAGACAACAGAAATGGGTGTATAGATTAAAGAGCCATATCAATGGTCCTGAATGAAGACATTCCATGGAATACCATAAACCGTTGATAACATGGTTTACATTCTTTGGACATTAAAGTCGAGTAACCACGTGTACACCATTAACACCCGGTAATTAATTAATTACATTGAGCTTCCCAATGTCAGCGGGGTCTTTGTTTAACCACCTCACTTAGCTATGTAGTTTCCAACATACTATCTTATGCTTTGTGAAAAACCTCCTTTTTTTCTCCGAATTGCCTATTTTTCCACCTGTGGTGCCTTTTGATTATGAACACAAAAATAAGGATAAAAATCACCACATTCAAATTGCTAAGAGTTACTGGGGCAAACGCTCTCCAGATCCGTATTAATAGGGGAGCAGGTGTAATTTATACCCGTATTTTCTTAGAAGCCATTGACAAGACCGGTCCATTCCGGCGACCCAACTGCATCGACACATACTGATGGAGCAAGGACTCACAAAGAGACTTGTTCGTAAGCAATCCTCTCACCGTATTAATTAATTAAAACTTTGTAATGTCTTTATTAATAAGTGCAGAGACGCTTGCCTATGTGTTTAAAACTAATAAGTAATCCTTGTCTAATCCAAAATGGCCGCAAAAGCGCGGGAACTCCATTGCGCATGTGTCAATCATATCACGTGGTATGACGTCTTTCTTTGCTTGGAGGGAATCTTTGCTTTTGCGCAGTGTGTGCTAAAATGGCTGCTTACTGTTCTCACGTGCTAAAGCTCACGCATTTGCTGCAATTAATAATGTGGTATTCTAACGCTACTAATGCGGGATAGATTTTATAATTAAATGGGAATAGAGTAGAAGTAGGGGGTATTCAGTGAAAACATTTATTTTTGATTTTAATATGTTTTTTCTTTGATTTCTATTAGTTCGTAAATGGGCCTGGGTTAACCAAACAGCAGCTCAAGAGCCATGGAGCGTGCACATGCGCTCTGAAAACTAACAAGACAAAGTGATGAAGTCAACTTGGAAGATATCCAAGGACACGACCCGTTGGTCACCTCCACTGTACATCTGAGATGTTCTATCAATTGCAACAATGTATATACATTTTGTATTAAATTTGTCGTGAGACGGGTGGGAAATAAAGCAAATGTATTAATTGTGAGGGGCGGTATTTTAAAACAATGGGCTTAAAGAAATTGAACTAAAATGTCATGGTGTGAGGATCAACCCCCTGTCCCTGTCCAATCAGAAGTAGTGGGCCCATAAATTTGAAACATTAATGGGAGGTACCGGGGTGTAGAAGGGTATAATAGATATAGAATTAGCTAATTAGTTAGATCAGGCTTTGGTGCTCAATGAGTTGATCGATTGCAGACTGAACCGCTGTCCAGAGAGGTCCTGAGGCGGGGGCGGCGGATTCCATTAGAAAGAAGACATGGAAGAATTGAGGAGGAACGAAGTGTCAGAGAGGGGAACGATGCAGGCGTCGTTGATAGAGAGGTCACCTATCCTGTTCTGAACCTGGTCCAGAGGTCTTTGGTCTTCATCCTTCTTGGGACTCATTTTTCCAACTCCTTGGCCAAGGGGTTTGGTTCTCACACTCTTAGGTAACTATAAGCGTAACCCTTTAGCTGTACTGCTGTCTCTATCTTCTTCTTTCTGAGGGACCGTCATTTGATTAAATAGGTGATTATTTTGTATGCTTCCTCCTTGATATGCGATTAAGTATTATGTGGTTTGTAATTTAAGAATTTAGATAAACATTTTAAAACTTCCTGAGTCAGTGATTATTTCAGATTTATGAATTGTATTATATTTTCTAATTTTAAACTTCCCAATTATCAAAGGGTCCATTGGTAAGTCATTACTCTTAATCAGAAAAGGTAATTGGTAGCAGGGAGATTGATAAAGAGTAAAACAGACCCACCAGCGGAAATTGCTAGCGTAGTATGAATGAATGGGCCCAGGTGAGTATTCGGTGTATGAATGATTGTTGCTAGTAACCCGCTGGATCAGTTTTCTGGTTATCTGAGGATGGTTGCACTTTGTTAATTGGGTAATGAGAATTTTATTTTTATAAACTAACATCCGTTTGTTTTAAAAGATTTGTTTTATGTTGTCTAGAAATCCCCATGGAAATTTGAATAGCGGATGGTAAGTGGAAGCCATACTGCAGTGATCTGTCAGGCAGAATCAGTACTGAAAAGTTAAGCAGGGCTATCAGTACTTGTTAGGGACTCTGTGTGTGTGTGAGTGATAGCGAAGGAATAGGCTGGTAAAAATTTGATGTTATATCACCTAGAAAGGGTAACATTGAAGAAGTAGCAGGTATTTTTGAAGCTTACGTGAAGAGTAAACAGAAGGGTTTTACTCGTAGTGTATGTCTAGTAAACGGAAGGGTTTACTAAGTATGCGAAAATCTATCCTTTAATTTAGAGAAACTGACAAGATAGCGAATGTTTTATGTTGTTACTGAAATTTAATGAAAAGGTATTAAGAATTACAGTTAGCGTATGATTTTTGTAAAGGGAGGGTCAGCAGCAGGAGTAGAAGCTGACATCACAAGTGCCGCACTGGGATTGGTTGAAACAGTGGGCGTGGAACGAAAGTAGTAAAGGAGGGGTCAGTAGTTAGGAGTAATACTGACGTCACAAGTGCCGCGCTGGGATTGGTCGAAACAGCGAGGGACAGAGAAGCGCAGATTGTAAAGGAGGGGTCATCAGATAGACATCACTGAAAAGCAGCGCTGGCATTGGTTCCGAGACAATTGTTAGCTGGAATTTAATTGGTTATCAGAATAAAAATTGAAATATTAGTGGATAGTGGAAATTGTATGTGTAAACGTGATCCGATGTTGACAGGAACCCGTCCAGACAGGAGATTTTTAGGGTTTGCAGAATATAATTCAATACATAGATATTTACCTAAAATGTATGGAGAAAAGAGAAAAATGTCATTTTTACAAAAGATCAAGAATTAGTTTAAGAAAGATAAACCCATCAAAACTAGAGAAGGAATTATCATTCCACCAGCAAAAGTGCCCGCATCATTCATGATGATGGAGAGGGGTTATCATACTTGCGTCTGGTTAGAAAATTGGATAGAATATACAAAAGAAGACGGAATATTAGCTTTCCCAGAGAATGGTACTTTCAATGGGAGAGTTCTTCAAAATTTAAGAATAAGAATGAATGAACTAGAACCCAGACCAAGATTAACGCAATACGAAGCCCTAGAAGAATGGGAAACAGAGGCATTTGAACGTGACAGACCGAGAAGCAATAGGGGTTATAGGGGATTTTCCCTAGACACCAAAATGAGTCAAGAGAAAGTCAGATGAAACAGTGGAGAAGAGCGATGCTTACCGAGGGTTTGTATCCAATATTCATGGCAGAGGAGCCGTTAGGGAGCAAATGCAAAGAAAAGACAAAACATTTGACAGGGTTTGGAGATTCCGAAGATGAATTTATGGAAGAAATATTAAAGAACCCTCCACCATATCAGGAAGGGTCAAGTGGATGTTCCCCAAGTGCACCAATTTTCAGAACACGATTAGTACCGCAAGTATTGCATAATCTACCAGTTAATAGGGTACTTCAGGATAAGGAAAGAGAGGCTATAGACAGAAACAGAGCAGAATTGATACAGAAAATAACACAGTTGAATGTACATCCTGATTCCATGACCATACCTGTAACCATTGGTCCAGTGGTTCCCTTATATGGTGACAAAGTAAATTGTCCAAAGCCTTTAACTATGCCTATACCTGTGGAGACTCCAAAACATGAAGCAGTAATAATTGATGACCATATCAGTGATTGTGAATCTATGATTTCACTAATGGATTTACCTAATCGAGACTCTGTAAACAGCACCCCCAGAAGAATTCCACCTGGTTGCTCAAAAGATGTAAACATAATAACATCTTCAGGAACTAAGGGGCACATTACGATACCCGGCGTAAAAAAATCCGCCAGGCATGGAAGCGGCAAAAATCCACCCGCACACACCGCCTGAACACCGACCACGCCATTATGAGTACACAAACTGAAAACCGCCATCGGCGGAAAAATCATACAAAATACCGCCCGCCATCGTCCGAGTCGGAGTCAAACCGCCCGCCACGGACGGAAACACGCACGACAACACAAAACCGCCCGCCCACACGGCCGACACACCGCACGTGAAATTACGATCGCACCGCCATGAGCGCGGAAAAACAACAAATATACCGCCCGCTAGCGCAAACAACGCCGATGAGAATCGACACGGCAGAAGCCATGGCGCCCACGTACCTGCACAGAAACCATCCGCACACAACATGGCCAACAAGTCCACACAGCAAGGCACGCACAAATACACAAGCACAGTACACATCCCGAAAACACCCCCGGACAAACAAAAAATACAAAGGCCAGAACCCCAGACACAACACACCTGAAAACAACAGACCATGAGGACACACCCACATAGGTGAGTACAAAAGCAGCACTCCCACAGACCACAACCCCTTGCTACATTGCAAACCAGAGAGGAGAGGAGAGGACACAGTGACACAGCAAGGACAGCAGCACACCACAGAAATGCACACATCACTACCACCACCACCACCACCACCACCACCAAACACCGGCACCACAAACCCCCTGCACATTACACAACACACACCGCACCAGCACCACAAACACCATGGCACCACAAAGGATGCCCAAGTTCACGCCCATGGAGCTGACGGTCATGGTCGACGAGATCATCAAGGTGTACCCACAAATCTATGGGAACATGGTCCAGCACACACCACTAGCCACCAGAAACAGAATGTGGACCCGGATCGTAGACCAGGTCAATGCAGTCGGGACCCTGCCCAGGAACAGAACCGAGATAAACAAACGTTGGAATGACGTAAAGAGCCTGGTCAAGAAGAAGGAGGGCAAAAACAGAGAGCTGGCTGCCGTCACTGGCGGAGGGAATCCCGCGCTCTTTAAGACCTTCAAAGCGTGGGAGGAGAAGGTGCGAGTCGTAATACATCCGGAGATCCTCGCCGGATTAGCAGGGGAGTGGAGGCTGGTGAAGTACAAACTAATGTATACCAGCACACCGCTATGTACACACATGCGCAACCACCATGCCACAGCTCCCAGGGACAAACACCCCCATGTCCAGCACACAATACACAACACATCACACGCACATGCAACAGACACTACCACACACAGGCCAAACCGAACAACTGTAAGATGCGTGGGGACATGTGTACACTAAGCCAGCCACGTAACCACCAACAGGTCCCCAAATATTCCAGAAGCGCCACAACGAGCACCCACCACACCCATGTGTCCGCCACAGCTGCACCAACTGACAAGTAACAGGTAAGTGGCAGGAACACAAAGTGCAGTGGGTCGGAGGGGACAGCTGAAGTACAACACCCACCAGGCCCCCACTCCCACAGCACCAGCAAGGAGGAGCATCCCCCACACCCCACACCCACGTGTCAGCCACCGCAGTGCACAACGACAGCCGAAAGGCAGACATCACGGTCCACAGCAATCGGTGTCAGTGGGTGTACAGCCACCCCCACGACCCACTACACCCCCCACCCCCACAGACCTGCAACATGGAGCACCCCCGCTTAGAGCCATGTGGCATCCAGTACAGTGCACGCACGAACAACTTGCAGGTGGGAAACTGGACAGGGCTGGATTACTGGAGGCATGAGGACCATAACACCACCAACACATGGGACATGTCACGTAGCACACGAACACGCAGCACCGCCCACCGTCACGAACAAGTGAACAATGTGCACACGGACATGAACAGCAGACTCACACCCCACATGACCCATCACAGACATAGCAACACCCAAGGAGCCACGTCTGCATGCACAAGCCACACTGAACATAGTCCCACACGGCAGCCACTGTGCAACTCATCACACACAACCGAAACACCATTGAAGTCCTGTCCATGTAGCCCCTACTGCCTGTCAACCACACACCCCACAACTACGCCTATGTAAGACAAACAACACTAGACGCAACAGAGCGGAACAACAGAAATGCACACGAACACCACTGAACCCATCAAACACACAGACACACCATGCACATACAACATACCATCCATCCCATCCGTCAGCCCCAGTCTCATGAAAGGCATGTCATCCGCACAGCTGCCACACATACAGCAGTCACGCTAAGACACATGCCCATGACCAACCATGTGCCAGAAGTCAATTAAGCGCACGACACACTGTGAGCAACAACACACAACATGGGCCACACCCCCCGAGCACTGCAGTGATGCACATGGCACAGGGCAGCACGCACACCAAGGAGATGGGACAACTGCAATACGTTGGCTGGCACACAACTATCACTCACTCATAACGATGCGTCCAATGCCATGTCCAGTAACCACAACAGACAGCAAATATGCAGGGCATGTCAGGCATGCACACACCTCAGACCATGCACTGTCATGCTGCCACAACACATGTCACGTTCGGCACCCATGGCTCACAGCATGTACCCCAAAAGCATATCCCCTCCCAAATGCGAATCAGGGGCATGGCCCCCATGTTGCCATATGCGTTCCTAAGCGTTCCATATGAACTCCAAAAGCAAAGTACAAACCAGACCCAGGATGGGCCTGGAGCCCGCATACACCAGAGTCACAATAAGTAGGAGCACAGCAACACACCCATCGGCATAGCCAATCCGTCCCATGCCACATGTGCACAGCACACAGTCCCATTGCCTAGCACACACACCTACAGATGCCACAGCCACACACTCGCCTCCGGGAAACCCATGTACGAGATTGCACGAACTGCCAATGTCAGACGACTAATACATACTTCGCCAGGTGCAACACAATAACAAATCTCATTCTCTCCACAGGTGACGAACTGCTGGACGCTGGGGATGGAGACAGCAGCCAGCACAGCCAGCCTACAAGCCCCCAACGAGGACACACGGATCTGGAGGATCTGTCCACCTCTTCGGACACGGACTACCAAGCTGGCCCATCTGGCGTGGCAGGGCCCAGCCGCTCCCCAGGACCCCTCCTACCCACCAACCCATCATCCAGGGATGCTGAACAGTCCCAGTCCCCTGCTGCCACTGTCGTTGCGGCCACACCCACGGTCATTGCGGCCACTACCACTGCCGCAACCGCCACCATCGCCGCACCGACCACCACCGCCTCCACCACCACCACGTCTTCGCTGGCACCAGCCCCAGCGCAGGTGGTGGCCCGGCCGACTGGATCCACCCTGGGAGCCACAGCGAGGACCGTGGTGAGCAATGTGGCTAGTGGGCAGGCCGGTGGCAGCAGGACTGGTAGGAGGAGCAGGGTCAGGGAAACGCCAGTCTCCCCTGGGAGCCATGCCCTGCCTCAAATGGACAGAGTCCTTGGGGCCTATGAAGAGGCCCAAGGACAATGGGCCAGGTCTGCTACTGACACGCGGGAGGTGCTGGGGGTGCTGAGGTCCATGGACGCCCATATGGGCCAATTCGTGTCCCGTATGGACCAACTCGTGGACCTCATGGGCCAGCTGGTGGTGGCGGTGGGGTCACAGGCAAGGCCAGCAACACCACCTCCGCCACCACCTGCTAGGGCGCAGGGTCGGCCAGCAGTGTCCACTTCCCCTGCGTCCACAGCCAGTGAGCACACCTCACCCACCACCAGCAGGTCGCCACCACACACCCCCTCCCAAACGTGGAAGGGGCCGTCCGAAGAGGAAACAGATCTCCCGGGAGGACTTCGCACGCTCCAGTCGCAAGTGAGGCAGCCAGCCAGCCTTCCGCCAGCCTTCCTTGACCAGCCACTGCATTGACTTGCTCTACGATCCCACTCCACACAGCCAGCTGGATGGCATGTGTGTGTTGGACTATGGACATAGAACCAGTGGGTACACCCTGATCATCACGCAGCCATGACCGACAGCTCATTGTCACTGCACGCACCACTTTTGTCATCACCTTACACACAATCACATGTCACAGTTTGGAATAAATGCACCTTTTTCACTAACTGCTGTTTGTGCCCTGTGTCTTTATTGTACGGAATACAACGGCCACCTTGGGCGGAAAGGCACCTGATGCGTGGCATGGAAATGGAATCCGGAGGGCCTGTAGGGACCTAGGGGTGGGAGACAGAACAGGAGCACATTCAATGAGTGTGTCACACACCCATCACACAGTACATGTCAACAACTACAAGCAATGTACACACATCGCACAGAGCAATAGGGCACAATGCCACAGTCACCAACAGTGGCATACTACCCTGGCCATGGAGCGTTGACACACTGCACGCAGTGAACATACGGCCACCCTGACACAGCACACACACACCTGCATAGATACAGACACATCATCCGTCGTACATGGACACTCACCGTCAAGTGAAGTAGCGGGCGATGAGCTGCTGGCGCACATTCCCAGCTTCCTCCTCTCCGCTGTCCACCTCACTCGAGCTGTCCTGGTCTGCGGGCTGGGGCCCTGGTTGATCTCCGTCATCCACAATGAGGGGGATCTGCTTCCGAATGGCCAGATTGTGCAGCATGCAGCACGCCACCACTATCTGGCACACCTTCTGTGGGGAGTACGCCAGTGCACCCTCGGTGCGGTCCAGGCACCTGAACCTGGACTTGAGGAGGCCAAAGGTACGCTCGACCACACGTCTGGTCCTCCCATGTGCCTCATTGTAGCGATCGTCTGCTGGGGTGCGAGGATTCCTCAATGGACTGAGCAGCCATGCCCCATTCGGATACGCAGAGTCACCTGGGTGTGAGGGACACAGAGAACCGTTGCTATTCCAACTGGACAGGGGACAGCATCGCACAACCAGCACGCTACACCACTCCACATACTCACCGACAATACAGCCACGATCCTGTTGCAGATTGGCCATCAGTCGTGGCAAGATGCTGTTGCGCATTATGTGTGCGTCATGGGCCGAGCCTGGAAACTTGGCACACACGTGGGTGATCACCATGTCCGCAAGGCACACCACTTGCACATTCAGGGAGTGCGTGTGCTTCCTGTTGCGGTACAGGTGCTCAGTGGCCTGTGGTGGAACAAGGCCAACATGTGTGCAGTCAATGGCTCCCACGACGTGTGGGATTCTGCCAAGGGCATAGAATGCACCCTTCACTGCCGCCAATTCACGAGCCCTGGGGAAGCGGATGTACCTGTTCCGGTACAGCATCATGGCTGCCAGTACATCCCTCAGCACCTTGCTGAACATGGGCTGGGACATCCCTCCTCCACTGCCCACTGTGTGCTGGAATGACCCAGTGGCGAAGAAATGCATGGCGGCCATCACCTTAGCCGTGGGGGTGACAGCAGTCGGATACACCCTGCGGGGACGGAGATGGGGCTCTAACATGGCACACAGTCGATGCAGAGTTGGCCTGTCCAGCCGAAACTTCCTGATTACCTCTGTATCGTCCATGTCCGCCAGCAATTGGTATGGGCGGTCAATGTTCGGTCTCCGCCTGGGTTAAATGGCAGAGGACACAAGTCAAAGCAACACGGCACATAGCAATTTCGCATACACATCACTGACATGACTGAGCAAGCACATGAGCCACAGCCCAGCTGTCAAGCTGGGGCGGCACGGCCACAATACACTTACACAGGTCTCCCAACAATGGCAATGGCAAGTGAGACATACCACTGCCATGTGCATGCACATGGGGATCTAGGCCCCAATGACTTGCGGGCGTGCTGATGGGGACTGACTGCATATTCGTCAAGCGGCAACGCCACGGCAACATGAGTGTCTGCTGAGCATGGTACTGCTTCCGAGGCTGGATGAGTATGGCACACGACGACGACGATGTGGGCACGGGCTGAGCGGCCAATACAAGTGGGACCTGTGGCACGAGGGGATATGAGACAGTAGTAGGTGTCAGCACTGCACCCTATGTACAGCACTGTACGGATCACAGCTCCCGAAACATTGACTGGTGTCCACATTGACAGCCCCATGCCAAGACGGCTGTGTGCTTGCAGTCACACGTCACAGGTGAGAGGTTACATTGCACGTGCCAGGTGGCAGTCGTACATAGTGGGAGCTGGCATGTGTGTGCATGTGTCTCCTGTTCAGGATCCACCAGATGGGCGCTGACTCTGTACTGACCATTGGACACAGCATGTTCCGTGGAAGGCTTGTGTGTGTGGGATGGTGGCACTGGATGTGCCTCCGTTGGGTGGGGGGCCATGCACAGGGCGGGTACGTCGATGATTGCGCATTGTTGGTCACGGTGGGTGCACCAGCTAAGATGTGTTGCCCTGTGTTCAATTCCTATGTCCGCATGATGATGGACTGTGGATGTGGGCAGACTACACATTGGTCGATGTGCTGTCTATATGCATGTGCCTTCACACCAGGCACAGCTGCCCCTGCACATGTGACCCCTGCTGGACTCGCTGCTGGGTCTGTGGAGCTGATGCACCTTCTGCGCGTGGGGCGGACAGCTCTCCTCACTTCCCTCATTGCGCATGTCATGTCTTTGCCGCAGGTGACATGGATCATGGAGGGCCCACATGTACGCGTGGGTAGGCTACACATGATTGTTCACTGGTCGCCACCCCCAGTCAGTGTTTCGAATGGGAAGGTAGTCGTGCTGGTGGTATGTTCGATGTGGCGGATGGGCGGGCCTAGGTGCGGGCTTACATTCCGGACATGGGGGTAGTTGGATTGGCGACTAGTTGCAGTACACACGGGACACGTCTCTTCCTTTCCACATCTGGGTCATCCCTTGTACTAACTGACAGTGATACAGTCATCTTCGCCCCAGCCCTCATGTCCTCCCCTCGCCCCCCAATATGCATGCTCACCTGCGAGGCTAGCGCTTGCACAGGCAGCCCCAAGCTCGCACCAGAGAGGGCAAGGAGTGTATGTGTGGGTCCAGTTGCACGAGTGGGCTGTCTCAGGGTATGATGTGTGGCGGGACGCCGTCCACCTGCGTGGTGCCCCAAATGGAGACCCGGCCTGCATGGACTATGCATCACAGTCTTCGCCTTCCGGATCCGCCACCTGCGACACCCAGTGGCTGTGGCTGCCCTTGCGGCCATGCCGCGTCCGTCTGTGGCTGATGGCCCACACATTCACTCTTTGGCCTCTCTGGGGAGGGCTCAGGGGTGGTGGCGCACGCGCTTGCACTTAGTCGCAATGGCATGTGGCGTGGTTGGTATGATGGGCAATGGATGGGATGGTGCGAGCCACCTCCCGTGACGTCAGTGCTGCTCGTGCTGTGGTGCGTCCCCCTACACTTCCATCTGACTTGTGCCATGCTAGACGTTGAGGTTCTATTGCCTGCGTGATATGACCAGGAGGAGCGCGAGGAGACCTCTCACACACCATGCTCCACTGCCATCCCGTGCCCTGTATCGCCTGTGCGGATTGACTATGTTGGGGTTACACCTGGTCGACTGGGGCTGTGTGTGCCTTGTCAAGGGGCATGGCGGGCGCACAACAGGATCCAGCTTGTCCACAGAGGGTGGGCTGAGGTGCGCCTGGTACCGCTTTGTACGTGTGCCCGGCTGCTGTGCACACACGTGTTCACTCCCCCGACAGGTGTCCTCTCACAATGCCCAGGGAAGCGGTGGTGTACTGTTCATGAGCCCTCCCAACACGGCGTGCTCCAACTTGGCATGTGCGCATCTACCCGTCGCACCCACCCACCTGAGCACTGCGTCCATACGACTTCACACGACACATGTGTGTCTTCCACAGTAGTGCTACTCATTTGCGTTGACATCCAATGCCAGTGGACTACATGGTCATGTCACGACTGCCGTGTACTTCACATACTCTCATCCTCTCTCATTCGTACTTGTGAAATGAGTCAGCGGAGGCAGTTTTGGTTTCAAACATTATATTGAGTCTTCTGTCCTCTGTGATGCAGTATAGTGGACACTACTGGCAGCGGAATACATGTTGAGGATATACTGAGCATGATTACAAATGGGATAGGGTGTGGGGTTACATCTGCTTGGCCAAGGCTGTGCTAATGTACATTTACGTATAGCTGCGGAGCTGCGGACTTTGACACAGACGGTATACATGTAGCCTACCAGACCGCTCGGCATCATGGGCACAGTCCATCTCAGTTCCATGTGACAGGTTTGCTGCGGTTGTTCCTCATGCACGCGTGCATGTGAGATGACATCAGGGCATGTGCTTGCGTGCATGCAGCGGCGTGCCACTTGTTGTTGCACTGTGGTGGTTACTGGACATGTCACAGTCACTGGGGTCGTGTTGTTGTTGTATGCACTTGTCGTCCATGCAAAGGTCCTGGTATGGGATTCCCGGGCGGGGGTGGGAGGGTGCAGCACCCACAGACTCCAGGCGACCTATTCATGTCCACTGAGCGGTGTGTGTGTCCATGTGCGCTGGATCCATGTCGTGTCCTGGTTGTTCGTGCAGTTCCGTCCATGTGGGTGCGATACACAGAGCCCATGCCACTGCCTCCCACGATGCATGCGGTGTTCCTGGATGTGATGGGGAACAGTGTGCATGTCCCGGTCATATCTGATGTCATGGCGATGTCGTTGATGGTGTGGTTAGAGTTGCCGGTCGTTTGGTATGGCTGTTGTGGTGGTGACTGGCCAGTCCGTGCGGAAGCTAAGCATGGGTGCGGGGTTGGACATCATAGGTCACTCGGGGAACCTGCGTTGTGGTCCGACGTATTTACAGGTTGTCAGGTATGCGATGCCGTCCAGCAGGGCTTCCATGTCATTGGTGGTGTACATGTTTGCCAGCCAATGAAGCGGATGGTGGCTGTCAAGGTGTTGTTCGTAGGTTGTCCCTTGGAGGACCATGATGGGGCATGCTGGGTGACATTCGATGTAGCTGTTCTCGATGATCCGTCGTGTGGAGGCACAGTGGTTCCATTTCAGTGCGCGTGCGATGTTGGCCACATACGCCATGCCCCCATAGGCAGAGCAGGCCCTGTCGTGTGCGTCCAGAGGGAGGAGTAGTGGTAGCAGGTCCGCCTTCAGACATGCCGG